>CM038680.1:643524364-643911369 GCA_021605205.1 Aegilops longissima
CCTCCTCTTCCACCGAGCATCAGCAGATCAAGATGGTGATCTGCTGCTTCCACGTAGTCAATAACATTGACGCTCACAGCTTCACCATGATGAACCCACCTAGTATATGTGACCGACATCCCATACAAGTGTAGATGATTTTGCACAGTTGATGGGGTCTTGTAACTGAATTCATACAACTGCTACACGGGCAGAGCACATCTGATTTGGACCACCGTACTCAGCTCGATAAAGTTCATGAAGTTTTCAACCCCTCGACATATGCAGCGGAGAATCTTGAGCAGAAGTTATCCAAGTCATGTCCATCATTAGACATACAAATTAGTTCTTCTACTAGATATTACAGGGAAAACATATATGATTTTCTATGAAGTCCAGAAAAAAATACCTAGGTCTATGTCTAAAGCTATGGCAAGATATTTGGACGAGCAGATCTAAGTAACGAAATATATGTAAAGCTAATTCAGCAAACATATTTGAGTGCTAAATTATGGCAGGCTGTCTCAGCAGTCAATGAGCCGAGCACACAGCCATCGAACTATCAATGGCCATCGCAGCAACAAAGATCAAGTATAAAACGGTGTAGAGCTATTTCACCTAACAGATTGGCTACTAGACCATGGCAATCTACGTCACAATAAATATATGGCAGGATATTTTAGTAACTAATCGGCCTTGGCATGCCATCTCAGCTAAGCAGATTGAGTGCGAACAGGCAAGGAAGCTTCTTAAGCGAGCATATTGACATAAACTACTTCGCAAAACAGTGAGATTAACAGCGTCTATCAGCTAACATTCAGCGCCACACCGACATGAATGGGGCCTCGGCCTAGAATGCGTGTACCGTGGGAGAAGCTGGCGCGCGGCGTCTCCACACCTAACGCCGCCAGCGGTGGCGGCGCTGACCGCCGCGCGCCCACAAGAATGTAGCCGAGGTGGCGGCGCGCTAGAGGACGGCAGTCACGAGAGCGTCTATGGGAGCGAGAGGATCGCCGTCGTCCCTCGATGAACCGCAAGGGCGCCAACGATCGGCACGGCGGGAGGGCGGCTTTGGTGGAGCGAATGGAGTGGAGGGGGACGGGGGAGGGGTTTGGGGAATATTTGGTCAAGGGCGGTTGAATCAATTTGGGGGAATTTTTGTGGGGGAGGATTTTCGCGGTGGGCGGGGAGTTTGGTGCATGGTTGGTTTCTCCAAGTGCAGTCCCACGTGTCAGTGAAGAGGCAAGCCGAAGCGTGTTCCGTTTGCATGAGCCGTGTGCAGGACCGAACGTGTGTGGGGTGCAATGCGACCGCGACAGGAGTGTTGTGAGTGTACCGCCTTTTTTCCTTTTAAACTAGGTGCTTCGCCCCTCAAAAAAATGTTGCTTCACGCGATCCATCGATACTACTACTAGTAATCCGGTAATCCCGACTAAAACGGCGCGGCCGGGTCTTTCCCCCGTGATATACTGGGAGGTTGGCTTAGTTGGGTTTTTTATATTTGTCTCGGTTCAATAAAAAGCAGAGTTGGTGATGATGGTGTGCCTGTCATCCTGCAATATAGGCCGTCCGATCTATATCTAACGGATAGGAAGGAAACTATGACAATTTACCCGCACTCCTCTCCACATTTGCAGATAAGGCTTTCCCTCGTTCATCCTTTTCTCCCACAAGATCTTGATCTTCCGTGCACTAGTACTCCTACAATATGTATATTATTGTGAAAGTTCATATACACCGGCCGAGATTAATGCAAACACGGCAGATTTTCATTACATTTCGAACTTTTATAAGACAGAAAAATAAAAGAAACCCGACCCTAAACCTATTCTACGGCGGTGACCGACGTCCTCCATCTGCGATCTCTATGTACGGGGCGGGGTTCAAGACCCGTGAAGTGAAGGTGCGGTCTCCGCGAGGAAGAGTAGAACACGGATACGGACCGCCAGTTGGCACACCATGCCCTGCCGCCCCCATGCCCTACTCATCCTCGGAGGAGTCCCCGACCTCGGCGGTGCCGGACGTTGACGCGGCAAGTAGGACGCGTGGGCGACGGTGCTCCGCGTCGGCCGCCAGCGTGGCCATCGCCAGCGGTCGCGTCGCGTCTGCCACGCCGCTATTGCGCCGCGAGAGGCGACTTGAGCGAGGGCGGCGACTCGAGCTTCATCCCTCAAGACAAGCTCTCCGCAGAGCGCTCGCACTTGTGGTCATGGCGGATGTGGTGTCGTAGGAGGACGATGCGCTATGGTGTGGAGGTTAGCTAGGCGTTGCCGCTTTAAGTAGCGATTCCGTGAGGCCAAGCGTCCGGTGCGTCATTAAGTCGCCGGAGTTGGTTCCTCAGGCACCGAGCCTCTTAACAACGACATATGAACGGACGGCATGAATGCGGGCAGCTGGCGCCGGCTGGGAACGCACCGCGCGACGGCGCGAGGGACGAGGGCTTTGGTGTGCTAGGGTAGTCAGCTGCGGTCGTGGCAACGTTGGAGATGCCTTTGCTCAAATGCGATCCCCGCATGTCATTGAAAAGCAAGACGACCCGCATGGTCTCAGGTCCAGAGGATGCAGTTGGTCGCGCTACACCACTCCGCTGGACGCCGTCGCGGCGCCCGTGCATCCTCGACGAGCCGGATGTTGGGGTGTGTTTGGATTGTGGCCAAAGTGCACCTTACCAAAATTTTGTCATGACCCAAAGATTGGTCTTTGTTGGATGGTTGCCATTTCTTTGGCATGCCAATGAACTCTAGCCAACTCTAGTTCATTTTTCTTGCCAATGTCGGCCAAATCATGGGCAACCAATACCTCAACCAAAATTTTGGCTACCCAATGCTTTGATGGGGCAACCTTGGGCACAAACCAAACATACCGTTGGTCGTGCCACAGCACAAACGCCACCCTCGGCATAATCGAAACCGACCGTGTTCATCGACGATATGAGCGTGTCGCCACCGCTGTCGCCGTGTCCGAGGCGGTGCTGGAGCTGCGCCCGCTGTTGGCCCCAAAGACCCACATGAACGGTTGTCGGTGGCGAGGAGGTCGTGGGCCAGCTCCTCCATTGACTAGTCTGCGCCACGTTGTCCCGACGGTGTGCCCCACATGTCGGTTTCCTGTTTTCCGCCATATTCGAAGGCCGCTGTTCGCTATGCGCATTAGGCCTTTCACTATGTAGGCCAAGCGAGACAACTTATTGTTTATTTGAGCCGCTCAAGTGTAATCATGTGGCGCTTGCTTATTTCTCATTCCTCTCCAACCCTCTTCTCCATCGATCATGTCGCCTCCAATCGAGTCCATCCTCCGCATGCCTCATTTGAACATTCCGCCGAGTATCATTCGCATGTACCCACCCTAGTCCTCTTTCAATAGATCTCCGGACCCCGAGATGAAATCGAGAGGAAACGAGTGGGGGCACGTGATACCTAAGGCGGATTCAAAATTTTGAACCGGTGATCATAGCATCCGCAAATCATATATAAAAGGTATTCAATGTTCGTTTCGTTTTTGAACGTAAAATATACTCCCTCCTATCCTTTCTACCTTACATATAAGTTTTATGTGTAGTCAAAGTATCTCTACTATGATAAAAAAAAAGGTATCAACATTCAACAACGCCCAATCAATATTGTTAGATTCGTACGTACTCCTAGATTTGTACTCGAGATGGTTTCCAATTTGACTATTGACAAGATTAATAGTACTCCTTTCACATAGGTGAGTAAGTCATCTTAGGCTGTGCACCGTGACCAAGGAGGAGGGGAAAACGAGAGACATTAATGTTTATTTGCTAATTAATAGTATTGCATGCAATGAACTAACCACTGCATGTCATGTTTGATAGTCCCAGTCATTAAAGCATGCACACCCTCATCTCTTATTGGTTCATATGTCAAGAAACAAGAAACGAGGTAGAAGTTAATACACCGCGCCTATGTGTTTTGGGATTATTTGGTTTTCGTAAGATGACTTACACACCTAGACGGAGGGAGTACATGAGATGTATAATGTGAAAATTATATCATTGGAAACTCCTTTCACATATGAAATTGACCATATGCTTTGTGTAAGTTGCATGTCATATATTATTACTCTAACATTTGGTCAAAGTTAGCCTCAAAAACGCATTAGACCCTGTATGCTTTGTGTAAGTTGCATGTCATATATTATTACTCTAACATTTGTGTAAGTTGCATGTCATATATTATTACTCTAACATTTGGTCAGAGTATAGTGGAAGTGGATCCTCTGACGTAGGTATCCCTGCCTTACCCTCCCTTTCGGTCACTTACTGGCGGACCCCATGCTTGCTAGGCCCCGCATGTCAGTTACTCAATGGGTTCGGCCACGTCAGGGGATCCTCATCCGTAGTATACTCCCTCTGTTTTTATTTACTCCGCATAAAACGGAGGGAGTAGTGGTATAATAAATGACGCGGGCGGGGGAGGGGGAGGGACGTCGGTTTGCTCTCAACTGCGGTCCCACAAGCGAGCGAAAACGCAAGACGAAGCGCGTTCCATTCGGTGAGCGACGTGGAGGGTCCAGCATGTTGGGCTGCAACGCGAACACGACAAGAGCGATGTACAGTCAAAACCGATTGACCGGTCATCACCGGAACCACTATTCACACCAGAACCTTCGCTGCCGCCTCACGCCAGCCAACGCCCTAAAACCACACCAAATCTCCAGCCCATTCCCCCACCTTTCGATCCCCTAGCCCGCATCAAGCGTCCCCTAGTTCGCCGGAAAGCCATGGTGCGCCGCAAGATCACTTACTACAAGATGCTGACGCCGGAGCGCCGCGCAGAAATCGCGGCGGCGGTCGGCGCCACTGCACCTCCGCTCCCAAGCTCGCTTTGCGGCGGGCCAATCTCGAAGTTCTTCGGAGCCAAGCTACGAGGAGGAGGAAGCCGATCCAATGTTCATCGCGGAGGTCGCGCGCAGAAGGCCCCGATGGGTATGAGACGATGGACGACGACTTCGTGCGGCATCCGAGTCCCCATGGTGCAAAGCGGACCAGCGGTTCAACATGGCGATACTAAAGGAGGACCGGAGGCGAGGCTCAACTCGACGCGAGCGCCAGATGCCGCTGCCATCGAGGCTCTCCGCAGCGGAACCGGATGTCGTGGATGTGAACCGGGCGGCGGAGGCTCAACTTGAGGCGGAGCGCGGATGCCGCTGCCATCGAGGCCTCCCGCAGCGGAACCGGACGCCCCGGACATGAACCGGGCGGCAGAGGCTCGACTCAACGCAGAGGGCGCGGATGCCGCTCTCATCGACGCCCCTCGCGGCGGAACCGAAGTCCGGACTTGAACCGGGCGGCGAGGCTCGACGACGCGAGCGCGCTGGATGCCGCCTCATCGACGCCTCCGCAGCGGAACCGGAAGTCCTGGACTTGAACCGGGCGGCGGAGGCTCGACTCGACGCTGAGCGCGGATGCCGCTGCCATCGAGGCCTCTCCGCAGCGGAACCGACGCCCTCGACTTGAACTGGCTGTGCTCTCGCCCGCAGAGCGCCCAGACGCTCCGCTTGAACGAGTAGCTGGAGGCCGAGGACAACCACGGTGCAGAGGCACACGTCGGCAGCGACGGCTGGTTCGCGCTGGCAGCCAAAGACGACGAGGCTGTCTCTTTCCGCGAGCAGTGATAGTTTTTCTTTATGTTGTTGTTTTTATTATTATGGATCTTTTGCTGTGTAAAACATACTATTTGTTATGCAAGTCGCTTTGAGTCTACCATTTCAGCGGTTGGATGAATATCCCACGCCTCCTAACCCTTCTTTCCTTCTTCCTCACCTCTTCTTCTTCCCCAACAGACCACCGCACGGGCCGCACGGATACTTCGTTGGATAAACATACTCTATGAACGAAAATTATGTGTCAGCGATAGGATGGCTGAGTTTGGTTTGTTCACATGCGACAACACGTGTCGGTGAGGTGTGTTCCTTGGTTGGGTTTATGCGTGCAAGAGCGAAGTGAGGGTGCGGTGCAACGCGGCGTGCAGGAGCGACCGTGTGAGGGTGCGGTGCGACCGCGACAGCCCGCGCAAGTGTACCTCCTTCTCATTTTGAAAACTTTAGGCAAGCTTGGCAAAATGTGTGGCTAAGTTTGGCAATGCAAGGCCTAGACCCAAACAGATAAGTACGACTACCTTTGTCCGGTTTATTGGTCCCCATTGTATTAGTGCAAATTTTGACCATAGATTAAACTAAGAAAATGTTCACGCATGTCACCAAACATTATATTTTCAAAACTATGTTCAAATACGAATCCAATGAGATAATTTTCTTGACATGCATTAACATTTTGTTAGTTAAATCTTTAGTCAAAATTTGGCACAAACTATAAAAGGACCTATAAACCAGGACGGAGGTAGTACGTACTAGGAGTACTAGTGTTAAAAAGAAAGGCGGGTTTTCCTTCGATACAAATCCTCGCTTCACGGTCAATTAATGCGATTTTTTCTCGAAAGACCAAAGAGCTAACCATCTCACTCCTCATCGCTGATTAATGCAGCGCCATGCAAACGAACCTTCTCACTTCCGCATGCATGCAGGGGATATTAATGTCCTTGGTTGCTAACCCCATCAATTTTGCCTCGATTAGTGTTAGTGGCCCTTTGCAAATTGTAATTTTGATATACTGGCCTTGTGTACAAAAAAATGGAGGCAGTAACTATATTTGAATTCCTTGCCCATTGCGGTGACGCCGATGACATTTTTTTTGTGGTTTGGCGAAGCGCGCTCGACGGAGAACACCATTGAGGGAGACCACGGTAAGTTGTTCGCAAGTGTCACCGCAAGCCGAGACAACCGCCTTATTTGCATCCAGAAGTCCTTTACTAGTACTACTACTAGGAGTACTAGTGCGGTGAGATGGTTTCTCAAGAAGACGATGGAGAAGCGGAGTCAGCGAAGAGTGAAATGATAGTTGCTTCGTCTGCTTTGTGATTTGACGCCTCACCGCTTTGTGATTTGTGATAGAGGGACAGGGAGTAGACTCGTGTTCTATACTGTACTACTCCTACATGCGCCCAAGCATGGGAGAAAGAGGAGAGACGTTGCATTTTTCTATTCCTTCAATCAATCAATCAGGAGCTTCGGTTCCATCTTTTGGCTTTGGCAACGCCGTCCACAATGGTTCCCACGATGCCAAAAGCTATTTTCACATTTGGCTACACATTGTGGATGCGCTTAACCGTACCACTTAGTTTTGCTCCTGTGTGCTATCTATACAAATCTCAAATATATTGATCTAAAAAATTGTAGAATCAAAGATTAGTAAAAAGGAGGTGATTTTGCCGCGCGGATGGCCGGGGAGGTTTCTTATTTTCGGAGGATGTTGTCCTGGCGGTTTGCTAACATGCGGTCCCACGTGTCAGTGCTTTACCAAGCTGATCCACGTCCCACATGAGGTAGAACAACGGCAGAAGCAACACGTGGTTAAGTTGAAGAAGATGAGGGAGAAGCGACCAAGCCGATCCGCGTCCCACATGAGGCAGAACAATGGCAGAAGCAACACGTGGTTAAGTTGAAGAATATGAGGGAGAAGCGGATTCAGCAACAGTGAAATGATGGTTGCTTCGTCCCTTCAACTTCTTTTTTTTAGCATTATTACTTCGTCCCTCCAACTTAACTGCGGGAAAGGTGCAGCTTTGTGATTTGACGCCTCATTGCTCATTACTACGCGGCGCCATGACTGGGTGCTTCACCCCGCTGCTCTCGCATCAGTATTCGTATGGCACGTGGACCCGTAGCTTGATGTCCCACATGTCGGCGAAAGGGACTAGAAGATTTATGAAAGCGAGCGCCCACTCTTACGACGGAGGAGTAGATTTACACGACGCCCGATGAACTGTCACTTGTATTGTATAGTACTATAGTTTTGCTGTTTCGCACGATCCATCGATACAAACCCGATTAAACAGGAAAGGGCGGATTTTTCCCGCGTGGTAGATGATACTGGCCATACATTTCAAAGGCAATTTTAATGTATGCAAACTGAATAATTATAAGTAACAATATGATATCTAGTAAAACTAAAAACACATATGATTTATTGTGTTAGAGTGTAGTAGTAGTGTTGTATTGCATAGTTGTTAGATGTAACATGCGAGAATGTGTAGAGATGTAGTTTTGGAGGGCCTACAGAGAGAAAAGCGTAGTACGGTCACCGAACTTCAGAATAAGCTGATTACGGTCACTATATACATTTTGCGGTGATTATCCGGTCACTTGCTCACAGTTCAGCATCGGATTGCACTCTGTTGACCGGACAAATAGTCTGCATGGCGCCATGTTGACTAGTTAAATTGACCATGTTCCTTGTGGGTCCCACGTGTCAGTTCGCATAGGGAAAGATCAGATAAACAAAAATTTATGCAGGCGCGACAAGGCTCCAACCCGTGCGCGGGAATCACCTGGTTGTGTATGTGTCTGTCAGGGCCTGATGTGTGCGCATGCACGTAGGTTGAGCACTTGAGCGTGAGAGTGTGTGTTGGTCGGTGGTGTACTGGTGTGTGCATGCATGCGTGCGTGTGTGCGTGTGAGTGTTGCGTGCGTGCGTGGCTGCGTGTGTACGTGTGAGTGTTGCGTGTGTGCGTGGGTGCATGTGTTTGTGTGAGTGTTGCGTGGATGGAGTTTGTGTGCATGCGTGCGTGTGTGTATAATCACCACACCAGCTCCTGTTTGTTAAAACAGACGGCTCAGCATACCAATACAAGGCCACCTTGTCCGCTGTGCCCGCTGTCATGACTTCGCACCACCATCAAAATATTTTTTTGTCGTTTGTTTTCATTCTTACTAGCAAGATGCCCGTGCGTTGCACGTAACATCAAGATGCATTTGTATGACTTGTTTATCTTGTGAGAGAAAAGGACGGACGAGGGAAGGCCTTATTTGCAAATGTGGAGAGGTGTGTGGGTACCTTTTGCAAAACTGCCATAGTTTCTTTCCTATCCGCCGATATAAATCGGACGGCCTATATTGCAGGATGGCAGGCACACCATCATCACCAACTATGTTTTTATAAGAGTGTATTTTATGTATTTTATAATAGTGTAGATGTAGAGTAGATACAAGTCGATAGGTGGGCACGATGTTAGTGAGATAATGTGATTCAACACTAGATTAGGTGCCACGTGGAGCGTTCAACTGGTCAAGTAGTCATGTCATGAGCAAATACAAAGTTGTACGGTGAGCCCGTGACTGTATAATAACCACTAAACGTAAACGGTGACCGTAATGAGTGGATTATGAAGTCCAATGTATGTATCGTGCTTTCACTTCAAATACAATGATCGTCATTGCATATATCGCGAGAAAGATGAAACACGCGTGAATTTTCTGGGGGCTTACTTTTAGAGGACATGGAGATAGTTTTGTGTGCATACGTGAAAGGGGCGACAGGGGGTATGCGATGGAGAGAGAGATGCTCTTCGTTTCTCTTTATTATGACTAACTTTGTATATAGTATAAAATATACAAATTCACAGTCTTGGAATAAATATCATTGTGGGCACAATGCAATGCAAATTAGCGTCAGATTCTCCATATAACTTTGTAATGTTGTATATATGTAGAAACTCTAAAATAATTTTTGGCCACACTTTATTCAAAAGGAATGTTGTATGCGAAATAAACGTGAAGAGAGGGCTTTTTAGATCAATGGGTACGTGATGTAACATGTGTGAATGTGTAGTTGATGCATTTGGCGGGGCCTAGAGAGGTATGTGTGTGTATTACGTATTCGAGAGAGGCATGGATAGAGGGGCCGACGGGGGAGAGATAGCACGAGAAATGAGGGTGGTCTAGAGAGAGAGAGATTAATATGATGTCACGACAAGAGATTCCATTCCCTTGAGTGTGTATATGCAAGGGGAGGAATAGAGGCACCAGGAGAATTTTTTCTGTGTGTGGTGTTTGTGTTGGTATGTGTGGGTGTGAGAAGATAATGAGACGTGGGGGCAGAGGGTGTGTCACCGCGTGAGGTCCGTGGGTCGAGGTGAGGCCCTTTGTTCGGTTCCGTCCTGCGCCACATTGGTCGGCCCATGACACATTTAGGAAGACCCATGGATGACTAGTCGACAAGACAAAGATAGCAGAATTGTGAAGGACTCTGTGTCCACCGACAAAGCCGGCTAGGATTTGTAACCCTAGGTTCTCGGACTAAGGTAACCCCTCTATCTCGATATTACTATTCATCCAACCTAACTTTAAGGGCATCCTACAGAATGCTCGCTAGAATCATACTAAATCGATTAGGAAGAGAGGTGTGAGATAATGCGTGAGAGACATGCGTGAAGATAATGTGCGTACATGAGACACGAGGCAGGTCCATGTATATAGAAAGGGTCGATGAGGATTGTGCGTGTGTATGTTTAAGTAGAGGAAGAGTGCTTGTGATAAAGGTTAGTGAAAACAGTTGTAAATGGTTACGAGAGGGAGGGAGGGTTATATCTAGAGAATGTGTGCGAGAAAGACACCTCGGGAGAGAGTGTGTGAGCATGTTGAGAGACCACCGATGGAGAGTGAAACTACACGTAAAAGACTGCTCTACACATTGATTAAAGATATAAATTGTATCCATATATTAGGATGAGATCATGATATTTGCAATTCGCATAAGGAGCGGTCATTGAACCATCAGACATCTAGATTCTATCGAATTTGAGCATGTCTATGTTATTATTCGACACAATTGATCCACATAGTTAGTATTTTGAACTCCATACAATGCATCGCTTTAGCAATCGAATATAGAGTATAGTTCATGTTGTGTGTGTAAAGCACATTATACCTACGAAAGTTACACAATGGACATTTATAAAAAGCTACCTATGAACTAGTATACATTTGAATTCAACCTAAGGTGGTTTAAAAAATAGAATTCAACATGAAGTCCATTCAATTATTTGAATTTGATATCATGGCATTTGTAAACCATACCTAAACTATGGGGGTACCAATCTTTGCTCTGATTTTGTACATAATAGCATATGCAGTCGTGTACAAAATAGATTCAAATTTAGCTCCTCCATTCCAAAATAATTGTAGTTATAGGATTTTCAAGTGTCAAAATTCAAAAGGAAGCGGATAATTTAATGAGGTTTTCAAACATACAAGGTCAAATATAACGTTGTCTATTTAGGTCAATCCTCATAGTTCAAGAGTACTCTAAACGTGAATGCTTGTGTTTCAAAATTTCAAACGAAAGCCAAAGAGCCTCTACTCACACCAAACCGCTGTGAGACCAATGTTTGGTAGTACAAGGAAATTACTTTTCTAATAACTCGACCTGTGAAACCTACCGCCCGACGTCCAAAGGTCTAAACCGGGTAGGTTTGTAGCTTCATCTAGACGCCACGCAACCGCCTCGAAAAACATTCATACACAATGGCCGCCTAAGCACACATGCGGCGGTCAAATCGCTCCCGCCCACTATTTGGGACACTGGGATTACCATCCTACCCCGACCCGCAGAGGTCCGAATTTAAGAGGGGGCAAAGTTTGTACTTTCCCAAATTTCAAACAAGCGCGTCCCATCTTCTGTCAAAAAGCCAAAACAAGCGCGTCCCTGCATCAAACATGGTTCCCCCACCCGTCCGATTCCCCATTCGTACTCGTGGGCGCCAAAACTACCTCTCCACCAGCCGCGAAACCTCGGCGTCCTCCGTCCGCCACCCCATCCCACCCATCAACAGCCGCCCTCCTCCATCACGCCGGAGCCGATACACCGACGTTGTCGTCCACTGCAACCTCAACCGCAACACCCTCCACGGCTAGTAGTTGAAGCCGAGGCCGAGCCATCCGTACCCGAGCAAGTTCAACCACGCCGTCCTGCACCTCACCGCTGCCACTCCAACTTCGCCACCCTCCACCGCGGACTGTTCTGTTTCGCTACGCCGCCCTTCGCCTCGGATCTGCTTCCCTCCTCCGACATACAGCCATGGCAACACAGTCAACAATTTGGCCATGGGTTCGCCCAAGCCTGCACCTCCGTAACATCGGTTTCCCGGTAAAAACAAGAAGATCGGCGCGACATGTGGAGGTGACCACACCGCAACGAAGAAGGTACTCCTCTTCCTTATTCGTGAAAATCTTACGTCTCTCGCTTGCACGGTATTCATCCCACGAAGACACTAGTTGACCGCTTCTTCTTGATACTAGATGTTCCTAGTAACTCGTGATGCACAAGGTTTCTCCTCATATACTATTTCACCTTAGCTAGAGGTCCGCCACCCCCCTGAATTTCAATTTCTGGCCAGTTGATTCCCAATTAACGGAAGCATTCCCCGGTGTAACATGCGCTAGTACGACTATTACGCCGGGGAAGCAGCGCCTTGGTGTTTATCTTAGGGCGCTGCGGCCTAGAGCACTCGGGCGCCCGATCTGGAGGTCGGCCGGGATTAAAGGGATGGCTTGGGGCCCTGCCAAGCGGCGGTGGTGTGAGGTCGATGGGAGGGCGGGCGGCGGAGGCACGGGTCAGGCCGGTGGTCGCCGTTGGCGGTTCGTGAAAGATCGCAACAAGATGATGGCGGGAGGTAGACGAAGGCCATCTGCCTTCCTTATAGATCGGACGGTTCATTAAAAAATCGACCGACCTATTTATTTTCAATGATCGTTATCTTAGATATGACCACATGTGGTGGTGTCTTTGGAGGAGTACCTGCATTTCTGTGCTCATATATTACAAAATCATACGGAGTAGAATCTAATTTTGTTTGCCATGCAATGTTGTAGAGCTATCATATGTCTCCTGTCATTTATTTTTAAGCCACCTCCTATCGCTAATTTTACAAAGGCACTAGTTCTGCACACACTTCACCCATACTCTCACTATTGTGTTTTTATGCAAGGGTATTTCAGACTCTCTGACGAAAGAGAAGCAGCAAAGAAAAGAGAGAAGTCGCCCAGCTTGGTATACGGTAGGCAAGACACGTTACAACGCTATAAAGGGTGCAAAGGTCGCAGATGGAGACGGTAAACGAGCTTTGAGTTGATGACTCGCCGCAATGAACCACCATCCTGTGCTTGCTTTAACTTCACGGTGTCATATGTGGTTGCATGTTGGTGTCTAGCTTGTATTCGAAAGGCCGAAGTCGGTCTTTATTAAGATAAGGAAAGATATTTTTTACATGAACCACCATCCCGTGAGCACCGAAGACAAATAGCTAGTCAGGGCACTGGCCGAGCCAGTGACAAGCCCAGCAAAGACAGGCATCACCTGGAAGCCAACTAAAAAGTCGCGATGGTGGTGAAGCAGCCCGCCTCCCACCAGGCTCTTAGGTCCTAGATGATCATGTTCACCACTCCAGCCGGATGTCTAGCTTGTATTGCTTCCAATTTGGTTAAATTGCATCTGCTTAGCTTACACATTATACCTTTGAATATGACATGCCTTTCTGTTTTTGGTACATACTAGTACATCTGTGTATTAACCATGTTCTTACATCAAACTAATGTTCTTGTGGATCCCTCATCAATCACTTATGACGAGGCAGGCAGGCAAGGGGACTACTCCTCATTTAAAGAATGCAGCGTCAGCCTCCCGACATGATTCTCAAGAAACAGAAATGCTAGATGAAGATAGTGAACGAGCTCAGAGTTGATTACAGCATTTCCCCTACACTAGCATTGCAGGTGCTTGCTCTAACTTGGCAGCGTGATATGTGGTTGCATGTTGCATATGGTGTCTAGATTGTAATTCTTCCAATCTGGTTAAACTGCATGTGCTAGTCTGCTTAGCTTATACTCCTGTAAATGTGACATTATACCTATTAATGTGACATGCCTTCCTGTATTTAGTACATAGTACATCTGTCTATTAAGCATGTCCTTACATAAAACTATTGTTTTTTTGTATCCCGCATCAATCAATATGACGAGACACCTTTAGTATATGCAGTGCGATATTAGTTGCATCTTTCAAATGATTTATAGCATGCGCTGCTTCTAATTTGTTGAAATTCCATTTATGATAGGGACGCTTTTAACTTGGCAGTCATATTGGTTGCATCTTTCATGTGGTGTCTAGATTGCATTGCTTCTTATTTGTTGGAATGGTTTCTGCTTAGTTTACACAAACAGTTGTGAACATGCCATGTCGTCCTGTTTTTCGTACATATTCCATCCCGGTATCATGTGTTTGCCTTACATCAAAGTAGTGATTGTCAGTATCATGCATGAATGAGTTCTGAAGAGAGAATTTTATTGCTTTTTCTTGTCGGTTTTACTTGACAATTCAAAATCAATAAAGCGGAAGGAAGTTAGCAAGGCAGCGGATAAAGGTGCTCCTTCCAAACGGAGGGCCTCTACAGTTTCTACTCCTCCACACCCCCAAGATGATTTCCAAGACAACACATGCATAGACACTCAACAAAGCTGTGTTTATGATGAGCACGTCTCCCCTAGTGCAGCATCACTGGTGATCCCTCTAACTTGGCACTGTTATATGTGGTTGCATGTTATGTGTGATGTCTAGCTTGTAGTGCTTCTAATTTTGTTGAATTCCATCTGCTTACTTCACACATTATACTTGAATAAGACACGTGTTCCTGTTTCTTGAACATACAATATCTGTCTATCACACCATGTTCTTACATCAAATTACTACTGTTGTGTAACCTGCAACAATCACTTATCATAAGACACGTTTGACTTCGGAGTATGATATAGGTTACATCTCACATTCTTTTCTAGCTTGTACTACTAATTTGTTGAAATGACACTTATGACGAGACAGTTTTAACTTGGTAGAGTGATATTATTTGCATCTTTCATATGGTGTCTAGCTTTCATTGCTTCTAATTTGTTGAAATGCCTTCTCCTTAGTTTACACATCATAAGCTGTGTTGGGGATACAACTACGGAGTGTGAACCGCCCCGGAAGGGCCGGTTTACCCTCGTGCATAATCCAGGCCCATATGAAGGCCTGGAGCCCAGAGGCGAATTAAGGTCCATACATGTAAACCGCCTTAATATTGTAGCTTGTGTTGTAAGACAAGAAAGGAAAGACCAAGCCGGACTCTTGTATGGGCCGGATTGGGATTCTGTAGACCGACCGGGCGTCAACCCGTGTATATAAGGGGACGACCCGGCGGCGAGTTAGGGACAGAGATTTCGAGGCTAAGGCAAAGCTATTGCTCCCTAGCCGCCGAAACCATATCAATCACACCACAACTGGGCGAGGTTTTACCTTCATCGAAGGGGTCAACCAAGTATAATTCCGTGTCTTGTGTCCGCTTTAACCCCTCTAGGTTAACCCGTACGATGGCCCTACGACTAAGTCCTTTCATGAGGACATCTGCCGTGACAATTCCACGACAGTTGGCGCCCACCGTGGGGCTATTGCACGATGGTTTGATGATCTTAGAGGGCAAGTTCGAGGGACTCGAAGGTTATGCAGTGGGCCGGATGACTAAGAGTCGTCGCGGCAAGCTCTACATCGACGATGCGGACTGGGGCCCCGAGGCCGGCTCAATTGAGTACGGGTACCGGGTCCCCTTTGGCGGCATACACGTGTTCATCGGCAAGATCGGCGAGTCAGGGCCTGGGCCGGACGTCTGCACTGGCCTCGTCAAGACGGCTCAGCGGGCGAAGAAGAGTCCTGCCCTGGCTAAACCGGCGGTCAAGCATGTTTTCGTGGGAGTCGTCCACGGAGGTGACGAAGGCGGTTCAGCATATGGTGACGAAATCGTCGTTTACTCGGCGATTTAATCGTCGGCCGGGAAAGCGAAGTCTCTGTACCACCGCAGGATGGCGGATCGGGGCTGTTCCGACGAGAGAGTATTCGGACCTTTGATCTACCCAACCGGGTTGGGGTCTTCATGGCGATGTACGCAGGAGGCGCTTCACTCTTCGATCATGGCGCGCCTGGTCGCCGGGTCAGCAGCGTGATGGCAGCGAGAGCGGAGGCCCTGCGCCCACCGGCTCAAGTTTTGTCGGAGCTTTTCGACGCATTGGCTGTGCTCATGGCGGAAGCTAATCCGTCGGATCAGGACCGGCACAACGCGGAGATTGCAAAGGTGAAGGAACAGATCACTAAAGCTAAAGCGGACCTGGCGGCCGCGGACGAACGGATGGCAGTGGAACGAGCCCTTTGGATGCGCAGGCTTATAGGCTCAGGCTGGACCAGAGCGCGTCACAGGAAGTCATGAAAAGGAAGTACAGGTCCCGCTTACCTTCCGTTTTTGAGGGTAGGGAGCTTTTCAATACCCCAGGGGCAGGGACCAGTAATCCGCCACCATTGGTAAACCGGCCGGAAGCACCTGGGACGGCTGCACCGGTTCAGCCCCGTGTGGTAGATCTGCCTCGCCATCATACCAGTGCGCCCCAGACCGTGCAGACACCTCCGGGTCACTACTCCAACCCGATGGATAATCTCGTGGCAGCTGCGGCACGGTTGGAGGCAATTCCAATTGAAGGCGATTCACCGCAAGCGGTAGAGACACGCCGAGTTAAGGAGGTCCTCAGGACGGCCCTGGCTCAGCAAGAAGCATATTCATATAGTCGGGATCGGATCCACTCCACCCCCCGCCCGAGCCGGAGCTATAGCCGACGCTGCCGCATTTAACCGCCAGATCAAGCAATGCGCAACGCGTCCGCCGCGGCAACAATCCGCAGCGGCTTTGAAGATGCTCAAGTGGTAGTAGACCGCGCCAGGGCACGTAGGGAGGCCGAGTTAGCAGCACAAGCAGAGGATCATCCGCCCGCGCCGGTTCGTCCGACCATCTTTGAACCGGGGGTCACGTCTGGCTCTTTGGGGGTGCCTTGCCTCGTCCCCGCTTTACGCAATGTGCGCTTGCCCAAGGACTTTAAGGGGCCGCGCAAGGTGCCAAATTATACTGCCGATTTGGCTCCAGAGGCGTGGATAGAAAGCTACGAGAGGGCCATGGAGATGCTGGACGTGGATGAAGCCGCATGTGCGAAGTACTTCACAATGATGTTGGAAGGTACGGCCCGGACTTGGTTGAAGAACTTGCCGCCCAACTCTGTCAGCTCGTGGACCCAGTTGCGAGCCCGGTTCATCCAAAATTTCAAAGACACCTGTAAACAGCCCATGTCTGTGGTGGATCTGGCAGCTTGTGTCCAGGCGGAGGGAGAATCTACAACCCATTGGGTGCGTCGCGTTTCGGAAGTTTTACATTCTTCGATCGGATCAACCCTGATTCGCGATCCCGACCTTGGAAGCCAATTGCGGTTCGAGCCATTGAAATTGAAGCTGGGTCGCATGAAGCGTTTTGCCATGACATGGGCACTCTAATGGGCGTTTTGGTAAAGTACGCTGATTACGATAGTACCAAGGATCCCGAATCTGAGAATGATGAAGTGGGGAAGGGAAAGCGAGCGGCAACTCCAGAGCCAAAGAGCATCATTCGGCGCAGCAATGGAGGGAACAAGCGTAAAGTTTAACGGCAACATGGGCTTTGTGGCTAACACCAACGCTACAGGACAAGGGTCGGCGGCGCAGGGTAGGCGATCAAACCGGGCGGTCACAATCCGGATCGTTTGAATTTCATATTGAATCAACCTTGTCGAAGCATGGGACGAAGGAGGCACCGCGAACCACCTTTGGAAGGATTGTTATATTATGCGGGAGTTCAAAACTCCAACTCTTTCCGGTATGATTAAGGGCCGGTGGCGGTTCAGGTCCGCCCGGTTACGGTGGAGAAAATTCCGCCCGGATTCGTGGTAATCCGGCGGGCAAGGCAATCGAGAATAATCAAGGTAATCGTAATATCGTAACCAAGGGGCTACAATCAACAACAGCAAAGCAGCATCGGGTTATCGAGCAACCCAAAGCAATTGAACGGTGGACAGTACCACGTCTTTACCACCAGCTTGGATAGACGAGACCGAAAGCTTCAGAAGCGGGCGGTCAGTGTTGTTGAACCGGCTGCGCCGCATTACCTACGCTGGTCCGAGCTACCGATTGTGTGGAGCAGAGAGGACCATCCTCCCCGGGTTTACAATCCGGGTCAGTTAGCCCTGGTGGTGGCACCTCAGGTAGGAGGGTACAAGTTTACCAAAGTTCTTATGGATGGAGGAAGCAGCATCAACATCCTGTACTACGAGACTTTCCGGCGCATGGGGTTAACAGATAGGCATCTTAGACCATCCAGCACAGTGTTTCACGGAGTGGTGCCTGGCAAGTCGGCGTACCCGATCGGTAAGATAGCTCTGGAGGTGACCTTTGGAGACGAACATGACTCCAGAACAGAAACGTTGACATTTGAAGTGGTGAAAATTCAAAGCCCTTACCACGCCCTCTTTGGGCGGCCGGCTTATGCTAAGTTCATGGCACGGCCCTGTTACGTTTACTTACAGCTAAAAATGTCGGGTCACAAAGGGACGATAACGGTTCATGGGAGCCGCCGGATCGCTCTGGAGTGCGAGGAAGGTGATGCGGCTTACGCAGAGTCGGTTTGTGCCACGGAAGAGTTAAAGTATTATAAAGATAATGTTGATCCGCGGATATGACCCTTTGAAGAAGCCAACTACTGAGCATGATCCGGACTTGAAGTTCAAATCGGTGGTGAGACGAAGCTTGTTGATTTTGTGCCCGTGATTCGCCCAAGCAGTTCACCATCGCTAACCTGGATCCTAAATAGGAAAGCGCTCATCGAAGTTCATCCGTGAGAATCGGGACATTTTGCATGGAAGCCTTCGACATGCAGGTGTACCGAGGGAACTCGCTGAGCACACTCTTAATGTTGACCAAATACAAACCGTAAAACAGTTTCTTCGCGGTTTAATGAGGAAAGGCGCAAGGCCATCGGAGAAGAGGTTGCTAGGCTTTTGGCAGCGGGGTTTATCGTCGAAGTCTTTCATCCAGAGTGGCTGGCTAACCCGGTTTTGGTCCTTAAGAAGAATGGCACTTGGCGCATGTGCGTGGATTACACAGATCTTAACAAAGCTTGTCCAGCAGATCCTTTCGCCCTCCCCCGCATTGACCAGATCATTGATGCAACGGCGGGTTGTGAGCGTTTGAGCTTTCTGGATGCGTATTCTGGTTATCATCAGATTAAGATGGCGGTTAAGGACCAGGAGAAAACGGCATTTATCACCCCTTTTGGAGCCTTCTGCTATGTGTCCATGCCTTTTGGGCTCAAGAGCGCCCAAGCAACTTATCAGCGTTGCGTACAGAATTGTTTGCACGAACAGATCGGCCGTAATGTGCACGCTTATGTGGATGATATCGTGGTGAAATCAAGGCAGAAGGAAACATTGATTGGGGATTTAAAGGAAACCTTTGACAACTTGCGGGTGTACAAGATGATGCTCAACCCGGCCAAGTGTGTCTTTGGTGTTCCGGCAGGCAAATTGTTGGGTTTTCTCGTGTCCAACCGGGGGATTGAGGCTAATCCGGAGAAGATTACAGCTATCACCTCCTTGGCTAAGCCAAAGTGCATCAACGATGTCCAACGTTTGGCAGGCCGGATTGCTGCGCTAAGCCGGTTTATCGATCGTCTAGAGAGAAGGCCATTCCTTTGTACCAGATCTGTCAAGAAGACGGACCAATTAAATCGAGCTCAGTGCCGATGAGGCATTGAGGATTTAAAGCGGCAGCTGGCCAACCCGCCTGTTCTTGCTGCCCTATTGACGAGGAGCCGCTCTGTTATATGTTCTTTGCTAATGCCGAGGCGTGAGTGTGGCCATTGTGGTGGAGCGCAAGGAGGCGGGGAAGGAGTATCCGGTTCAGCGGCGATTTACTACATCGGCGAGGTTCTCATCGAATCTAAACAAAGATATCCGCATTGGCGAAGCTGGTATATGGAGTTTTTATGGCGTTTCGAAGCTGAAGCAATATTTCCAAGGGCACCCCATCACAAATGGTGATTCTGCTCCTTGGGCGATATCATATTGAACCGGAGGCGATCGGCGGATTAAGTGGGCTATAGAACTTGGGCCGACGGTTTAAAGTATGTGCCCGGACGGCCGTAAAGTCTCGTGCACTTGTGGATTTCATTAATGATTGGACGGAGTTGCAAGCGCCGAAGAGAAGCGGATCACACCTATTGGACCATCCATTTTGATGGGTCCAGCAATTGAGGGCTCGGGGCTGAGTCGATTAACATCCCCACGAGGTGACAAGTTCTGTTATGTTCTCCGCCTAATGTTCCCTTGTACTAATAATGCAGCTGAGTATGAAGCTTTGCTCCATGGTCTCCGGATGGCAAAGGAAATGAATCTCAGCGGGTTAAATGCTTTGGTGACTCGGACTTGGTGGCCCGGCAAGTATCAAAGACTTGGGACTCCAAAGATCCACTCATGGCTGCATATCGTCGGGAAGTGGATGTTGTTGCGGGACATTTTAAAGGATATCGTGGACCATGTGGATCGTCGGAAGAACGGCGGTGATGCTTTGAGCCGGGCTGGGTTCCCAGCAGTAAACCGGTCCCGCCTAACGTTTTCCTTGATGTGCTGCACAAACCGCCGCTAAGTTTCTGATGAAATTGATTTGGCTATCCCTGATCCGGAGGCTCAATTGGTGGCGGCCTTGCATGTCATTCCGGATTGACGCTCCCTTATTTGGCATACATGAACCGGGCGAAGTTACAGAGGATGAGACGTTGGTCCGGCAGATAGTTCGGCGGTCTAAGTCTATGACCATTGTTAATGGCGAGTTGCACCGTCGCGAGGTGTCGTGGACGTTTCAGCGTTGTGTGTCCCCGAAGAGGGCTGTGAGATATTGCGAGAGATTCATGAAGGGATTGTGGTCACCACGCGGTTCAAAATCCCTAGTGGCTAAAGCATTCCGCCATGGTTTCTATTGGTTGACCGCCCATGCCGGCGCGGAGGAGGATCGGTCGACGATGTGATGGTTGCCAAAAGTTCTCAGCGTGTGCTCATGTGCCACCCAAGAATTGAGGATGATTCCAATTACTTGGCCATTTGCGACTTTGGGGTGGATATGGTCGGACCTTTCAAAAGGTCCAAGGACAAAAAGACCCACCTGTTGGTAGCGGTGGATAAATTTACCAAGTGGGTCGAAGCGAGCACGTTAGCAAGTGTGATGCGCCACGGCGGTTCAGTTCATCAAACGGGTGATTTTCCGGTTTGGGTTTCCACACGGTATCATCACGGACAATGGCACCAATTTGTCTAAAGGAGCTATGAAGGAATTTTGTGAACGAGAGCACATCCGGCTTGATGTTTCTTCCGTAGCCCACCCACAATCCAATGGTCAAGCGGAACGAGCTAATCAGGAAATTTTGAAAGGTATCAAACCCCGCTTATGGTCCCTTTAGAGAGGACGCGGGTTGTTGGGTGGAAGAGCTACCGTCGGTGATATGGAGTATAAACACTACCCCAACCGATCCAATCGGATACACGCCGTTCTTTATGGTCTATGGAGCGGAGGCGGTCCTTCCCGATGATATCCGTCACGACTCGCCGAGTAGCAGCTTATGTTGAGGCAGATAGCGAGGCAGCACGGCAAGATGATTTGGATCATTTGGACGAAGAGCGCGATATGGCAGCAGCTCGTTCGGGCGGTTTACCAGCAGGATCTTCGTCGGTATCACAGCCGGCGGGTTAAAACCGAACCTTCGGGAAGGAGACTTAGTGCTGCGGCTCATTCAAGATCGAAGGATATGCACAAGTTATCCCCACCTTGGGAGGGGCCTTTGTGGTCAGCAAGAATCTATACAACGGGTCCTACTATCGATTGATGTTCGAGAGCGAAAGGACTCACGACGCCGAGGAGGAGACCAACGAGCCATGGAACATAGCTCATCTTCGGCCTTATTATACTTGAGCCATTGGCTCCACTTATGTACATATCAAGACAATGTATATATTATGAATAAAAGCAATAAACCGGATCCTCGGCTAAAGCGGGGTATCTGTTCTGTATAAAAGACCGGTTCGGGTACATGGAGATGCTGTCGTGAAGCGGCCTCCGGTTTAACCCTTGGCCTCGTTTTCAGAAATTTTTGTCATTTGGGGGCTTGGTCGTGTCCGAACCAATGCAACACCTCTTGGCAGGCGAAAGCCACCAGATCATTTGGGGGCATGGTCACGTCTGAACCAGTCACACCTCTTGGTCGGCCTAAGGCCATAGAATCACTTGGGGCTTTGGTGAACCCAAGCATTGCAATGCCACTTGATCGGCATCATGCCACGAGTTCAGTTGGGGACCCGCTGACTTGAACCATCGCCACGCCGTCTGAGGGGCTTGGTCCTGTCCGACCATGGTAACACCATCTGATCCGGCTCAGTACAGCCTTTTCTTGCAAAACGGTTATTTCTCATTGATTTTGCTTCTATGTGGTTTTGATACCAATCATTTGGTTTTTGTCGGCCTTCTTAAACCGGCAACATTTTTATTAAACCGGATTTATGTTCAGTACGTTTTTAAACTGGCGATTTTGTTCCGGTTTGATTTTACTGTTAAACATCCCATTGTGGAGTAACAGGGGGCTTATCATGTCCGGCACGATTTACATGATAAATCGGTCTTATGCACACAGGGATTGCTCTCCTTGGACGGCGATGGTTTATAAGACCTCCGCTTCGGGATTGGCTAAAGCCAACTGTGTGCCTGATGCTGGCAGGCAAAATATGTTGCAGGATTTACTACAAAAGCCAACGGATCCAGCACCGCCATGCAAAAGTTTACAGACTGAGGTTGTACCGGCATTGTTCAATGAAAGACACTTGCTATCCTATTACAAAGCCTTTCGAGGCCCGGCATTTCACGCGGAGTTATGCCTTGAAGCTTTGGGTATGTCGCCCGGCTTGACGGATTACGCTGCTTCACCGGTTGGCGCGAGGTGGAGGGGACGGCGCTGGCGCCGGTTCGCTTCTTCTTCTTCCTCACCCAAAGCCGGAAGTCATTGGTAGACCAATCAATCCGGTTAAGGCCGAAGACAGCTTCTTCACTTATCAGCTCAGCGGATCAACGTCTGGGCGTAAGTGTGCTTACGGATTGGAGGAATCAGGCTCGCACTTCCGGGATGACAAACTCCACCCGCTTGTTGTTTGCGCTATAAAAGAGCGGTGAACCTCCAGATTGGCGGCGCCGTTGACTCGCCAACGGACGCATTTCCTTTGTAATCCGCTTCAGGGCATCGTTATCAAAGGCTTCACCGTTTTCTTGAGCGTTGGGAAAACCTTTAGCTACGTCAGCCGGATCAAGATCCGCTATCCATGCCTTGGCACGAGTCAGAGCCAGTAAGGTGCCCGCCCGGGCTGCGGATCGCTTCATCTCTTCAAGCTGTCCCGGAATCATGGACAGCCGGTCCAGCGTCTCTCTGATCAGGGACGGCGTCGTATTGTCATATGAAGTGGCGCATATGACCCGCTGGGCGCCGGTATATAGCTGCTCAATCAGGGTGTACGAAGCCTTGAGTTTTTTCCGCACGTCAGAGCCCAGATGCGCAATACGCTTGCCTACACCAAAGTTTAGACAGCTCAAAGTTAAACCGGCAGAAGAATTAACACAGGCATGTTCAGTGTAAATTTGCTTACCAAAGACGGCAGAGGTCATGGCATGCACTTGGCGTTTGAGTCCGGTAAGCTCTTCAGTCACCGGTTTAAGGGCCGCCTCAGCTTCCTCCGCCCGCTTTATTAAACCGGCTTTCTCGGTGTCCCAGTTGACCCGCTCGGATTTGTACCACTCCTTCAGCTGTTCCATGGTGGTCAGGGCAGTTTTTAGCTCATCCTTGGCTTTGGTGGCTTCTGATATTTGGGTTTCCAGATTGCTTCGGAGGTCCTTGAGTTGCACAGCTTGCTGATGTATTTCATTCTGATGACAAAGGAAGCATGTTAGTGATTTCATTATACAAGTCCCAAGCTTAATACAAGTATTCAACTTGGCACTTGGGGGCTAATGGCTAGTTGATCTCAATTTGCTATGAAGAGACACACCTTAAGTCCCGGTTTAACTTTACAAAGTTAAACCGACCCTTGGGGGCTACTATGCAGTTAAAATAAAAGAAAGGTCAGCCCATTACCTCATAGCGGTCCTTCATGCGATTTACTAGACCGGCTTCAAAGTCACGGCTTGTGTAAAGCCGGTTCAGAAAGCCGGAATGAAGCTCTTGGGCAGAGAAATTGTCGTAAGCCGACATATCAGTCTTCCCCTTGTCCTTGCTCATAGTAGTGGAACTTTCTTTGATGATGTGCTTTGCTAAAGCGACCGGTTGGCTAGGAGTAGTGTAGCCAGTACCTGTCACAATAACATCATCATTTTCAGCGGTCTTGTTTGGGCTCGATGTAGTTTTGCTCTGGCTCGGCGGTTCAACAGTCAAGACCGGCTCGGCGGACGGGTTTGATGGAGCAGGCTGTGAAGTTTCCACTTGGACCTCCGGTTCAACTTCTGGCGGGTCAGCAGTATCGTCTTTGTACAACTCGCCAGAGCTTTCCTTGGCAGCTTCAGGATTTTCGTGTGGTTGCTCTGGGGTTTTCTCCGGATCAACATCCGGAGTAGGATCAAGAGTTTTCGCTTTCTTGCTCAAGCGAGCCTTGGTGCTGCAATATTCAGAATTGGATCAAGACAAATTGGACAAGGTAATGGTGAATCGAATTGACGGAACAGCAATTACATACCCTGCGGCGATGTTCAGCGGAGGCAGTTGTGTGGTGGATGAACCGCCAGATGAGTTAGAAGAGGCCTGATAATTCGGGTCAGACGGATTGAGAGGACATCGGAAGAAACCTTTTAAGGGATAACGCCAGAGAGCAAGTCACCTCGGACGACGCTTCGGGTTGGTGTGTCTCGTAAACCGGATGAGGTAATCCGCTGGCCACTGTGCCGGGTCGTACGGCGCTCTTCAGCCTGCTGTGTCTTCAAGGAAAGATTTGGATTCAAGTAAGCACAGGAATGATATTTTTTCACTTTCCGGACAGCGCGACGAATTCTCTTAACCGGCACAAGATCGGATTCGGAGGAAAGAAGGATTACCTCAACAGGGTCGGCATGACTGGCTTCAGCGTCGTCCTGGGAAGAAAAATTGTCAGAGAAAAGGAATGTAAAGGGGCCAAGCATATGCAGGAAGAAGCACAAAGCGGAAAGCCGGTTTACCTCAGCTTCTGATTCTTCGTCCTCCGGCGGATCAGAGGACTCGGCGGTCTTCTTCTTGCCTGTTTTCTTAGTGGCCTTGGACTTTACACGCGGCGCCCGAGCCGGTTTGGTGCGTTTCCAGAAGGAGCTGTCAGCCTGAGAAGTAACAAGGATTAGCGTATATCAGCGGAGTATTAAGAGCCTGAAAGGCAGTGAATAGAGCTTACCGCCGGCGGTTTGTTGGCGGCACAAAACGGAGCCAACCCGGTTAGGCTGCAGACGGAGATTGGCTCATCGAGCATCTTCTTGACGATCTCGGTGACTTCCTGTTCAGTTATGGGCAGCTCGTGACGCCTTTGAGGATCTTTGAGGCTGCCGGTATACTCATGCATCAATCCGGGCCGGCGGCTTAGTGGCAAAACGCCCCAAGAGACCCAGCAACGCACAAGATCCACGCCGATTAAGCCATTGGCCATTAGAGCCCGGAGCTTGATTATTTGCGGTGCAAAGTTCTTCCGTTCCGCGGCGGTTAAGCGTGAAGGCAACGGATGCTGGTTGCTGAGCCGGTGAGAACGGTAACCCGGCAAGGGGTTTTCATTAGCAGGGCGGTGTTCGCGAGAGAACCAGGTTTGGTTCCAGTCCTTTGGATGGCTGTGGTGCTTGGCGTGAGGAAAATCGACTTCCTTCCTCTTCTGGATTGAAACGCCGCCCAGCTCCGTGTTAGGACCATCAGAAAATTCTGTGCGACGGTTCAAATGGAAAAAATCCCGGAATAACTCCACAGATGGTTCTTCTTGAAGATAGACTTCACAGAAGACTTGAAAGTTGCATATGTTCGACACTGAATTTGGGCCGATGTCCTGCGGATGGAGTTGCAAACTGGCAAGGACGTCCCGGAAAAATTTTGAACCGGGCGGGCAGAACCCCCGGTCTAGGTGCTGCATAAACACAATTACTTCTCCCGTTTGCGGCTGGGGAGGAAACTCGCCCTCCGGAATACGCCAATGGAGGACATTTTTTGGAGCCAAACCGCCGGTGGTGACATAGCCGTTGAGCTGCGTTTCCGTGATCTTGGACCGGACCCAGTTGCAAGCGGAAAATTGAGGAGCCATTCCGGAAGATTAAAGCTGCGAAAGAAAGGAAGAAAACGGTTCACCATTGAACGGGTCAGGCGTTGCAGATATTGTTAAACCGGCAATTCAGCAGCCGGCTTCCCATTCCGGTTTAACTGAGGACTAATGGAGTGACGGATTAGCTATCAAAAGTTAAACCGCCAGAGGAGGAAGAGCTGAAAATGTTGCTAAGTGTAGACAGAAACAGGTTTCCCACGCGAATGAAAATAATCTAGATCTACCGGAGTTCAGTAAGGAAAATTTCTACGACTTATGCAAACCTTGTACAGCGCAGGAAGGTTCAGGCATGTTAAAATAAAGGGTCTGAACAGGAAAGGGGAAGATGCATAGGGTCGGATGGACGGTGAAAGCAGCCATTTGCACAGACGAACGGTACGGCTGAGCCATACGGCCATGGCGGAGCAAGTATGAAGAACCGGTACGAACGCTTACGAACTATAAGACGAACAGAGTTCAGATGAGATCTAGGGTTCGAAGGAAACCTTACCTGACGAGCGGAAACCGCGGAGGAGCGCTGAAACTCTGGTAGGATCAGGTTGATGCAGCGGCCCGGCGTGAGGCGTCGGTCGAAGGTTGACGGCGACGACAAGAGCTTCAGGGTCGGCAGGTCGCGAGGAAGAAGAAGAGAGGAAGGAGAAGAAGAGAATGGCCCGACCGGTCTATTTATAAGGGACCGGGGCAATCAACGGGCGCGAGAATCGAGGAGTCAAAAGCGGCGGAAGGTGCAGCGGCCGCCTCGATTTCCGGGATAGCCTTAATGAAGGGAATCTTACTGTTTGGATCTTTTTGTTCAAAAATGACGTCAGGGTGCCCTGACACGAAAATCAGAAGATGATGTCACGGCGGTTCAAGCGCGTGGCGGTTTACAGAGGAGATCAAGAGTTGCCTGAAGACGTAGAAGATTAACCTGAACCGGTTCAAGTCAATCTGGGGCCTAATGTTGGGGATACAACTACGGAGTGTGAACCGCCCCGGAAGGGCCGGTTTACCCTCGTGCATAATCCAGGCCCATATGAAGGCCTGGAGCCCAGAGGCGAATTAAGGTCCATACATGTAAACCGCCTTAATATTGTAGCTTGTGTTGTAAGACAAGAAAGGAAAGACCAAGCCGGACTCTTGTATGGGCCGGATTGGGATTCTGTAGACCGACCGGGCGTCAACCCGTGTATATAAGGGGATGACCCGGCGGCGAGTTAGGGACAGAGATTTCGAGGCTAAGGCAAAGCTATTGCTCCCTAGCCGAAACCATATCAATCACACCACAACCGGACGAGGTTTTACCTTCATCGAAGGGGCCGAACCAGTATAATTCCCGTGTCTTGTGTCCGCTTTAACCCCTCTAGGTTAACCCGTACGATGGCCCTACGACTAAGTCCTTTCATGAGGACATCTGCCGTGACAATTCCACGACAAGCTGTGAATATGCAATGCTGTGAATATGCAATGGCACTAATGACGAGAGACCTCTAACATGGTAGTGTGATGTTGTTTGCATCTTGCATATGATTTATTTCTTGTACTACTTCACATTTGTTTAAACGCCATTTATGCTGAGACACTGTTAACTTGGCAGAGCGATATTTTTAGCATCTTCCATATGGTGTCTACCTTCCATTGCATTGCTTCTAATTTGGTGAAATGTCTTCTTCTTAGTTTACACATCATAGTTCTGGTTATCTCTTCCGTCCTGTTTTTCATACATATTACATCCTCCTATCATGTGGTTGTCTAACATCAAAGTTTTATTAAATGCATCATGCATCAATTTGTTACGAAGAACTAAGTTTTATTCGTTTTTCTTGTCGGCTTGACTTAACATGGCACAGAGAAAGAGGAAGAAACAGAGAATGGCAGGAATGAGAAGCGGATGAATCCTGCAGATTCTGCTGGTAATCGATGGTGCAATAGAAGGTGAAAGTCCAGCGGAAAATTCTACAAACACGGCATCCCATGCTACACGAACTGCAAAAAAGCCAAACAGAAACAAATAGTCGACACCAAACAAGCAGAGACAGCCCTAGTTCTTGCAACACCTACCACAAGACTACCAAATGCACGACATACTCGTGCGCCAACTGAGCTAGCAGACGTTCCCAAGCTCCCTTGCCACGACACTACTTCCCAAGCACTCTTGACACAAGACGAGTTGGCAATATCGATGAACCTTGTGAGCTTCAACAGCAAGAAGGTAGTTGCTGGAGTCAAGTTACAGTTGCATGCTTCTTTATAAGTAGTCTCATAGTTTGATGTACACTAACACTTCCTATGTTTGTTGTTGGACTAGCACCTAGGCGCAAGAGGAAACAAACATCAGGGATAATGCTCGATAGGTTAACTAAATCTAGAGGAGGAAGAATGGAGATCCGTTTTGAGGTAGGTTTGAAAAGGCCACGTGATGCTATAGAGTCACCAAGTTAGTATCGAGGCAGCGGTTGCCGTTAGGTGTCATGTACGTATCCTCCCAACATGGATTCAAGACAGAATGACAAAGACGAAACCCAGTTCAACACCTTCCTCACCATTTATCTGTAAGTATGGTTATGTATGGAAACTAGTAATATCGCCTTGCTCTGTCCCATACTTTCTAGGTTGTCGATAATGAGACTCCCATAATTTTCAGCAGATGAGGTTCAAGTTGGATAGCCAAGATGATGCAACCTGCAAGCTTGCACCCATGTTTTCAAGTCTGCTTTCTCATGACAATGATCGGTATAACTTGAGAGGAAAACTCACTTTGAAGGCAAGGCTAACGATGAACTTTCCCAAACATCTCCAAATGGAAAATATATCGGATGAAGACTGGAGGGGCCTTGTTAAACACTGGTCTGATTCGAAGTATCAGGTACATTATATATATATGTGATCAGATCACATGTTGAAGTCCTATTGACGCATGTGCCACACAACTCTATCTTCTTGTAGGTGAACTGTTCAAAGAACAAGGCCGACCATACGAAAGTGAAATTCCAATGCATTTAATCGGATCTCGTAGCTATATTGCACATCGCGAGGCTCTTGTAATTGGCTGTTGTTTCACTCTTTTCGCTGTACCATATTATCAGATCTATATTGACTTGTTTGAAATGCAGAGGAAAGCCCGCAAGGACCAAAAAGTACCTGAACCAAATGCTGTGGAAATCTTCAAGGACTGTCACACCAAAGAAGAAGAAGGGCATGACTACACCCATCAAAGCCGCTGTTGTAAGTCCTTAATCCTCATGCCTTTTAACTACTACTTACTCGACTTGTGCCTTGAACTGCATGGTTTGCAGCCAATGTCTATTACTCTTTTCAATTTTATACACAATTGTCTTAGCGTATCATTGCACCTTACAAGGTTTAAAAGGGAGGAGTGATGTTCCTTTGATCTTGACCGTAATCTAGTTCCGTCTTGGACTTGCCCACACAACGTTACAATTGGCTGTTTGTCCATTCTCGCTTGTTTTGTGATATGAATGATGTCATACTATGCTTACCATATTATAAACTTCGCCTCTTTATCCTTAGCCCTCAATACAATGTGAAGAAATAGACAATACATTAGCGATGGTACATGGTCATATGTTTGGAACCTGGTTTTATTATGTACTTTGCAATAAAATACAACTAATATTTTACATGGGTTCACCGTAATAAGTTCTCAGATATAGACCAAAGCTATTTTGTTTGGTTTTTCTGCCTCCTTAATATCTTCTGCTCGTACTACTAATGTAAAACCTCAACTTTTCAGCGAGCTATGGAAAAATGGTGGAACCGCCACCTTCGAAGGTGGCAAGGCAACTATAACCGCAATGTCGCTCTTGCTGCAGTGGGTCAAGACTGTCCACTAACAAGTGCCAAAAGCACGTTCCTGCGTAATACTGGGTTGGTTGTTAAGGCAATATCGTCCAAACTGCCTCATGATCAAGATATGCAAGCTCAAAGCAATGTTGTATCTGTGCTCTAGACACAAGTCCATTTTCCTAACAGAGGCCCTTTGTGAAACAAGGAGAAACATTACTCAATGTCGTCAAGATATGCATGGTTTTGAAACCAGACTATCAGACATTTGCTATGTTGTTCAGGAGCCTAGGGGAAATGAAGGCGAGGGTTATGGTGTTCCATCGGACAATACAACATGAAAACGTAACAGTCAGGTCAAATGAACCGAAGCTTCAACTTCGTGGTGCATTTATACGCTAGACTGTTAAGTTTTATGCCAACCTTCCTTTTGTTATATAGTTGTAATTTGTTTTGGTGCGATACAAAATTTATTCTTAACGTGCAACCACCGGCTGAAGAAAACAGCAAGCCATTTTTTTATAGTGTAGGGTGTTCCCTATATTTGCACTGGTGGTGATCTTTGATGCCGAGTGGATGTAATATGTGCAATCGCCTTAATAGCCTAGCGTTAGTTTGGGCCTTATTTATTTCCTAGTCTTCTTTTCCCTGGTTTGCTAGGGGCGAACTACCATGGGCCATATACGGGTCGTAGGATCCATGGGTCTCCTACGGGCCGTCGATAAATGGGCTCAGAATCGGTGGGCCTCGGCCGTCGATAAATGGGCCTAGGGCCGTCGGATAAATGGGTCTACATGGGCCGTAATCGGCGTAATTGGTATCGTCTCAAAGACGGTAACGGTCGTTAACAGCCGAGGACTGCAAAAGCTTAATTTGCACGGGCATAATAGGTCGTTAATGGGACGAGAATATAGGACGGCCTGGCGAAACGGGCCGATTTCTTGCCATGGGCGAATTTGGCCCATTAGGGTAACAGGCCAGTAACGGTCCGACTCTTGCCATGGGCCAATTTGGCCCATTTGGGGAACATGCCAGTAACGGGCCGACTCTTGCCATGGGCCAAATTTGGCCCATTAGGGGAACAGCCAAGAACGGGCCGGAAGTAATCGAGGGCAAAAGGAGCCCAAGAACGTATGGGCGTCAATAGGCCGAAAGCTAACACGAAGCTGGAAACGCCCATGTAAATCACGGCCATTAACGGGTACAAAGAAAATTACTGTTCATTATGGGCTAGAGTCACCGTGGGCCCAGAAGGGCCGAAGATCTGAAGGCCTCATATGGGCCGAAGACGTCGTGGGCCATACATGGGCCGAAAGTGAAACGGGCTGGTGTTATATTCGACGGGCCACATGATGTTGTTGGGCCAATTTCCTTTAGTGCCTAACGGGCCGTAAAATGGGCTATTTGCAAAGAGACCGTTAACAAGCTTTTCATGGCCAGCCCGCTAACTTCGACCAAGTCAAATGGGCCGGCTTTGTAAGCTAAATGGGCGATGGTGGGCCGTGGCACGGTCGACATATCATAGGCGCCTATATCGACCCATCGACGAGCCGACACGTGTTTCGTCCGCCAATAAGAATTTTACGTGGAAATTTCCCATTGGTCGGGGCTGTTAACGGGTTATCGGATCCAAAACCCGACCCGATAGCTTAACGGCGTTCGCTACGGTGGATGCCACGTGTCGGTCACCCTTGACGAAAAGCACTTCGCGGACGCCGCGATTTATCGTCATGGAAGTGGAAACTTCGTGATGATAATTTTGGTAATGTCATGGAACACTTCTACGACAAAGATGGTATGACTATCTTGATTCTGTTATAAATTTGTCATGGATGTACATGCATGACAAAAACGCGACCTCTTGTGACAAACACGATCATCACGGAAGTGTATTTTTTTGTAGTGCATCGTCATTGAAGCCCGTTCGGGGCTACCGAGGAGTCCCGGATTAGGGGTATCCGGACAGCCGGATCAGATACATCGTCCGGACTATGGAAGCGTGAAGATACAAGACTCAAGACTTTGACCCGTGTCCGGATGGGACTTTCCTTGGCGTGGAAGGCAAGCTTGGCGATCCGGATATTATATTTCCTTCCTTGTAACCGACTCCATGTAAACCCTAGCCCTCTCCAGTGCCTATATAAACCGGAGAGGTTGGTCCTTAGAAGGCCGATCACAATTATGATCATACCATCATAGGCTAGCTTCTAGGGTTTAGCCTCTACGTTCTCGTGGTAGATCTACTCTTGTACTACCCATATCTTCAATATTAATCAAGCAGGAAGTAGGGTTTTACCTTCATCGAGAGGGTCCGAACCTGGGTAAACATCTATGTCCATTGCTTCCTGTTACCATCAGCCTAAGACGCACAGATCGGGACCCCCTACCCGAGATCCGCCGGTTTTGACACCGACAGTGAGGCCAACGCATCTATGTGGTAGCTTGAGAGGGATTGAGCGGAATCGAGAGACGCAACACAAGACAAGGATTTTAAACAGCTTCGGGCCCCGGGAAACATCATCCGATAACAACCCTACATGCTGTTTGTGGCTAGGTCTCATTATCATCACGAGGGAGACGCCGTAAACCGGCTCTTTGTGTTTAGCCCTAGAGATTGTTTCTTCTTGCTTGTCCCTCTTTTGGGAGCCCTGCCCCTCCTTATATATGTTAAAGGGGTGGGTTACATGACTAGTCCTAGTAGGATTAGGATTACTCTATTACAAGTGGAGTCCTAGTCTTGCTTCCTTTGTAGGAGAATATTCCTTGTGCTTTCCTCATAAACCGGCTCACCACTAACATAAACCGGCCTTCTGGGCCTTGGGCCTTGTCATCCATCCACCGTCTACCGGGTTACCAGTGAGTCATAATGTCTAGGCAGGTTGCTTGTAAACCGTCTGGTCAGGGCGGGTCGCCAGTGAATCGCCAAGTGTTAACCGGGTCTCAAGTAAACCGCCAAGCCCGGCCGGGTCATATTTCTGGCCGGTTCATACCGCGGGGTATATCCCCGACAGCGGGTATCATTATTTTCGAACCTTCACAGATGATTTGAGCAGATATGGGTATATCTACTTGACGAAACATAAGTCTGAAACATTTGAAAAGTTCATATAATTTCAGAGTGAAGTGGAAAATCATCGTAACAAGAAAATAAAGTTTCTACGATCTGATCGTGGAGGAGAATATTTGAGTTACGAGTTTGGTCTTCATTTGAAACAATGCGGAATAGTTTTGCAACTCGCGCCACCTGGAACACCACAGCGTAATGGTGTGTCCGAACGTCGTAACCGCATTTTATTAGATATGGTGCAATCTATGATGTCTCTTACCGATTTACCACTATCGTTTTGGGGTTATGCATTAGAGACAGCTACATTCACGTTAAATAGGGCACCATCTAAATCCGTTGAGACGACACCATATGAACTATTGTTTGGCAAGAAACCAAAGTTGTCGTTTCTTAAAGTTTGGGGTTGCGATGCTTATGTGAAAAAGTTTCATCCTGATAAGCTCAAACTCAAATTGGAGAAATGTGTCTTCATAGGATACCCAAAGGAGATAGTTGGGTACACCTTCTATCACAGATCCTAAGGCAAGACGTTTGTTGCTAAGAATGGATCCTTTCTAGAGAAGGAGTTTCTCTTGAAAGAAGTGAGTGGGAGGAAAGTAGAACTTGATGAGGTAACTGTACCTTCTCCCGAATTGGAAAATAGTTCATCACAGAAATCAGTTCCAGTGATGCCTACACCAATTAGTGAGGAAGATTAATGATGATGATCATGAAACTTCAGATGAAGTTACTACCGAACCTCGTAGGTCAACTAGAGTACGGTCCACACCAGAGTGGTACGGTAATCCTGTTCTGGAGGTCATGTTACTTGACCATGACGAACCTATGAACTATGAGGAAGCGATGATGAGCCCAGATTCCGCAAAATGGTTTAAGGCCATGAAATCTGAGATGGGATCCATGTATGAGAACAAAGTATAGACTTTGGTTGACTTGCCCGATGATCGGCAAGCCATTGAGAATAAATGAATCTTCAAGAGGAAGACGGACGCTGATAGTAGTGTTACTATCTACAAAGCTCGAATTGTCGCAAAAAGGTTTTTGACAAGTTCAAGGTGTTGACTACGATGAGATTTTCTCACTCGTAGCGATGCTTAAGTCTATCTGTATCATGTTAGCAATTGCCACATTTTATGAAATCTGGCAAATGGATAAACAAAACTGCATTCCTTCATGGATTTATTAAAGAAGAGTTGTATATGATGCAACCAGAAGGTTTTTTCAATCCTAAAGGTGCTAACAAAATATGCAAGCTCCAGCGATCCATCTATGGACTGGTGCAAGCATCTCGGAGTTGGAATATACGCTTTGATAAGTTGATCAAAGCATATAATTTTATACATACTTGAGGTGAAGCCTGTATTTACAAGAAAGTGAGTGGGAGCACTACAGCATTTCTGATAAATATATGTGAATGACATATTGTTGATCGGAAATAATGTAGAATTTTCTGGAAAGCATAAAGGAGTATTTGAAAGGATATTCAAAGAAAGACCTCGGTGAAGATCCTTACATATTGAGCATCAAGATCTATAGAGATAGATCAAGACGCTTGATAAGTTTTTTCAATGAGTACATACCTTGACAAGATTTTGAAGTAGTTCAAAATGGAACGGTCAAAGAAGTAGTTCTTGCCTGTGTTACAAGGTGTGAAATTGAGTAAGACTCAAAGCCCGACCACGACAGAAAACAGAAAGAGAATGAAAGTCATTCACTATGCCTCAGCCATAGGTTCTCAAGATCTACTGTGTACCTCACCAAGAGTTTGGCAAGAGGGTACAATAGTGATCTAGGAGTAGATCACTGGACAGCGGTCAAAATTATCCTTAGTGGAATAAGGAAAAATTTCTCGGTTATGGAGGTGATAAAGAGTTCGTCGTAAAGAGTTACGTCGATACAAGCTTTGACACCGATCTGGATGACTCTAAGTCTCGATCTAGACATAGAAATTCGCAAAATACTTACGGATCTAAATGTGACAGACCCGTTGACTAAAATTATCTCACAAGCAAAACATGATCACACCTTAGTACTCTTTGGGTGTTAATCACATAGCGATGAGAACTAGATTACTGACTCTAGTAAACCCTTTGGGTGTTGGTCACATGTCGATGTGAACTGTGGATGTTAACCACATAAAGATGTGAACTATTGATGTTAAATCACATGGCGATGTGAACTAGATTATTGACTCTAGTGCAAGTGGGAGACTGAAGGAAATATGCCCTAGAAACAACAATAAAGTTATTATTTATTTCCTTATATCATGATAAATGTTTATTATTCATGCTAGAATTGTATTAACCGGAAACATGATACATGTGTGAATACATAGACAAACAGAGTGTCACTAGTATGCCTCTACTTGACTAGCTCGTTGATCAAAGATGGTTGTGTTTCCTAACCATAGACATGAGTTGTCATTTGATAAACGGGATCACGTCATTAGGAGAATGATGTGACTGACTTGATCCATTTCGTTAGCTTAGCACTTGATCATTTAGTATGTTGCTATTGCTTTCTTCATGACTTATACATGTTCCTATGACTATGAGATTATGCAACTCCCGTTTACCGGAGGAACACTTTGTGTGCTACCAAACGTCACAACGTAACTGAGTGATTATAAAGGTTCTCTATAGGTGTCTGCGAAGGTACTTGTTGGGTTGGCGTATTTCGAGATTAGGATTTGTCACTCCGATTGTCAGAGAGGTATCTCTGGGCCCACTCAGTAATGCACATTGATATGTCTCCAACGTATCTATAATTTTTTATTGTTCCATGATATATTATCTACTGTTTTGGACATTATTGGGATTTACTATTCACTTTTATATTATTTTTAGGACTAACCTATTAACCGGAGGCCCAGCCTAGAATTGCTGTTTTTTGCCTATTTCAGAGTTTCGTAGAAAAGGAATATCAAACGGAGTCCAAACGGAATGAAACCTTCGGGAACGTGATTTTTAGAGCAAATATGATCCAGGAGACTTGGACCCTACGTCAAGAAACAAAAGAGGAAGCCACAAGGTAGGGGGGCACGCCTACCCCCCCAGGGCGCGCCCTCCACCCTCGTGGGCCCCCTGTTGCTCCACCAATGTACTCCTTCCTCCTATATATACCTACATACCCCCAAACGATCAGATATGGAGCCAAAAACCTAATTCCACCGCCGCAACCTTTTGTACCCACGAGATCCCATCTTGGGGCCTGTTCCGGAGCTCCGCCGGAAGGGGAATCGATCACGGAGGGCTTCTACATCATCACCACAGCCTCTCCGATGAAGTGTGAGTAGTTTACTTCAGACCTTCGGGTCCATAGTTATTAGCTAGATGGCTTCTTATCTCTTTTTGGATCTCAATACAATGTTCTCCCCCTCTCTCGTGGAGATCTATTCGATGTAATCTTCTTTTTGCAGTGTGTTTGTTCAGACCGATGAATTGTGGGTTTATGATCAAGTCTATCTATGAACAATATTTGAATCTTCTCTGAATTCTTTTATGTATGATTGGTTATCTTTGCAAGTCTCTTTGAATTATCAGTTTGGTTTGGCCTACTAGATTGATCTTTCTTGCAATAGGAGAAGTGCTTAGCTTTGGGTTCAATCTTGCGGTGTCCTTTCCCAGTGAACAGTAGGGGCAGCAAGGCATGTATTGTATTGTTGCCATCGAGGATAACAAGATGGGGTTTTTATCATATTGCATGAATTTATCCCTCTACATCATGTCATCTTGCTTAAGGTGTTACTCCGTTTTTATGAACTTAATACTCTAGATGCATGCTGGATAGCGGTCGATGAGTGGAGTAATAGTAGTAGATGCAGGCAGGAGTCGGTCTACTTGTCCCGGACGTGATGTCTATATACATGATCATACCTAGATATTCTCATAAATATGCTCAATCATGTCAATTGCTCAACAGTAATTCGTTCACCCACCGTAAAATACTTATGCTCTTTAGAGAAGCCACTAGTGAAACCTATGGCCCCTGGGTCTATCTTCATCATATTAATCTTCCAATACTTAGTTATTTCCTTTGCTTTTTACTTTGCTTTTATTTTACTTTGCATCTTTATCACAAAAATACCAAAATATTATCCTATCATATCTATCAGATCTCACTCTCGTCAGTGGCCGTGTAGGGATTGACAACCCCTTATCGCGTTGGTTGCGAGGATTTATTTGTTTTGTGTAGATGCAAGGGACTCGCGTGTAGCCTCCTACTGGATTGATACCTTGGTTCTCAAAAACTGAGGGAAATACTTACGCTACTTTGCTGCATCACCCTTTCCTCTTCAAAGGAAAACCAACGCAGTGCTCAAGAGGTAGCACACATCACTATAAGCCTTACAAGCATTGTAACTAATGAGTTAGTTGCGGGATGATGTATTATGGAACGATTAAAGAGACTTGCCGGTAACGAGATTGAACTAGGTATTGAGATACCGACGATCGAATCTTGGGAAAGTAACATACCGATGACAAAGGGAACAACGTATGTTGTTATGCAGTCTGACCGATAAAGATCTTTGTACAATATGTAGGAGCCAATATGGGCATCCAGGTTCCGCTATTGGTTATTGACCAGAGAGGTGTCTCGGTCATGTATACATAGTTCATGAACCCGTAGGGTCCGTGCTACGTCTTGAGCTTGCGTTGGTTTTCCCCAAAGAGGAGAGGATGATGCAGCAGAGTAGTGTAAGTATTTCCCTCAGTTTTTGAGAACCAAGGTATCAATCCAGTAGGAGGCCACGCGCAAGTCCCTCGTACCTATACAAAGCAAATAACTCCTCGCAACCAACGCGAATAGGGGTTGTACATCTCTTCACGGTCACTTACGAGAGTGAGATCTGATAGAGACGATAGGTAATATTTTTGGTATTTTTGGTATAAAGATGCAAAGTAAAATAAAAGGCAAAGTAAAAAAGCAAAGCAATAATAAAGCGTAGGAAGATTAATATGATGGAAATAGACCCGGGGGCCATAGATTTCACTAGTGGCTTCTCTCAAGAGCATAAGTATTTTACGGTGGGTGAACGAATTACTGTTGAGCAATTGACTGAATTGAGCATAGTTATGAGAGTATCTAGGTATGATCATGTATATAGGCATCACGTCCGAGACAAGTAGACCGACTCTGCTCTGCATCTACTACTATTACTCCACTCATCGACCGCTATCCAAAGATGCATCTAGAGTATTAAGTTAATAAAAACAGAGTAACGCCTTAAGCAAGATGACATGATGTAGAGGAATAAATTCATGCAATATGATAAATAACCCATCTTGTTATCCTCGATGGCAACAATACAATACGTGCCTTGCAACCCTTTCTGTCACTGGGTAAGGACACCGCAAGATTGAACCCAAAGCTAAGCACTTCTCCCATGGCAAGAACTACCAGTCTAGTTGCCCAAACCAAACGGATAATTGGAAGAGACTTGCAAAGATAACCAATCATACATAAAAGAAACAGAGAAGATTCAAATATTGCTCATAGATAATCTTGATCATAAACCCAAAATTCATCGATCTCAACAAACACACCACAAAAAGAAGATTACATCGAATAGATCTCCACGAGAGAGGGGGAGAACATTGTATTGAGATCCAAAAAGAGAGAAGAAGCCGTCTAGCTACTAACTATGGACCCGAAGGTCTGAAGTAAACTATTCACACTTCATCGGAGAGGCTATGATGATGGTGTAGAAGCCCTCCGTGGTGGAATCACCTTCCGGCGGAGCTCCGGAACAGGCCCCAAGATGGGATCTCGTGGATACAGAAAGTTGCGGCGGTGGAATTAGGTTTTTGGCTCCGTATCTAATCTATTGGGGGTACGTAGGTATATATAGGAGGAAGGAGTACGTCGGTGGAGCTTCGGGGGGCCCATGAGGCAGGGGGCGCGCCCTCCACCCTCGTGGTCGCCTCCCTCCTTTCTTGACCGAGGGTCCAAGTCTCCTGGATCTTATCCGATGAGAAAATCACGTTCCCGAAGATTTCATTCCGTTTGGGCTCCGTTTGATATTCCGTTTCTTCGAAACATGAAATAGGCAAAAAAACAGCAATTCTGGGCTGGGCCTCCGGTTAATAGGTTAGTCCCAAAAATAATATAAAATTGGAAAATAAAGCCCAATATGGTCCAAAAGAGTAGATAATATAGCATGGAGCAATCAAAATTATAGATACGTTGGAGACGATCGCATCCCCAAGCTTAATTCCTGCTCGTCCTCAAGTAGGTAAATGATAAAAGAGAATTTTGATGCGGAGTGCTACTTGGTATAATTTCAATGTAACTCTTCTTAATTGTGGTATGAATATTCAGATCCGAAAGATTCAAGACAAAAGTTCATATTGACATAAAATAATAATACTTCAAGCATACTAACTAAGCAATTATGTCTTCTCAAAATAACATGGCCAAAGAAAGTTCATCCCTACAAAATCATATAGTTTAGCCATGCTCCATTTTCAGTCACACAAGAATGCTCTCATCATGCACAACCCGATGACAAGCCAAGCAATTGTTTCATACTTTAGTAATCTCAAACCTATAAACTTTCACGCAATATATGAGCGCGAGCCATGGACATAGCACTATGGGTGGAATAGAATATAATGATGGGGGTTATGTGGAGAACACAAAAAAGGAGAAGGTCTCACATCAACAAGGCTAATCAACGGGCTATGGAGATGCCCATCAATTGATGTTAATGCAAGGAGTAGGGATTGCCATGCAACGGATGCACTAGAGCTATAAATGTACGAAAGCTCAACAAAAGAAACTAAGTGGGTGTGCATCCAACTTGCTTGCTCACGAAGACCTAGGGCATTTGAGGAAGCCCATTGTTGGAATATACAAGCCAAGTTCTATAATGAAAAATTCCCACTAGTATATGAAAGTGACAAAATATGAAACTCTCTATATGAAACACATGGTGCTACTTTGAAGCACAATATATGAGACTCGCTATATGAAGAACATGGTGCTACTTTGAAGCACAAGTGTGGAAAAAAAAGATAGTAGCATTGTCCCTTCTCTCTTTTTCTCTCATTTTTTTCTTTTCTCTCTTTTTTGGGCCTTCTCTTTCTTTTATGGCCTTCCCTCCCTTTTTTATTTTTTTTATTCCTCACTTGGGACAATGCTCTAGAAAATGATGATCATCACACTTCTATTTATTTACAACTCAATGATTACAACTCGATACTAGAACAAAGTATGACTCTATATGAATGCCTCCGGCGGTGTACCGGGATATGCTATGAATCAAGAGTGACATGAAAGAATTATGAACGGTGGCTTTGCCACAAATACTATGTCAACTACATGATCATGCTAAGCAATATGACAATGATGAATGTGTCATGAAGAACGATATGGTGGAAAGTTGCATGGCAATATATCTTAGAATGGCTATGGAAATGTCATAATAGGTAGGTATGGTGGCTGTTTTGAGGAAGATATAAGGAGGTTTATGTGTGAAAGAGTGTATCATATCACGGGGTTTGGATGCACCGGCGAAGTTTGCACCAACTCTCAATGTGAGAAAGGGCAATGCACGATACCGAAGAGGCTAGCAATGATGGAAGGGTGAGAGTGCGTATAATCCATGGACTCAACATTAGTCATAAAGAACTCGCATACTTATTGCAAAAATCTACAAGCCATCAAAAACCAAAGCACTACGCGCATGCTCCTAGGGGGATAGATTGGTAGGAAAAGACCATCGTTCGTCCCCGACCGCCACTCATAAGGAGGACAAATAACACCTCATGTTTCAAATTTGTTACATAACATTTACCATACGTGTATGCTACGGGACTTCCAAACTTCAACACAAGAATTTCTCAAATTCACAACTACTCAACTAGCACGACTTTGATATTATCACCTCCATATCTCAAAACAATTATCAAGCATCAAACTTTTCTTAGTATTCAACACACTCATAAGAAAGTTTTTACTATATTTTTTTTATACCTAGAATATTATTATTTTAAGCAAATTACCATGCTATTTAAGACTCTCAAAATAATATAACTGAAGCATGAGATATCAATAGTTTCTTTAAAACAAATCCACCACCGTGCTCTAAAAGATATAAGTGAAGCACATAGAGCAAAACTATAAAGCTCAAAAGATATAAGTGAAGCACATAGAGTATTCTAACAAATTCCAATTCATGTATGGCTCTCTCAAAAGGTGTGTACAGCAAGGATGATTGTGGTAAACTAACAAGCAAAGACACAAATAATACAAGACGCTCCAAGCAAAACACATATCATGTGGTGAATAAAAATATAGCTCCAAGTAAAGTTACCGATGGAAGTGGACGAAAGAGGGGATGCCTTCCGGGGCATTCCCAAGCTTTGACTTTTTGGTGTCCTTGTATTATCTTGGGGGTGCCATGGCATACCCAAGCTTAGGCTCTTGCCACTCCTTGTTCCATAATCCATCAAAAACATTTCACCCAAAACTTGAAAACTTCACAACACAAAACTCAACAGAAATCTCGTAAGCTCTGTTAGCGAAAGAAAACAAAAGACCACTTCAAGGTACTGTAATGAAATCATTCTTTATTTGTTTTGGTGTTAAACCTACTGTATTCCAACTTCTCTATGGATTATAAACTATTTTACTAGCCATAGATTCATCAAAATAAGCAAACAACACACGAAAAACAGAATCTGTCAAAAACAGAACAGTCTGTAGTAATCTGTAACTAACGCAAACTTCTGGAACTCCAAAAATTCATAAAAAAATGGGAAGACCTAGGAAATTTGTTTATTTATCATCAGCAATTGGAATCATTATTTTATCACGTTCTGGTGATTTTTAACAATTGTTCTCGTGAACCGAAAGTTTCTGGAAATTACAGCAAGATCAAATAACTATTATCCAAGAAGATCCTATAGGTTTAAATTGGCACAACCACTAATTAAAACATAAAACCACATCTAAACAGAAGGTAGATGGATTATTTATTACTAAGCAGCAAGGAAAAATATTGGGTTGTCTCCCAACAAGCGCTTTTCTTTAAAGCCTTTTTAGCTAGGCATTGAGATTTCAATGATGCTCACAAGAAAGACAAGAATTGAGGCACAAAGAGAGCATCATAAAACATGTGACAAACACACTTAAGTCTAACATACTTCCTATGCATATGCATATTATAGGCAAACAAATTATCGTAGCAAGCAAAAACTAGCATATGCAAGGAAACGGAAAGGAACAATAGCAATCTCAACATAACGAGAGGTAATTTAATGACATGAAAATTTCTATAACCATATTTTCCTCTCTCATAATAATTACATGTGGGATCATAAGCAAATTCAACAAAATAGCTATCACAAAGTATATTCTCAACACGATCCACATGCATGCAAAGTTGACACTCTTCCAAAATAGTGGGATTATCATTAACTAAAGTCATGACCTTTTCAAACCCACTTTTATCAAAAACTTCATAAGATTGAATATTCTCCAAATATGGGATCTAAAGTTGACACTCTTCCAAACCCACTTTCAATATTATTGCAAACAATATTATCAATCTCATATTCATCATGGGTGAGGGAGTCCTGGACTAGGGGGTGTCCGGATAGCCGGACTATCATCACGGCCGGACTCCAAGACTATGAAGATACAAGATTGAAGACTTCGTCCCGTGTCCGGATGGGACTTTCCTTGGCGTGGAAGGCAAGCTTGGCGATACGGATATGTAGATCGCCTACCATTGTAACCGACTCTGTGTAACCCTAACCTATCCGGTGTCTATATAAACCGGAGGGTTTTAGTCCATAGGACGAACAACAATCATACCATAGGCTAGCTTCTAGGGTTTAGCCTCCTTGATCTCGTGGTAGATCTACTCTTGTACTACCCATATCATCAATATTAATCAAGCAGGAGCAGGGTATTACCTCCATCGAGAGGGCCCGAACCTGGGTAAAAACATCGTGTCCCTTGTCTCCTGTTACCATCCGCCTAGACGCACAGTTCGGGACCCCCTAACCGAGATCCGCCGGTTTTGACACCGACATTGGTGCTTTCATTGAGAGTTCCTCTGTGTCGTCACCGATAGGCCCGATGGCTCCTTCCGATCATCAACAACGACGCGGTCCAGGTGAGACCTTTCTTCCGGACAGATCTTCGATTCGGCGGCTTTGCATCTGCGGGCCAATTAAGCAGCCATCCGGAGCAGATCGAAGCTACGCCCCGCCATCAGGTCAGATTTGGAAGTTTGAACTATACGCCCGATATCCGCGGAGACTTGATCTTCGACGGATTCAAGCCGCAGCCAAGCGTGCCGCAATGTCTCGATGGGCATGATCTAGCTCTGCAGCCGAACAGTGCCCTGGAGGCCGCACCAGCATCAGCTCCGACCCTCAATCCGGAGCCGGATTCCCCGATCAAGGACGAGTGGTTGGACACCACCTCGGGGGCTACGATCTCTACGGCAATTGAGCCGAACTCTATCCCTGTCCCCTGCGAGGACCGTGACTCCAAGGTGTCGGACTCCTCTCCGGACTCCGAACCCTCCGCGCCCCTGCCAATCGAATTCGATTGGGCGCCGGTCATGGAGTTCACCGCCGCGGACATCTTTCAGCACTCGCCCTTTGGCGACATCCTGAATTCACTAAAGTCTCTCTCCTTATCCGGAGAGACCTGGCCGGATTACGGTCAGGAAGGTTGGGATGCAGACGACGAAGAAATTCAACGCCCACCCACCACCCACTTTGTAGCCACCGCCGATGATTTAACCGGCATGCTCGACTTGACTCCAAAGACATCGACGGTATGGACGATGATTGCGGAGACGACCAAGACCCAAATACTGAGGCAATCTGGAAGGCCACCTCGTCATCGACATATACATGGTGGACATCCCAAAAGATGGGAACGGCGATGGAACAACGGAGGATGACCCTCCAAGAAGCAAACGAAGCGCCCGGCGTCGTGGCGCCGCTCTAAATCCCGCCACAGCAAAAACGGTGATTACGCACGGAGATAATAACACCCCGGACAAAGTGCGAAGAAAACCCCTCCAGCAGGACTCGGCGCGGGAGGAGGAGAAGCAAGTCCGCACGACGGGCAAGGCGGGAAGAGAGGTCGAGGACGATAATTATCGCCTCCCTCCGAAGATGAGGCAAGCCTCGACGACGATTTAATTTGTCGTGCACGAGGATCCCGCGAACAGGAGCGTTTCAAACGCAGGCTTATGGCCACGGCAAGCAGCCTCAAGAAAAAGCAGCAACAACTTAGAGCTGATCAAGACCTGCTAGCTGACAGATGGACTGAAGTCCTCGCAGCCGAAGAGTATGAACTCGAACGCGCCCCTCCAAAAGCTACCCCAAACGCAGGCCGTTGCCTCGATCAGAGGAAGCACCCAATTCACTAGCGTACGACATGGCAGACCGGCCACCTCGTGGCCGCGATAGAGAGGCCTCTAGACCCTCCGTTCAAGCCGTACCCCGACGCCGTTCAAAAAGTACCAGGGCACGGGAAAACGCGCCGGACTTGCGAGATATATTGGAGGATAAGGCAAAACATAAAAGATCGATCTACGGATCGCGTGGGCGCCCAACGACGCGGGATGATCACCGTCACGCCGGATACGGAAACCCCGGTAGGGCCGAACACAATAGACAAAGCTCATTTGAGCTGGGTCGTGATATAGCCCAATACAGAGGCGCCGCACACCCACTATGCTTCACAGATGAAGTAATGGATCATCAAATCCCTGAGGGCTTTAAACCCGTAAACATCGAATCATACGATGGTACCACAGATCCTGCGGTTTAGATTGAGGATTATCTCCTCCATATCCACATGGCCCGCGGTGATGATCTACATGCCATCAAATACCTCCCCCTCAAGCTTAAAGGACCAGCTCGGCATTGGCTTAACAGCTTGCCAGCAGAATCAATTGGTTGTTGGGAGGACCGGAAGCCGCATTTCTTGATAACTTCAGGCACATATGTGCGACCACCGAGCGCCGATGACCTTAGCCACATAATTCAGCAGCCGTAAGAATTTGCCGACAGTTCGGACACGGTTCCTAACAAAGAAAAATCAAATCGTTGAGTGTCCGGATGCAGAGGCCCTTGCAGCCTTCAAACATAACATCCGCGACGAGTGGCTTGCCCGGCACCTAGGACAGGAAAAGCCGAAATCTATGGCAGCCCTCACAACCCTCATGACTCGCTTTTGCGCGGGAGAGGACAGCTGGCTCGCTCGAAGCAACAACTTGGCCAAACACCCTAATAGTTCGGATACCAAGGACAGCAATGGCAGGCCGCGTCGCAACAAGAATAAGCGCCGCATTAACGGCGATAATGCTGAAGATACGGCCGTCAATGCCGGATTCAGAGGCTCTAAACCCGGTCAGCGGAAGAAGCCTTCAAAAGAAATACCCAGGGCCCGTCCAACTTGGACCGAATACTCGACCGCTTGTGCCAGATACATGCACCCCCGAAAAACCAGCCAATCACACCAACAGGGATTGTTGGGTGTTCAAGCAAGCAGGCAAGTTAAGTGCCGAACTCAATGACAAGGGGCTGCATAGCGATGACGAGGAAGAGCCCCGGCCGCCAAACAATAGAGGACAGAAGGGTTTTCCCACACAAGTGCGGACGGTGAACATGATATACGCAACCCATATACCCAAAAGGGAGCGGAAGCGTGCACTAAGGGACGTATATGTGATGGAGCCAGTCGCCCCAAAGTTCAACCCATGGTCTTCCTGCCCGATCACCTTTGATCAAAGGGACCACCCCACTAGCATCCGTCATGGCGGTTTCGCCGCATTGGTTCTTGACCCAATTATCGACGGATTTCACCTCACCAGAGTCCTGATGGACAGCGGCAGCAGCCTGAACCTGCTTTATCAGGATACAATGCGCAAAATGGGCATAGACCCCTCAAGGATTAAACCTACAAAGACGACCTTTAAAGGCGTCATACCGGGTGTAGAGGCCAATTGTACAGGCTCTGTTACACTCGAAGTGGTCTTCGGATCCCCGGATAACTTCCGAAGCGAAGAATTAATCTTCGACATAGTCCCGTTCCGCAGCGGCTATCACGCACTGCTTGGACGAACCGCATTTGCAAAGTTCAATGCGGTGCCGCACTACGCATACCTCAAGCTCAAGATGCCAGGCCCTCGAGGAGTAATCACGGTCAATGGAAACACCGAACGCTCTCTCCGAACGGAGGAGCACACGGCGGCCCTCGTGGCGGAGGTGCAAAGCAGCCTCTCACGGCAATTCTCGAGTCCGGACACTGCCAAGCGCGCCCGGAGTAACCTACAACAAGACCTTCTGGCACGATTCAAGCACGCGTAGCAATCCGGCCCCAACCCCAGCCCTCGCGAAGTTGAGAAGACAATACTACGCATACATAACTACGCTCTGGAGATACCATGGGCATAAGGGGAGGGGCATGACCACGGCACGCCAAGAATGTGGCTCAACCGCACCAGGGGCTCCCGATTGTGTCATTCTTTTTCTTCTTTCTTTCCTTTTTTTTTCAGGACTCCGTTTTCCAGAAGTCCTGTCCGGCACTAGAATCGCCGAACTCACGATGCAATAGCAAGGGAAGCAGAAAGCTACGTCGAGTGTTCAGGTGGTCTCTATTACGAGCATTATACCTGTTTTACATACCATCCCGCAGCTTACCCCTGGAGGAGGACATGTTAGATAGTCCCATCCCTTGCTTATCGCACTATTTGTATCGTTCTGCTTTCATCGCAGTACCTTTTTTTAATAAACAATGCATAGCTTTTTTCCTATTATTGCACTCTTTTTTATCTATATATATGTTCATATCATGACATGTTGCACCCGTACACTTTGGTACGGCCAATACACCAGGGGCTTAAGTACCCCACAATTATGGTGTGATAAGTCCGAACACTTTCACAAGTGCGGCACCCCGAACTTATAGCATTATATGAATCGGCTCCAAATCATGTCTTGGGTCAATAGTTGGTTTGCCCGGCTCCGTGTTTTGGTACCTTACGCCCGTTATATCGGCTAAGGTAGCACCGGAGAACCATCTGCGATTGTGCCCAGCTTGAGCTGGGTCGGGCACCTCAATGGAGAAAGCTAAAACTGACCGTCATGATAGGGCGAGAGCCGGTCGCTGTTCGAGAGGTTTTTTCGGGTCCCTAAAGACTTATGCCACTTAGAGCGAGGAACCGGAGTTGTCCGTCCAAGGCGTGGATAGCGCCCCGAACTCGGTCTTCCGAATACTAGGGGCTTCACGAAATTTAAAATTATAGAATTCTATGGCTAAGTGAGAGTGTTCAAGCATTATAAGTCCGTTGCCTTGTTCGCTATGCTGAGCGCCTCCTAGATGGACCCAAGAATGGGAACAAGAGTGCTCAAGTTTATCCCGAACACCCCAAAGACTCGTGGCATGGGGCTGAAGCCAACGACTTGCCATCTCTCAAATTTGATAAACGGCCGCATGAAGGTAATATTTTAAATTAACAAGCGTTGCTTAGCGATATGAACAAGTTTTCATCGCACAGGATAACAAATGCGAGTCTATTCAAAAATTACATCTTTGGAGCACTCATCCGCTATTCGGCGGGCACCCTTCAGGAGGCCCTCATAGTACATTTTGGGCGTGCGATGCTCCTTGCCCTTTGGTGGCCCGTCCGTCACAAGCTTCTCCACATCCAGCTTGCCCCAGTGCACTTTAGCACGGGCAAGGGCCCGACGGACACCTTCAATGCAGACGGAGCGCTTGATGACTTCAATCCGTGGACAAAGGCCCACCACCGCCGCACCAAGCCAAAGTAGCTCCTGTGCATGGCCTCCAATAGCCACACCCGCTTATAAGGCCCTTCATGGCCTGTTCGGCGACCTTGTGGAGCTCGACCAGCTGCTTCACTGGTCGCTCAGGCACCGGAGGTCCGCCTCAAAGATATCTTGGGACCGTAACACCTTTTCCGCCGAGCTCCCTCCTTGGCGCGGTAGAATGTGGCAGCGTCAGACACACTACGGGGCAAATCTGTGAATGCTCCTGGAGAGCTCCGAATCCGGGTAAGTAATAGGTAATTCACTTTCACATGCCTGCTTTGCATAAAGAATGCCTTACCCGCTGCTATCTTCTTTACGGAGTCAATTTCTTGGAGGGCTTTTTGGGCCTCGGCCTTAGCAGCTTTGGCACTCTCAAGAGCCGAGGCGGCCTCGGACTCTCGAGTCTTCGAGTCACGCTCCAAACTCTCGTGTTTTTCCACAAGAGCGTGGAGCTCTTGCCGTACCTTGGCCAGCTGCGCCTCCCCCTTCTCTCGCTCGGTGCGTTCCGCAGCCGCTTTGTTTTCGGCCACGGACACCGCTTCCTTCAGGGTCGCCACCTCGTTCGTGGCCCCTGCAGTACCCATATTATTCCTGTTATTTTTTGGCAACCAAAACCTTTTCTATAAGGTATTTTTTTTCTTAATAAGGTATTATTTACCTTCCTTGTCCTCGAGCTGCTTCTTGGCTTGTCCGAGCTCGTTCTCGGACCGCTCGAGGTTCTGCTTCAGTGCATTAACCTCCGCAGTCAGGGCAGTAGAGGTCAGCAGCGCACCCTACATTCCCATATTGACATCCTTATGTTAGACTCCTGCGTATATCTTTTTAGATCCTTAGCCCGGCTTTTCTTTCCGAACACCGAACTAAGCATCAGGGCTACTGTCTATGCGGTAATATTTTTACATATTCTAAACTTACCTCAAAGCCTGTTAGAAGGCTAGTCGAAGCTTCGTCAGCCCGCTCTTGGCGGATCGAACTGTCCGGATCACCGCACTCATAACAAAGGCGGTGCTCCTCCTCGATGGAGGCGCTGTTAAGCGCCTCAAATGCTATCCGTGCCTCCGGTTGGGACGGAGGACACGGCGTCTTACCCTTCTTACGAAGGGACCGCTTGCGGACTCGGAACCATCAAGGTTCGGCGTGGAGTCCGGACAAGAGTCGGGCTTAGAGCCCCGGGGTCTTGCCCCCACGCGCTGAGTCCGGAGGTCGCCTTGTGGCGCCTCTGCGCCACCTCCTCTTGACCAGGCCCCCTTGGGCGCCACCTCGGCGTCGTCAGCAGCGTGAGGCGAGGAGGCGGTCGGAAGCGGCACTTTCCATTTCCGACGAACCTGTGGACCCGCTCGTCAAGCGGCTAGATCGCTCTTGGCGGGCTACATGATTGTTCGACATTAGAGAACACTATGCAATAATGAAAAGCCATGGGCATCCGGACACTTACGATCTCGCCAGGCTTGGCCCTTGTTGGCCAATCCTCCTCGTCATTGTCGGCGTTGGTGGAGAAACCGGAGGAAGGGTTCTTCCTTTCTTGGACCCTCCGGCCTCCCGGTTGGGGCGGCCTTCTTTTCTCTCTCTTCGCCGGGGAGAAGCTTTTTCCTCCTCCTCGTCCTCGGGAGAAGATTCTCGCTTCAGAATCGACAAGACTGCATCGGGAGCTCCTTCGAGTTCCCGTGGCCTCCTTCTTGGCCTTCTTCTCCGGCACCACATGGGGTGCCGGAGCCAGCAGCCCCGTCAATAGGGCGTCCGCTGGGTCTTCCGGCAAAGGAGCCAGACAGTTAATCTATGCGGACGTCTTCAGCCAGTCCTGTCAAAGATTAGGGAGTTTTTAGATCCCACATAGAGTCAATCTATGAAAAAAGAGTCCCGTAAAGGCCAAGATAACTTACCTCGCCGGCTGGACGTTGCGAGCTGTACCCGCGATCTTCAATAGCGGATAAGGGAGCCTCAGCGCCCTTGAACAGCCCCTTCCAGGCATCTTCGTACGTAGTGTCGAAGAGCCTTTTTAGAGTCGAGTGCTGTGCCGGATCGAACTCCCATAATTTGAAGGCCCGTTGTTGGCATGGGAGGATCCGGCGGATGAGCATCACCTGGATTACGTTGACAAGCCTGAGATTCTTGTCCACCAGGTTTTGGACGCATGTTTGGAGTCCGGATGTCTCGTCCGAATTCCCCCAAGTCCGGCCCGTCTCTTTCCATGACGAGAGCCGTGTGGGGAAGCCAGATCTGAATTCGGGGGCCGCCACCCATTTGGGGTCGCGTGGCTCGGTGATGTAGAACCACCCCGATTGCCACCCCTTTATCGTCTCCACAAAGGAGCCCTCGAGCCATAGGACTTTGGCTATCTTGCCAACCATGGCGCCTCCACACTCCGCTTGACGGCCGCCCACTACCTTCAGCCTGACGTTGAAAATCTTCAGCCATAAGCCGAAGTGGGGCTGGACGCAGAGGAAGGCCTCGCACACGACGATAAACGCCGAGATGTTGAGGATGAAATTCGGGGCCAGGTCATGGAAGTCCAGGCCGTAGTAGAACATGAGCCCCCGGACAAATGGGTGAAGTGGAAAACCTAGTCCGTGGAGGAAGTGGGGAGAAACACCACCTCTCATGGGGCCCAGGGGTTGGAATGAGCTGCCCTCGTCGGGAAGCTCAGGCGCGATGTCGCCAACAAATATCCGCCTCCCGCAGTCTTGTGATGTGCCCCTCCGTGACGGAGGAGGCCATCCACCGCCTCCCGCCTCGACATGGTTGAAGAGAGGTTGAGGTGGGATGTGCGGACTTGGGCGCTGGAGCTCGAGTCTTGGAAATGGATGAGCAAAGGAGGAAGAGGGCGAGGTGAAAAGGTGGATCCTTATCCCTTATATGGACGGACGAAGCTATGCGCCCCCACCACTGGTAAAACTCGCTATCTCCCAAGCGCCATAATCAATGGTGCGGATGGGTTACCCACGTCCGTATTGATGAGAATCCCGGAATAAGGGGGCACGATCTATGCTTTGATAAGACGTGCCAAGGAAACCGCCTCGCTAAACGCGCTAAGGTGGAACGGTAAAAAATGATTCATATAAAGGCCTGGCCGTGGTGTGATGTCACGCCGCGGAATACGTCAGCAGATCTGTGCAAAAGTTATTCTCTCTATGGTGGTATGTGGAACTTGTTTTGCAGAGCCGGACACTATCCTGGTGTTCAAAACCTTCTATGAAGTATTCGGAGGAGGAACCCGCCTTGCAATGCCGAAGACAATATGCGCGCCGGACTCGTCGTCATTGAAGCCTGGTTCAGGGGCTACTGAGGGAGTCCTGGACTAGGGGGTGTCCGGATAGCCGGACTATCATCACGGCCGGACTCCAAGACTATGAAGATACAAGATTGAAGACTTCGTCCCATGTCCGGATGGGACTTTCCTTGGCGTGGAAGGCAAGCTTGGTGATACGGATATGTAGATCTCCTACCATTGTAACCAACTCTGTGTAACCCTAATCTATCCGGTGTCTATATAAACCGGAGGGTTTTAGTCCATAGGACGAACAACAATCATACCATAGGCTAGCTTCTAGGGTTTAGCCTCCTTGATCTCGTGGTAGATCTACTCTTGTACTACCCATATCATCAATATTAATCAAGCAGGAGTAGGGTATTACCTCCATCGAGAGGGCCCGAACCTGGGTAAAAACATCGTGTCCCTTGTCTCCTGTTACCATCCGCCTAGACGCACAGTTCGGGACCCCCTACCCGAGATCCGCCGGTTTTGACACGGACAATGGGGATTAAATAAATTTTCAAGATCATAAGAAGAATCACCCCAATCATGATCATTGCAACAAGTAGTAGACATAGCAAAACTAGCATCCCCAAGCTTAGGGTTTTGCATATTATTAGCACAATTGACATCAAGAGAATTTATAGTAAAATCATTGAAATCATGCTTTTCATCGAGGGAACTATCAAGCATGGGTGCAATAGCAACAATCTCATTTTTAACATAAGGAACTATAGCAAATCCGTCTTCATAAATATTTGGCATCATGGCCACAAGAGTAGCAAGCATCATGTTCATCAAGGGATATTTCAACCAAATCATCGGAATCGTCATTATCTATAGATTCATGCATATCATTATTTTCTTCCAAAGCAATGGTCATTCTTTCAATAAATTTTTGGACATAGACATTATGAGCAAGGTTTTCATTGCAATATTTAAGTATGACGGAATTTTCAGATTTGTTGAGAGTTAAATCATACTTTTCAATCAAAGAAGCAACTTCATGAGCACCCTTAAAAATGACAAATTCTTCAATTTGTTCGATATCATAGTAACTATAAACACCCTTTGCATAAGAAGATAAGATTTCATTATCATTGAACTCACATAGGTAGGGAAGGTGTTTTTTAGGGTTCTTAGAGCAACAAGTAAAATCGCACATTTCACAAAGATTCCAAGCATAGCATAGCAAACTATTTATATCATACCATAAGAGCTTCCCTTTTTCGGACAAACGATGACGACAAAATGAGCATGCTCATCTAAAGATTTCCATCAACTAGGCTAGTAGGGGTTTCAAAGACGAAAGATAAGGATCAAGATGATCCAAATAGAACACTTTAAGTGGATCCATATCAATAGATTTTCAGCAAGATAAGATGCAAGCATATAGAAGGCACAAGGAAACACAAACAAAGATACATACGGGAAGAAGGCGAACGAAAAAGAGAGGGCGAATAAAACGGCAAGGGTGAAGTGGGGGAGAGGAAAACGAGAGGCAAATGGCAAATAATGTAATGCGAGAGATAAGGGATTGTGATGGGTACTTGGTATGTTGACTTTTATGTAGACTCCCGAACGGCGCCGAAAACCTTCTTGCTACGCCTTGAGCTTATGTTGGTTTTCCCGAAGAGGAGAGGATGATGCAACAGAGTAGCGTAAGTATTTCCCTCAGTTTTGAGAACCAAGGTATCAATCCAAGAGGAGGCCACGCGCAAGTCCCTCGTACCTACACAAAGCAAATAACTCCTCGCAACCAACGCGAATAGGGGTTGTCAATCCCTTCACGGTCACTTACGAGAGTGAGATCTGATAGAGACGATAGGTAATATTTTTGGTATAAAGATGCAAAGTAAAATAAAAGGCAAAGTAAAAAAGAAAAGCAATAATAAAGCATAGGAAGATTAATGTGATGGAAATAGACCCGGGGGCCATAGATTTCACTAGTGGCTTCTCTCAAGAGCATAAGTATTTTACGGTGGGTGAACGAATTACTGTTGAGCAATTGACAGAATTGAGCATAGTTATGAGAGTATCTAGGTATGATCATGTATATAGGCATCACGTCCGAGACAAGTAGACCGAATCCTGCCTGCATCTACTACTATTACTCCACTCATCGACCGCTATCCAGCATGCATCTAGAGTATTAAGTTAATAAAAACAGAGTAACGCCTTAAGCAAGATGACATGATGTAGAGTAATAAATTCATGCAATATGATAAATACCCCATCTTGTTATCCTCGATGGCAACAATACAATACAATACGTGCCTTGCAACCCTTTCTGTCACTGGGTAAGGACACCGCAAGATTGAACCCAAAGCTAAGCACTTCTCCCATGGCAAGAACTACCAATCTAGTTGGCCAAACCAAACGGATAATTCGAAGAGACTTGCAAAGATAACCAATCATACATAAAAGAATTCAGAGAACATTCAAATATTGCTCATAGATAATCTTGATCATAAACCCACAATTCATCGATCTCAACAAACATACCGCAAAAACAAGATTACATCGAATAGATCTCCACGAGAGAGGGGGAGAATTGAGATCCAAAAAGAGAGAACAAGCCATCTAGCTACTAACTATGGGCCCGAAGGTCTGAAGTAAACTACTCACACTTCATCGGAGAGGCTATGATGATGATGTAGAAGCCCTCCGTGGTGGAATCCCCTTCCGGTGGAGCTCCGGAACAGGCCCCAAGAGGGGATCTCGTGGATACAGAAAGTTGCGGCGGTGGAATTAGGTTTTTGGCTCTGTATCTGATCTGTTGGGGGTACGTAGGTATATATATAGGAGGAATGAGTACGTCGGTGGAGCTTCGGGGGCCCATGAGGCAGGGGGCGCGCCCTCCACCCTCGTCGCTGCCTCCCTCCTTCTTGACCGAGGGTCCAAGTCTCCTGGATCTTATCCGATGAGAAAATCACGTTCCCGAAGATTTCATTCCTTTTGGACTCCGTTTGATATTCCGTTTCTTCGAAACACTGAAATAGGCAAAAAAAACAGCAATTCTGGGCTGGGCCTCCGGTTAATAGGTTAGTCCCAAAAATAATATAAAAGTGGAAAATAAAGCCCAATATGGTCCAAAACAGTAGATAATATAGCATGGAGAAATCAAAAATTATAGATACGTTGGAGACGTATCAGTCCGCACGCTTAACGTTCGTTGACGATATAGTACTATGAGTTATGTATGTTGGTGACCGAATGTTGTTCGGAGTTTCGGATGAGATCACGGATATGACGAGGAACTCTAGAATGGTCCGGAAGTAAAGATTGATATGTGGATAGTAGTGTTTGATCTCCGGAAGGGTTCCGGAATCCATCGGAAGGGGTTCCGGATGTTTCCCGAAATGTTTGGGCACGAGAACACTTTATCTGGGCCAAAGGGAAAGCCCACGGGTTTTTGAAAGAGCAAAGGAAGTTCTACTGAGTCGGGGCGGATGCCGGGATCCTCGGCGTCGGGTCCAGCATTGGGAACCTGGCGTCGGGTCGAGACGCCGGGAACCTGGCGTCGCCCCGAGTCCGAGAAGGACTCTTGCCTTTCGGGTGAAACTGACTTTGTGGAGGCTTTTACTCCAAGTTTCGACCCCAAGGCTCAACATATAAATAGAGGGGTAGGGCTAGCACCAAAGACACATCAATAAACACCAAGCCGTGTGTCGTCAACCCCGTCCCCTGTAGTTTATCCTTCGTCATAGTTTTCGTTGTGCTTAGGCGAAGCCCTGCGGAGATTGTTCTTCACCAACACCGTCACCACGCTGTCGTGCTGCCTGAACTCATCTACTACTTCGCCCCTCTTGCTGGATTGAGAAGGCGAGGACGTCATCGAGCTGAACGCGGAGGTGCCGTACGTTCGGTGCTTGATCGGGATGGATCGTGAAGGTGTACGACTACATCAACCGCGTTGTTAAACACTTCCGCTTCGGTCTACAAGGGTAAGTAGACATACTCTCCCCTCTCGTTGCTATACATCACCATGATCTTGCGTGTGTGTAGGAATTTTTTTGAAATTACTACATTCCCCAACAGGGAGAAGGGTTTCACCTCTGGTCCTTGGTCTCCATGGCATGGGAGGGGCGTGAGCCCCTCCGAGATTGGATCTATCTCTCTGTCTCTCTCTGTTTTTGCATTCTGGTATTCTGCCCTTTCACCGTTTCGTATATATATGGAGATCCATAACTCCGGTTGAATTGAAACCTTCACGAGATTCCCTAAAATTAGCTTTCTTGTGGCCAAAGAAGAGTAGCAACCCCCTTACGAGGGGTCCACGAGGGGGGCAGGTGCGCCCCCTGCCTCGTGGCCACCTCGGGCACCGTCTCGCGTTGATTCTTCTTCCCATATTTTCCAAATATTCCAAAAATATTCTCCGTCCGTTTTTATTTCGTTTGGGTTCCGTTTGATATGGGGTTTCTGTGAAATATAAAACAGCAACAAACAGGAAATGGCACTGGGCACTGGATCAATATGTTAGTCCCAAAAATAGTATAAAAAGTTGCCAATAGTATATGAAAGTTGTATAATATTGGCATGGAACAATCAAAAATTATAGATACGACGGAGACATATTAGCATCCCCAAGCTTATTCCTGCTCGTCCTCAAGTAGGTAAATAATAAAAAAGATAATTTTTGATGTGGAATGCTACCTAGCATAATCTTGATCATGTATCTAATCATGGCATGAATATTAAGACACGAGTGATTCAAAGCAATAGTCTATCATTTGACATAAAAACAATAATACTTCAAGCCTACTAATAAAGCAATCATGTATTTTCAAAATAACAAGGCCAAAGAAAGTTATCCCTACAAAATCATATAGTCTGGCTATGCTCCATCTTCACCACACAAAATATTCAAATCATGCACAACCCCGATGACAAGCCAAGCAATTGTTTCATACTTTTGATGTTCTCAAACCTTTTCAACTTTCACGCAATACATGAGCGTGAGCCATGGACATAGCACTATAGGTGGAATAGAATATGATGGTGGAGGTTGTGTGGAGAAGACAAAAAGGAGAAAGTCTCACATCGACGCGGCTAATCAACGGGCTATGGAGATGCCCATCAATCGTTGTCGATGTGAGGAGTAGGGATTGCCATGCAACGGATGCACTAGAGCTATAAGCGTATGAAAGCTCAAACTGAAAACTAAGTGGGTGTACATCCAACTTGCTTGCTCATGAAGACCTCGGGCATTTGAGGAAGCCCATCATCGGAATATACAAGCCAAGTTCTATAATGAATATTCCCACTAGTATATGAAAGTGATAACTCAAGAGACTCTCTATATGAAGAACATGTTGCTACTCTGAAGCACAAGTGTGGTAAAAGGATAGTAGCATTGCCCCTTCTCTCTTTTTCTCTCATTTTTTTTATTTTCTCTTTTTTTGGTGGGATTCTTTGGCCTCTTTTTTTATTTGAGCTTCTTTGGCCTCTTTTATTTTTCGTAAAGTTCGGAGTCTCATCCCGACTTATGGGGGAATCATAGTCTCCATCATCCTTTCCTCACTGGGGCAATGCTCTAATAATGATGATCATCACACTTTTAATTACTTATAACTCAATATTACAACTCGATGTCTAGAACAAAGTATGACTCTATATGGATGCCTCCAGCGGTGTACCGGGATGTGCAATGGTCTAGCGTAGCAAAGATATCAAAAAACGGACAAGCCATGAAAATATCATGCTAGCTGTCTTATGATCATGCAAAGCAATATGACAATGAATGCTCAAGTCATGTATATGGTGATGATGGAAGTTGCATGGCAATATATCTCGGAATGGCTATGGAAATGCCATAATAGGTAGGTACGATGGCTGTTTTGAGGAACATATAATGAGGCTTATGTGTGATAGAGCGTATCGTATCACGGGGTTTGGATGCACCGGCGAAGTTTGCACCAACTCTCGAGGTGAGAAAGGGCAATGCATGCAATCAAGAGGCTAGCAATGATGGAAGGGTGAGAGTGCGATAATCCATGGACTCAACATTAGTCATAAAGAACTCACATACTTATTGCAAAAATCTATTAGTCATCAAAACAAAGTACTACGCGCATGCTCCTAGGGGGATAGATTGGTAGGAAAAGACCATCGCTCGTCCCCGGCCGCCACTCATAAGGAAGACAATCAATAAATAAATCATGCTCCGAGTTCATCACATAACGGTTCACCATACGTGCATGCTACGGGAATCACAAACCTCAACACAAGTATTTCTACTAATCCACAACTACCCACTAGCATGACTCTAATATCACCATCTTTATATCGCAAAACTATTGCAAGGAATCAAACATATCATATTCAGTGATATCAAACATATCATATTCTTTCTACAAAAGATATGCTCACGCTCTAACAAATATAAGTGAAGAAAAAGAGCATTCTACAATGGCGGTTTTTTATGTGAAGAGAAACAGGCAATCCAAACTTCAAATGATGTAAGTGAAGCACATGAAGCATTCTATAAAGCCATACTCAAAGAATATAAGTGAAGTGCAAAGAGTATTCTATAAATCAACCAAGGACTATCTCATACCAGCATGGTGCATAAAAGAAAAATGAAAACTAAATGCAAAAGACGCTCCAAGATTTGCACATATCGCATGAACGAAATGGATCCGAAAACATACCGATACTTGTTGAAGAAAGAGGGGATGCCTTCCGGGGCATCCCCAAGCTTAGACGCTTGAGTCTCCTTGAATATTTACTTGGGGTGCCTCAGGCATCCCCAAGCTTGAGCTCTTGCCTCTCTTCCTTCTTCTCACATCGAGACCTTCTCGATCATCGAACACTTCATCCACACAAAACTTCAACAGAAAACTCAGTAAGATCCGTTAGTATAATAAAGCAAATCACCACTCTAAGTACTGTTGCAAACCAATCCATATTTTGTTTTGTAATTGTGTCTACTGTAGTATAACTTTTTCATGGCTTAATCCACTGATATAAATCGATAGTTTCATCAAAACAAGCAAACTATGCATCAAAAACAGAATCTGTCTAAAACAGAACAGTCTGTAATAATCTGAACATTCACCATACTTATGATACTTGAAAAATTATGCCAAAATTAGGAAAAATAAATAATTTTTATATAAAGACAGTGCAAAACGAATCAGAACCGTTTGACGTTCCAGTAAAAAAATTAAAAATCGCGCACTACAGCCAAAGTTTCTGTCCTGCACCGTACAAACCAACAAGCATTGAAAACATCCTAAAGGCAAACCTTGGCACATTATTTTTATAATACAATGGAATTGTACAAGGGGATAATTATTTTTGTGGAAAAGTTTCTGTAATCAAGATTCACAAAGTTTTTGTGAGCATGAACAAAGTTCAAGGCTAGCTCCCACTTCAACAATGCTTGTCTCTTTCACTTTCAGTTTCCTTTTTGAAAAGTTTTAGGTTCCCCTCTTTATTTTTTTTGTTTTTAAACTATATGAAAGCACTCAACATAAATAAATGACTCTCTAAAACTTCCGGGTTGTCTCCCTGGCAGCGCTTTCTTTAAAGCCATTAAGCTAGGTATATAGTGCTCAAGTAATGGATCCACCCGGATCCCAAGGTATATCAAAGCCAATTTTAATCAACAATGATTTGGCATTTAGTAGTGAGCACAAAGCAACATATATCATGTAATGACGAAGTCTAACTCTCTTCCTATGCATCGGTATGTCATAAAAGAACAGTTCATGCACACATAGTAAAGGCCAATGCATAGTATAAACAGTTTCTTGCAATTTTATCGTATTGGAAACATAGAGAGGTGGAGATATAGTTCCTCTCTCATAATAATTACAGGTAGGAGCAGCAAGCACATGCATATTATATTCATCAAAATCATCATGTGCAACGGTATAAGGCAACCCATCAATATAATCCTTAATAAGTGCAAACTTCTTCGATATAGTGTAGTTGGGAGAATTCAAAAAGATAATAGGACTATCATGCGTGGGTGCAATAGCAACAATTTCATGTTTAACATAAGGAACTATAGCAAGTTCATCTCCATAAGCATAATTCATATTGGCATCTTGGCCACAAGCATAGCAAGCATCAACAAAAAGGGATATTTCAAGAGAATCAACGGGATCATAATAGTCATCATAGCAATCATCCTTCGGTAAGCACGAAGGGAAATTAAACAATGTATGAGTTGAAGAGTTACTCTCATTAGAAGGTGGGCATGGGTAGCTAATCCGCTCTTCCTCCTTTTGTTATTTGCTCTCCTCATCATCTTTTTCATCCAATGAGCTCACAGTTTCATCAATTTCTTCTTCCATAGACTCATGCAAAATATTAGTCTCTTCTTGGACAGCGGAGACTTTCTCAATAAATGCATCAATATCGGAATTGAATTCATAATTGGCACAGCAATATTTAAGGATAGCTAAATTTTTAGGTCTATAAACAGCATCATAAATATTTTCAAACTCTTTGAACATAGATTCAATTTCATAAGCACCCATAAAAGCAACAAATTCTTCTATTTGTTCCACATCATAGTAATCATATATACCTCTAGCATAAGAAGCCAAGGTTTCATTATCATTAAATTCGCACGAAAAGGGAAGGTGTGGAGACTTCATCCTAGAGCAACAAGTATAATCATATCTCAAGCATAGTTGCCTAGCATACCACTTCAACATATGAATTTGATCCCATAATAGTTTCCCTTTTTGAGTCAAGCGATAATCCCTAAAGTATTCTCGTTGATCCAACGTGTCTCCCATAACATAGTTGAATGGGGTTTTCTCAGGATTATCAAAGTAGTACATAATATCTTTCACATAACGAGCATCGAGGGTTTTAGGAGGTTCCCCATCTCCATGAGCAGCAAGTACACCTAATTTTTTTTGGTATTTCGTGTTCCATATCCATAACTAAAGATAGAGAACAACTAAGAATAGCAAATAAAAATTACTTAGAGATAAAGCAAACAAGCACACACTAGAATATTCACCCCACGCTATTGCTCCCCGGCAACGGCGCCAGAAAAAGGTCTTGATAACCCACAAGTATAGGGGATCAATTCTAGCCTATTTCGATAAGTAAGAGTGTCGAACCCAACAAGGAGCTAAAGGTAGAACAAATATTCCCTCAAGTTCTATCGACCACCGATACAACTCTACGCACGCTTGACGTTTGCTTTACCTAGAACGAGTATGAAACTAGAAGTACTTTGTAGGTGTTTTTGGATAGGTTTGCAAGATAATAAAGAGAGCATAAATAAAAAGTAGGGGCTGTTTAGCTAAAGACACAACTAAATTAGTTTTAGTAAAGAGCTTTTTGTCACGAGAAAGTTATTTGTCCCCAGGCAATCGATAACTAGATCGGTAATCATTATTGCAATTTTATTTGAGGGAGAGGCATAAGCTAACATACTTTCTCTACTTGGATCATATGCACTTATGATTGGAACTCTAGCAAGCATCCGCAACTACTAAAGATCATTAAGGTAAAACCCAACCATAGCATTAAAGCATCAAGTCCTCTTTATCCCATACGCAACAACCCCCTTACTCGGGTTTGTGTTTCAGTCACTCACGCAACCCACTATAAGCGAATCATGAACGTATTGCAACACCCTACAGTGGGGATCCCTCACGCTTGCGCGACACGGAGAGCACCATAGGACAGCACTAATAATAAAACATGCAACTCAAACCAATCTTGATCATCAAATAACCCATAGGACAAAACGGATCTACTCAAACATCATAGGATAGCCATACATCATTGGGAAATAATATATAGCGTTGAGCACCATGTTTAAGTAGAGATTACAGCAGGTAAGAGAGAGGATACACCGCTGCATAGAGGGGGAAGAGTTGGTGATGATGGCGGTGAAGTTGTTGGTGAAGATTGCGGTGATGATGATGGCCCCTGGTGGCACTCCGGCGCCACTGGAAGCGAGGGAGAGAGAGCCCCCCCCCCCCCCTTCTTCTTCTTCCTTGACCTCCTCCCTAGATGGGAGAAGGGTTTCCCCTCTGGTCCTTGGTCTCCATGGCATGGGAGTGGCGTGAGCCCCTTCGAGATTGGATCTATCTCTCTCTCTCTCTGTTTCTGCGTTCTGGTATTCTGCCCTTTCACCAGTTCATATATACATGTAGATCCGTCACTCTGATTGAATTGAAACCTTCGCCGAGATTTTTTTCGAAAATTAGCTTTCTTGCGGCCAAAGAAGAGCAGCAACCGCCTTACGGGGGGTCCACGAGGGGGGCAGGCGCGCCCCCTGCCTCGTGGCCACCTCGGGCACCGTCTCGCGTTGATTCTTCTTCCCATATTTTCCAAATATTCCAAAAATATTCTCCGTCCGTTTTTATTCCGTTTGGATTCCGTTTGATATGGGGTTTCTGCGAAACATAAAACATGCAACAAACAGGAACTGGCACTGGGCACTGGATCAATATGTTAGTCCCAAAAATAGTATAAAAAGTTGCCAAAAGTATATGAAAGTTGTATAATATTAGCATGGAACAATAAAAAATTATAGATACGACGGAGACGTATCAGGCTCCTTAAGATGAAGCAGGTGGTGAATGAAGTCTATGATCCCCATAATCACATATGGGGTGAGCTGATCTTCTTCATTGATACTTCCCTTTATGACCTTTCTCTAAAGTTGCTTAAAACGAATGCTTGCAGGATGAAGTCTGCAAAATACTTATATAGTGATTTTGAAATCTCTTTTCAAAACCTCTTGCTGCACATTACAAATGTGCAAGGTAATGAGGGTTTGATCAAATCTTAGACTTGTGATGTAATAAACAGTCATGTGTGGTTGTGTGGTGTTGTTTCTTTATGTCACTACTACCTTTTGGCTTTCCAGCATTTTCATTTTTTCTACTTTGTATTGGTCAACACATTGGTTTCTTTAATAGAAGAAATAGAAGAGTGGTGCTCATTATTTTAAAAAAAATCAACAGCCATGGTTCTTGTATCAGTATTTTTACAGCTAGTATTTGTTTCAGTTGTGGACTTTGGAGTAACACCCACTAAGCCCACATACCACGGTCCAGGAAATCAACCGACATTCGTCAGGCAGCGTCAATCCTATTACGCGTGTAACATAGCGAATACCACGCAACACACGCTGCTACACGGGCCGACACATTTTGTTGTTTCTCTTGTATGCTTTCCATCAGTTTTGGGAACCTTCGCTAAAACTGTATTCTTCTTTGTGTTTGTGTGTTTTCTATTGGGTTTCTTTTGGATTTTTTGGCTTTTTATTTTTGCCATGTTTTTCAAATTCACAAACATTTTAATACACTGACATTTTTAAAATTTAGAATATTTTTTAATTTATTCGATTTTATCCAATTCATGTTTTTTTATTTCATAATTTTGAAATTCTTGAAGATTTTTCAAATTCTTAAACATTTCTTAAATTCATGAAATGTTTTTGAATTTGTGAAAAATTATGAAATTTGAACATTTCCAAAATTTGAAAACATTTTCAAATCAATGTATCATTATTTTAATTCCCAAATATTTGTGAAATTCACCAATATTGTTTTGAATTAGTGAACAATTTTTGAATCCGCAAACATTTCTTGACATTCACAACATTTTTAAACGCATGAGCATGACCATTTTTTAAAATAGAGTACATTTTAAAATTCAGCAATACCTGGCTTTTAGTTGGTATTTTTAGAAGAAAAAATTGGTTCAAACCTGTTGTAGTGGTAGAGGGATGAGAAAGAAACAGCTGAAAGAGAAAAAAAATAGTAGTTTAGTATATATTTAGAAATGAATGAAACACATTTAAGAAACGTACAAAAAAGAATGAAACACTCGAGTTGACCGACCGTATAAATGGCTACGATCGCTCAGGGGTTGCCTAAAGGCGAGTGCGAAACTGACCGGCTCAGCGCACCAGGCCACAACCTCGTTTTTTTACTTCCAAATATTCGATATATATGTTACAAAAAACACTTTACAAAAATCCTTTCAAATATTTTAATCAAACATTTTTTTAAATGTTTATAGAAAAAATGTTTCTCCCGCACACAAAAAATGTACAATTTTCGTTAAGCATTTAAAAATTGTTAATCAAGTATTTTAGAATTTCAATCAAGCATTTGAAAAATTTAAATCTATATCTAAAATGTATATAAAACATATACAATGTGTATGAAGAATTGTTAATCAAGCATTTTTTAGTCTCCTAATCAAGCATTTGGAAATCTTAAATATGTGTAGAAAATGTTTCTCATGTATACAAAGAATATACAATGTGTAGGAAAAATATTGACCATTTATTTTAGAAAATGTTAGACATGTATAAAAATGTTCCTATTGCATAGAAAATATAGAACATACATATAATAAAAGTAGAAGACAAGAATTATATATGGGAAAAATAATTTTAAATTTATAAGATATTAAACATGTATATAAAATATTCATGACATATACAAAAATGTATATTGTTTGTGGAAAATATTTGTTTCCCATTAATGAATGTCACCGTGTATTTTTTTTAAATGGATGCCATGTCGCAAGAAAATGTTCAAAAGTTATGTAAAAAAATATACATGACCTATTAGAGGACACTAAAAACGATAAAGAAACAAAGAAAAACGTGAAAGGGAAAAACAGTGAAAATAGAAAAGAAACAAAGAAAATGAAGACCAAGAAAGAAAGACAGAAAACCAACATATAAAGAAGGGGAAAAAGAAAAAATGTTAGCGAAAAAACACCAGGGCATAATGAAGAAGGACAGGAAAAACGGTGACAAAACATAAAACAAAAGGAAAACCATAAAAAGGAAAGAAAACGAATTAGGAAACAAAGAAAACGCAAAAAAATAAGTGGAAAACCAGAAAAAATCCAACGAAGGCACCCCACGAACTCGAACAAAAACCGGAGGAAAAAAACATAACTTAGCCGGCATAATAGCTACACCGTGGCAGAAAGCTTCTGGCGAGATGGAAGGGGCACTCTTAAAACCTATATCTCGCTTGTAGCGGGTGCCCCTTCCTTGTTTTAGCCCTCGAAAAAATGAAGGGGCACTCGCTACAAGCGAGATATATGTTTTACGGTTGCTTAGGCCCTTTATGTGCCCACCACAAGCCACAACCGCAGGCTTGGAGCCCGGAGGAGGGAGCGCACAGGCTGTGCCTAGCTATGAGTTTTGGTCAATTTGGCGAATAGCTCGCTAGTTAGCAACCGAGCGGGTACCCCCCACTGCCGCTACTTACATTTGGGCCGTGTTTCCTCTTTTTTTTTCTTTGGTTTTTTCCTTTTCCTTTTTCCTTTTTTATGTTTTTATTTTTATTTTAGCTTAATTTTATTATTTTCTATTTTTGAAGTAATGAACATTTTTCTGAAATTGTAAACAATTTTCCAATTCACGAATTCTTTTTCCAAATTCATAAATATTTTTGACAAATTCATGAATATGTTTAATGTAACTCGTGAACAATTTTTTTCAATTGACGAATAGTTATTGAAGTTGGGGAACAAATGTTGAAATTCATGAACATTTTTTTAGTTTCGACGAACATTTCGGAAATTCTTGAATTATATTTTGAATCAGGTAACCATTTTTAATCGAATTTTTATGAAATTTTATTATTATATTTCGGATTTTCTGAACATTTTACAAAATACATAAATATTTTTGAATTCATTAACATTTGTTCAAATTCATGAATAGTTTTGGAAACACGAATTTTTCTAATATCATGGACATTTTTATTTCCTTTTTTTTCAAAATCATGAATTGTTATTGGATATGTGAAATTTTTTTAATCCGCGAACATTTATGATTTCTTGAGTATTTTTGAAAAATGCAGAAATTTTTAAAATTTAGAAATCCAAAATTATTTATAGAAGAGAAAAACAAAAAATGCAAAAAAATTGATTTGATAAAAACTGGGCGTACCTGTGCTGGCCCGAAAAGGACGCACTGACTCGTTAGATAGCCCGATACTCACTCTGAATGCCCTGGTCAACCCCTTCATAAATACAGATGTATCTAGACAAATTTAAGGCCTCCTTTGGTTTGTATGAACTTTGTAGAAATTTCATAGTTTAGGATTTTCAGCGAAAAAATTTCTTTGGAGCCATTTGGTTTGTAGGAATGAATTCCTATTCCTATGAAGGATAGGAACCAGTCCTTCAGATTTCAAGGGAAAACACATTTGCTTAGGCTCAATGAAAAAGATTCTATCATATGCATCTCACTTTCTATGATTTTCCTATTCCTATGAAATTCCTATCCTATGAACCAAAGGTGGCTTAAGATAAATAATTCTACCCTAAGGAAATATAAGACATGTAATTTGGGATGGAGGAAGTATAAGTATTCTCCCCGATCGCCTCATGAATGCTACACGCGGCGCATGGCACTCGTCGGCGACTAGCTGGCCTAAAAAACTGCCGGCGAGAGGAGGCAGCCGGGGGCCGGACCGAGTTTTCTTCTCCTTTCAATATGCGACCTCGCCGGCCATGTGCACGGCGGTGTGGGGCGGCGGCCGGCCGGTGGCAGGATAGAAAACATTCGCCGAGCACGGGGGCAGGCGCGGGGAGCGGAGGGGCACACCGCGCACGGTCCGCGAGGCCGGCCAGTCGCCCCCGTCCCGCGACGCCAATAGAAAAGCCAGCACAGCAGGCCACCACGCCCTTTGCATGGAGCCGGAGAAGCTAGGTAGTACTAGTAGCAAAGCTAGCGAATCCAGGATTCTACCACCGCCTGCACGCCTTTCCCAAAAGCCGTGGCGGGTGATGATCAACCCATCCCAACGTGCATCATTGATGCTTGCTTCCTCGCTCACCACTGCTCAGCACGTACAGGCTACAGCAGCATAAACACCATGATCGACCGGCGAAGTGATCCATCCATCGTTTCTGACCAGCCAGCCGGCCAGCGAACTGGCTCTGCCAAGGAACACTCATTCGCGTCTCAGCTTGACAGGAACTACTCGCTAATTCCTTCTCGATCGCTGACACGGGGGGTCCAGCGTCCAAGAGAAGCACAAGTGGATCCTAGGTTTCCTCAAGATGCATAGTAGTAGTAAAATTAGGCAGCACGATTACAGATCGAAGCGTGGCACGTACGCACCGGGACCAGCCATTGGCATGCATGGGACGGAGAAGAGAACGGGGACGAGAGCTATGTTAAGCGAGCATGCATGATACGTACGGGGACCAGCCATGAACTGCGCCTCAAAGCAAGATCCTATGCCGCCCTGGCCAGTGTGCAAAGCCATGGATCGGAGAGTGACTACATAAACTATAAACTATTTGCTTTGGGAACTAAGCAGGATAGGGTTAGGAAAGAAGCAAACAGAATGATCCTTCCTCCGAGTACGGCGAGCGCGGACCCAGCGGCGAAGCTGCCGCGGACGGCCGGCCGGGGCCGGGGCAGGGCAGGGGTCTAGATCTAAACCACGGGGGCTCCATGGCTGTCTCACAGACACACGCATGCCTGCGCGCGCCCATCATGCAGCCACCTCTAATCCTGCCCATAAGCAATGCATGTTTACTCGTGCATGCATCATGCATGTGTTGGGGGTTATGCGTTCCTGATCGATATGATCCACCATGTTGCTGGGTTAGATAGCCAGCTTAATCACTACTGCTGCTGCCTAGTGATCATATCAGCATATGGAGCGAGGGCAGCAGCAGCGTCACACGCGCATCATCCGCGGCAGCGGCCGGCCGGGCTCGTGATCGTGAGTCGGAGCGAGACTGCTGGCGACTGTAGGAAAAATGGTGGAAAAATCGGCTAGCTCGATGGTGTTGACGTTGTAACAAACAATTTCGCTATTTTCTCAAGCGACTGCGAAATTACTGTCGCCAATTCAACACTAATTAAAAATGGTACGTTCATCACATCGCAACTAATGCAGGTACAGAGTGTTGAGGATTTTGATCGGATGACTATCAACACGACGATGTCGAATAACATTAGTCGTCATTATAACTAGGATACAACCATTTTACTTTTTTTTTGGTATTTTGGTCTTAACAGTGTGTATATTACTTCTGGGGGTGTTCTTTGGGGGAAAAAACCGCTTTCATGTGGGTGAATGCTATGTTGACGCGACACGTGATATGTATACATGGCAGGACGGACGTGCATTGGATGTGTAGGTCTGGATGGGAGATGCGTAGTGTACTACAGTGTACACAGGCTAGCTAGCGGCTCCTCCTGCATGCATGGCTAGCTCCCTAGCTGTGCCCTATCCCAGAGACTGATCGTGCAATTAAAGCTGATCCATGCTTCCTTTCCTAGCTAGCTATCCGATCACTGTTGCGGATACACACGTACGTACGTATGGCAACACGTACACGAATTAAAGTTGGAAAAGCAGATGTACGTGTAGTAATAATAATCGAACCAAATACGTACGCTTCTCCGTTCACTTACTACATGTGGCGCCTGGCCGGGTAAATCAGACCTGGCTTGCGGTTTATCTGCACCTTAATTTTGGTGCAACTCGTGTAGCCTTCGTGGTGGCGTCTGTTTGTGCATGCCCGTCCCATTCGAAACGTAGGCGCCTACTGCCGAGGACGTACGCTGTAGCTTGCCCTGGAACAGTAATCGCGTGAAAGTTCACGTGCACTTCGATATTTTTCTCGTTCACCATTGTTTTCTAGAGGGTTTGAATGGTACTACATACGAACAAAATGAGTGAATCTACACTCTAAAATACGCCTATATACATCCGTATGTGGTGACCATTTAAAATCTCAGAAAACAATATTAAAACGGTGAATCTAACTAAGCAAGCAAGCATGCATGGTTCAATCTTCAATCCATATTTTGTGGCGCCATATGCATGGCATGGCTTTGATTTTTGGGTGGCCGTGCATGCATGCACGCACTGGTTCGCATGTAAGGTACGTGAAGACAAACGTGAAAAGACTAAGCTCGACGTGGGAGTACTCACACTCACACATGCATTCTACCTATCGATTCTACCGGACACGTACACCCATGACTCAGCCCGGGTTGCATGCATGCAAAGGAGCGATTCTTCGACGCCGTGCCCATGGTCCAAGGGTGTGTTGCCTTTTTTTTACAACCCAAGGGCGCTACTTGCTTGCCTCAATAGAAGCAAATTTTAAATAGGATCCTCTCAAAAGAGGGTACTGCATCTGCATGCACGAAATGCATGGTGACCCACGCCCTTTTTGTGTGTAACTATGTCGATATCAGCCCCAGTGTGACCAGTCCGCCAAAGATATTGTTTGGATCGAGTCGTCGATACTATATGTCGATCTCGGCCTCACTGCCGATATGGCGATATCTATAGCTTTTCGTGTGTATGTATCCGAGAGATTTGATCTGCCTAATTTGGAAAAGTCACTGTACGCCTCTTGCTATCATATCGTTCACGGATTAAATGAAAGGTGGCGGCATGTTTAGTTGAAGCGCACGCGTTGGCTGGCGGAACTGTTCTCAACACGTTACTTGAACGAATCATGAGGACTTTTCATGTTTCAGGCTGGCAAGGAAATTTCAAAGAAAACTGTTACGCTCCCTCTAAGTAATTTAACTCAATCACAGGCGGAGTACAGAGGAATTTGGGGATTTCGAGCTAGGGTTCTTGGGATACAAGTAAAAAGGGGATCGGGAGATAGAGCCGTCGCCGCCAGAGTCTAGTTACTGCCTGCCGTCTCCTTGGTGCTCGCTCGCTTAAGTAGTCCGGTTGCCCATTCTGGGCCGTCGTAGCGCCTGTTGGGCTTGCGGACCCTAGCGGGCTTCTCTTGGGCTGGGTCGCTGGTGTTGGTTGGTGCAGTAGGCTGGGCCGTAACATTCCCCCCTTCTTGAGAATCAGCTTGTCCCCAAGCTGGCGCCTCTGGATAGTGATGTTGTAGTTCGTCTCGGTCTTCCCAGGTGGCGAGTGATGCAGGTTGGTCGGTCCAGCGGATGAATACCTGCGGGACTTGCTTCTTGCCCCGGTGAAGAAGACGAGTGCCCAGCAGTTCCACCGGTTTCGGACTGCCTGCTGCTTCAGTTGGCAACTCGTCTAGCGCCTGTTCTGATGGTGGTAGTGCTCGACGTACTTGGGACACATGGAACACTGGATGAATGCTGCACGAGGCGGGCAGTTGCAGCTTGTAGCGACCTGGCCGACCCGTTGCACCACCTGAAAGGGACCAAAATACTTGAAGGAGAGTTTTTGGTTAGCTCGCGTGGCCAGCGATCGCTGGATGTAGGGTTGGATCTTCAGAAACACCCAGTCATTCACCGCAAACACGCGCACTGATCTTTTCTTGTCTGCTGAATCTTTCATTTGTTGGCGCGCTCGAAGCAAGTGTTGGCGAAGCAAGGCTTCCATCTGCGCTCGGTCTTGCAGCCAATCCTCCAAATCCGGTGCAGCGCAGGAGAGGGGATCGGTGATACCAAAGTGCCTTGGCGCGTGCCCATACAGAGCCTCGAAGGGAGACGTCCCCAAAGCAGAATGAGGTGATGTGTTGTACCAGAATTCGGCTAAAGCTAGCCATTGAGACCATTTTGTTGGGCAAGCATGGACAAAACACCTCAAGTAAGTTTCCAAGCACTGGTTGACTCGCTCGGACTGCCCATCTGTCTGCGGGTGACGAGCCGTGCTCATGCGAAGTTCCGTGTGCGTCAGCCTGAACAGCTCCTTCCACATGATACTTGTGAAAATGGGATCTCGGTCAGAAACAATGGCAGTTGGCAACCCATGAAGCTTATATATGTTGTTGACGAAAGCCTGAGCCACTTGAAAGGCGGTGAAGGGATGCGCCAACGGAATGAAGTGGGCGAGTCGCGAGAACTTGTCAACGACCACTAAGATGTTGTTGTACCGGGCTGACTGCGGCAAACCTTCCACAAAATCCATAATGATGACTTCCCAAGCTTGTTTTGGCACGGGCAAGGGTTCTAGCAGTCCAGGGTACCGGACTCGTTCAGGTTTGGCTTGCTTGCAAGCTTGAAAATCTTCCACGAACCGCCTGACGTGTTGCTTCATCCCCGACCATGTGAACAGCCGTCGCACTCGCTGATAGGTGACATTGAACCCAGAGTGACCTCCGATAGCGCTCGCATGCAAAGCTGACATAACTTGTTTCTGGAGAGCGACATTGTTACCCAACCAGACCCGCCCATGTTGCTTAATGATGCCTGAGTCCAGAGTGAAACCATCCTTGTTGGTTGCGCCTGCAGCTAGACGGGTCAACCACTGTTGCGCCATAGAATCTCCACTGTAGCCTTGTTGTACCGAGTCCAACCAAGCTGGCACCGCCACGGTGATGGCCGCGAGGTTTCCTTGTGGGGGTCCCGGGCGCCTGGACAAGGCATCGGCCACCCGGTTATCCACGCCACGTTTGTAGACAATGCGATAACGCATGCCAAGGAGTTTGGACATGATTTTCTGTTGCCACGGTGTTGCAAGCCGCTGATCCTCGAGATGCACTAAGCCCCGCTGGTCAGTATGAATCAGGAACTCATCGTTCTGCAAGTATTGCCGCCAATGTTCAACTGCCAAGAGAATCGCCAGTCCTTCCTTCTCATAGGTGGACAAGGCGCTGTTACGAGGACCCAAAGCCTTGCTCAAGAAAACCACGGGGTGTTTGCCTTGCTTCAGGACATCGCCAATGCCTTTGTCCGACGCATCTGTTTCCAACTCGAACTGCATTTTGAAATCCGGCAGTGCCAGTACGGGTGCAGTGATCAACGCTCTTTTAAGTTCCTGGAAAGCTGCTTCCTCCAACTCTGTCCAGCGAAACACTGTGTTTTTCTTGAGCAGGTCCGTTAACGGTCGACTTGTGATGCCAAAGTTCCTGATGAACTTTCGATAGTATCCCGCGAGACCGAGGAAACCACGGACCTCCTTAACTGTGGATGGTGTTGGCCACTTTGCCACCGCGACGATGTTCCGGCTATCGGTGCGGACACCGTCCCCACTGATCTCATGCCCCAAATACAGCAGGCTCGGCCTGGCGAAAGTGCACTTGCTGAGCTTGATCTTGAGTTGATGTTGATCGAGGAGTTGGAACACTTCTCTCAGCCGCTCACAGTGCTGCTTCAAGGTGGCGTTGTGCACCAGAATATCGTCAATGAAAACCAGCACCCCCTTGCGGTTCACGGGAGCCAAAACTATATTCATGCCACCTTGAAAAGTTGTCGGTCCCCCTGTGAGGCCATACGCCAAAACTTTGAACTCGAAGTGGCCGTGGTGGGTCTTGAAAGCGGTTTTGTGTTCATCTTCTGGCTTCATCCGAATCTGATGATATCCGGCCCGGAGATCCAAACTGGTGAACAGCGTCGACCCAGCCAGCTCGTCCAGGAGCTCGTCGATGACCGGCAGAGGATAGCGGTTTTTGACTTTCACCGCATTGAGTTGACGGAAGTCCACACAGAAACGCCAAGACAAGTCTTTCTTCTGAACTAGCAGCACTGGTGAGGCAAAGGGACTAGAGCTGGGGGCAATGATACCTTGGGCAAGCATGTCTGCAACTTGTTTCTCGATCTCGTCCTTCTGGGCAGGACTGTACCGGTATGGACGCACGTTGACAGGTTTCGCCCCGGGCAGGAGAGGAATTATGTGATCAAAAGATCGCTGTGGCGGTAATCCTTTAGGTTCCTCAAACAGATGCCCAAACTCGTCGATTAAGGCCTCGACCTCAGCCGGGACTGGTACTTCCGTAAGAATAGGCTCCCCCTGCTCTGTAGCGTACAGTTGAACCATGCGCGCAACCCCCGAACGCTGTTGGAAATATGCCCTAGAGGCAATAATAAATTAGTTATTATTATATTTCCTTGTTCATGATAATCGTTTATTATCCATGCTATAATTGTATTGACAGGAAACTCAGATACATGTGTGGGTACATAGACAACACCATGTCCCTAGTAAGCCTCTAGTTGACTAGCTCGTTGATCAATAGATGGTTACGGTTTCCGACCATGGACATTGGATGTCGTTGATAATGGGATCACATCATTAGGAGAATGATGTGATGGACAAGACCCAATCCTAAGCCTAGCACAAAGATCGTAGTTAGTATGCTAAAGCTTTTCTAATGTCAAGTATCATTTCCGTAGACCATGAGATTGTGCAACTCCGGATACCGTAGGAATGCTTTGGGTGTACCAAAGCGTCACAACGAATCGGGTGACTATAAAGGTGCACTACTGGTATCTCCGAAAGTGTCTGTTGGGTTGGCACGAATCGAGATCTGGGATTTGTCACTCCGTGTGACGGAGAGGTATCTCTGGGCCCACTCGGTAGGACATCATCATAATGTGCACAATGTGATCAAGGAGTTGATCACGGGATGATGTGTTACGGAACGAGTAAAGAGACTTGCGGTAGCGAGATTGAACAAGGTATCGATACCGACGATCGAATCTCGGGCAAGTACAATACCGCTAGACAAAGGGAATTGTATACGGGATCGATTGAGTCCTTGACATCGTGGTTCATCCGATGAGATCATCGTGGAACATGTAGGAGCCAACATGGGTATCCAGATCCGCTGTTGGTTATTGACCGGAGAACGTCTCGGTCATGTCGCATGGTTCCCGAACCCGTAGGGTCTACACACTTAAGGTTCGATGGCGCTAGGGTTATAAAGGAAGCTTGTATGTGGTTACCGAATGTTGTTCGAGTCCGGATGAGATCCCGGACGTCACGAGGAGTTCGGAATGGTCCGGAGGTAAAGATTTATATATGGGAAGTCCTGTTTTGGTCATCGGAAAGGTTTGGGGTTTATCGGTAGCGTCGGGACCACCGGGAGGGTCCGGGGTCCACCAAGTGGGGCCACATGCTCGGAGGCTTGCATGGGCCAAGGGTGGTGAGGACCAGCCCTGAGTGGGCTGGTGCGCCCCCACAAGGCCTATATGAAGCAAAGGAGGAGAAGGGAAACCCTAGGCTTAGATGGGCCCTAAGGCCCACCCTAGGGGCGCCTCTCTCCCCTCTTGGCCGCCTCCCTTTCCCATCTAGGGCTGCCGCCCCTAGGGGTGGGAACCCCAGAGGGGCGCACCTCCTCCCTCTCCCCTATATATAGTGAGGCCTGGGGCTGCCCATAACATGAGAACTTCTCTTCTTGGTGCAGCCCTGCCTCTCCTCCTCCTCCTCCTCTCCCTTGGTGCTTGGCGAAGCCCTGCGGGATTGCCACGCTCCTCCACCACCACCACGCCGTTGTGCTGCTGCTGGACGGAGTCTTCCTCAACCTCTCCCTCTCTCCTTGCTGGATCAAGGCATGGGAGACGCCATCGGGCTGTCACGTGTGTTGAACGCGGAGGTGCCGTCCGTTCGCACTAGGATCTCCGTGATTTGGATCACGACGAGCACGACTCCTTCAACCCGTTCTCATGAACGCTTCGCGTAGCGATCTACAAGGGTATGTAGATGCACTCTCCTTCCCTCGTTGCTAGTTTCTCCATAGATAGATCTTGGTGACACGAGGAAAATTTTGAATTTCGCCACGTTCCCCAACAAGTGGCATCATGAGCTAGGTCTATTGCGTAGATTCTTTGCACGAGTAGAACACAAAGTAGTTGTGGGCGTTGATGATGTTCAATATGCTTACCGTTACTAGTCCAATCTTGTTTCGACGGTATTGTGGGATGAAGCGGCCGGACCGACCTTACACGCTCTTACGTGAGACAGTTCCACCGAATGACATGCACTTGGTGCATAAGGTGGCTAGCGGTGCCGATCTCCCACTTTAGTCGGAACGGATTCGATGAAAAGGGTCCTTATGAAGGGTAAATAGCAATTGGCATATCATGTTGTGGTTTTGCGTGAGGTAAGAAACGTTCTTGCTAGAAACCCATAGCAGCCACGTAAAACATGCAAACAACAATTAGAGGACGTCTAACTTGTTTTTGCAGGGTATGCTATGTGATGTGATATGGCCAAGAAGAATGTGATGAATGATATGTGATGTATGAGATTGATGATGTTCTTGTAATAGGATTCACGACTTGCATGTCGATGAGTATGACAACCGGCAGGAGCCATAGGAGTTGTCTTTATTTATTGTATGACCTGCGTTTCATTAAACAACGCCATGTAATTACTTTACTTTATTGCTAACCGGTAGCCATAGTAGTAGAAGTAATAGTTGGCTAGACAACTTCATGAAGACACGATGATGGAGATCATGATGATGGAGATCATGGTGTCATGCGGTGACGATGATGATCATGGAGCCCCAAGATGGAGATCAATGGAGCTATATGATATTGGCCATATCATGTCACTACTATATAATTGCATGTGATGTTTATTATGTTTATGCATCTTGTTTACTTAGAACGACGGTAGTAAATAAGATGATCCTTACAACAATTTCAAGAAGTGTTCTCCCTAAGCGTGCACCGTTGCTAAAGTTCGTCGCTTCTAAGCACCACGTGATGATCGGGTGTGATAGATTCTTACGTTCACATACAACGGTGTTGACGAGCCTAGCATGTCTGACATGGCCTCGGAACACACGCAATACACTTAGCGTTAACTTGACGAGCCTAGCATGTACAGACATGGCCTCGGAACACAGAGACCGAAAGGTCGAGCATGAGTCGTATAGTAGATACGATCAACATGAAGATGTTCGCCGATGATGACTAGTCCATCTCACGTGATGATCGGACACGGCCTAGTTGACTCGGATCATGTAATCACTTAGATGACCAGAGGGATGTCTATCTAAGTGGGAGTTCATAAGATGAACTTAATTATCTTGAACATAGTCAAAAAGGACCTTTTGCAAATTATGTCGTAAGCTCGCGCTTTAGTTCCACTGTTTAGATATGTTCCTAGAGAAAATATAGTTGAAAGTTGATGGCGATTATGCGGACGTAAGAAAGCTTATGTCCTTAATGCACCGCCGATGTCTTTGAACCCCAAACGTCATCTGTGGATGTTGCGAACATCGGACATACACGTTTTGATAACTACGTGATAGTTCAGTTAAACGGCTTAGAATTAAGGCACCAAAGACGGTTTCGAAACGTCGCGGAACATATGAGATGTTTCGAGAGCTGAAATTGGGATTTCAGGCTCGTGCCCACGTCAAGAGGTATAAGACCTCCGACGATTGTCTTAGCCTGCAAACTAAGGGAGGAAAGCTCAATCGTTGAGCTTGTGCTCAGATTGTCTGAAGTGCAACAATCACTTGAACCGAGTGGGAGTTGATCTTCCAGATGAGATAGTGATGTTTCTCCAAAGTCATTGCCACCAAGCCGCTAGAGCTTCGTGATGAACTATAACATGTCAGGGATAGATATTATGATCCTTGAGGTATTCGCGATGTTTGACACCGCGAAAGTAGAAGTCAAGTAGGAGCATCAATTGTTGATGGTTGGTAAAAACCACTAGTTTCAAGAAGGACAAGGCAACAAGGGATACTTTATGAAACGGCAAAACGGTTGCTGCTCTAGTGAAGAAACCCAAGGTTGAACCCAAACCCGAGACTAAGTGCTTCTGTAATGAGAGGAACGGACATCAAGCGGAACCACCCTAGATACTTGGTAGATGAGAAGGTGGCAAGGTCGATAGAAGTATATTGAATATACATTATGTTAATGTGTACTTTACTAGTACTCCTAGTAGCACCAGTGGTATTAGATACCTGTTAGGTTGCTAAGTGTTAGTAACTCAAATAAAAGGCTATGGAATAAGCAGAGACTAGCTAAAGGAGAGCTGACGATATGTGTTGGAAGTGTTTCCAATTTTGATGTGATCAAACATCGCACGCTCCCTCTACCATCAAGATTAGTATTAAACCGAATAATTATCATTTGGTGTTTATGCGTTGAGCATAGACATGATTGGATTATGTCTATCGCAATATGGTTATTCATTTAAGGAGAATAATGGTTACTCTATTTATTTGAATAACACCTTCAATGGTCTTGCACCTAAAGGAATGGTTTATTGAATCTCGATCGTAGTGATACACATTTTCATGCCGAAAAATATAAGATAGTAATGATAGTACCACTTACTTGTGGCACTGCCATGCAAGTCATATTGGCATAAAACGCATGAAGAAGCTCCATGTTGATGGATCTTTGGACTCACTCATTTTTGAAAAGTTTGAGACATGCGAACCATGTCTATTGGTGTATACGCATGAAGAAACTCCATGCAGGTGGATCGTTTGGACTCACTTGATTTTGAATCACTTGAGATATGCAAAACATACCACATGGGCAAGATGACTGAAAAGCCTCGTTTCAGTAAGATGGAACAAGATAGCAACTTGTTGGAAGTAACACATTTTGATGTGTGCAGTACAATGAGTGCTGAGGCATGCAGTGAATATCGTTATGTTCTTACTTCACAGATGATTTGAGTAGATGTTGAGTATATTTACTTGATGAAACACAAGTCTGAATTATTGAAAGGTTCAAGTAATTTCAGAGTGAAGTTGAAGATCTTCGTGACAAGAGGATAAAATGTCTATGATGTGATCATAAGTTGCGAGTTTGGTACAAAATTGAGACATTGTGGAAATTGTTTCACAACTAATACCGCCTGGAACACCATAGTGTGATGGTGTGTCCGAACATCATAGTTGCACCCTATTGGATATGGTGCATACCTTGATGTCTCTTATCGAATTACCACTGTCGTTCATGGGTTAGGCGTTAGAGACAACCGCACTCACTTTAATAGGGTACCACGTAATTCCGTTGAAACGACACCGTTTGGAGAAACCTAAGTTGTCGTTTCTTAAAAGTTTGGGGCTGCGACGCTTATGTGAAAAAGTTTCAGGTTGATAAGCTCGAACCCAAAGCGGATAAAATGCATCTTCATAGGACACCCAAAACAGTTGGGTATACCTCCTAATTCAGATTCGAAAGCAATAGGGATTGTTTCTTGAATCGGATCCTTTCTCGAGGAAAAGTTTCTCTCGAAAGAATTGAGTGGGAGGATGGTGGAGACTTGATGAGGTTATTGAACCATCACTTCAACCAGCAGTGTGTAGCGAGGCACGTGAAGTTCTGTGGCACCTACATCAATTGAAGTAGAAGCTTATGATAGTGATCATGAAGCTTCAGATCAAGTCACTACCAAACCTCGTAGGACGACAAGGACGCGTACTGCTTCAGAGTGGTACGGTGATCCTGTCTTGAAGGTCATGTTGCTAGACAATAATGAACCTACGAGCTATGGGGAAGCGATGGTGGGCTCATATTCCGACAAATGGTTAAAAGCCATGAAATCCGAGATAGGATCCATGTATCAGAACAAAGCATGGACTTTGGTGGACTTGCCCGTTGATCGGCAAGCCATTGAGATAAGTGGATCTTTAAGAAGAAGACGGACGTGGACGGTAATGTCACCGTCTATGAAGCTCGACTTGTGGCGAAGAGTTTTTCACAAGTTCAAGGAGTTCACTACGATGAGATTTTTCATCCGTAGCGATGCTTAAGTCCGTCGGAATCATGTTAGCATTAGCTTCATTTATGAAATCTGGCAGATGGATGTCAAAACGAGTTTCCTTACCAGTTTTGTAAGGAAAGGTTGTATGTGATACAATCGAAAGTTTTGTCGATCCTAAGGATGCTAAAAGGTATGCTAGCTCCAATGATCCCTCTAAGGACCGGAGTAAGCATCTCGGAGTTGGAATATGCACTTTGATAGGATGATCAAAGATTTTGGGTTTATACAAATTTTATGAGAAACTTGTATTTCCAAAGAAGTGAGTGGGAGCACTATAGAATTTCGATGAGTATATGTTGTTGACATATTGATGATCGAAATGATGTAGAATTCTGGAAAGCATATAGGGTCATTTGAAAGATATTTTCAATAGAAAACCTGGATTAAGCTACTTGAACATTGAGCATCGAGATCTATAAGGATAGATCAAAATGCTTAATAATACTTTCAAATGAGCATATACCTTGACATGATCTTGAAGGTGTTCAAGATGGATCACCAAAGAAGGAGTTCTTGGCTGAGTTGTATGGTATGAAGTTAAGACTTAAAGCTCGACCACGGCAGAAAAGAGAGAAAGGACGAAGGTCGCCCCTATGCTTCAGACATAGGCTCTATAGTATGCTATCTTGTGTACCGCATCGAAGTGTGCCTTGCCATGAGTCATCTAGGGTACAAGAATGATCCAGAATGGATCATTGGACAATGATCAAAACTGTCCTTGGAGTAAATAAGGACATGTTTCTCGATTATGGAGGTGATAAAGAGTTTGGCGTAAAGGGTTACATCGATGCAAGCTTTAACACCTATCCGAGTGACTCTGAGTAGCAAACCGGATACGTATAGTGGAGCAACCATTTGGTATAGATCCAAGTGGAGCGTGGAAGCAACATTTACAATATGACATAGAGAATTGCGAAGTACACACGGATCTGAAAGGTTCAGACCCGTTGACTAAAACCTCTCTCACAAGCAAAACATAATCAAACCTCAGAACTCATTGAGTCTTAATCACATGATGATGTGAACTAGTTTACAGACACTAGTAAACTCTTTGGATGTTGGTCACATGGCGATGTGACCTATCAGTGTTGATCACATGGCGATGTGAACTAGATTATTGACTCTAGTGCAAGTGGGAGACTGTTGGAAATATGCCCTAGAGGCAATAATAAATTAGTTATTATTATATTTCCTTGTTCATGATAATCGTTTATTATCCATGCTATAATTGTATTGACAGAAACTCAGATACATGTGTGGGTACATAGACAACACCATGTCCCTAGTAAGCCTCTAGTTGACTAGCTCGTTGATCAATAGATGGTTACGGTTTCGACCATGGACATTGGATGTCGTTGATAATGGGATCACATCATTAGGAGAATGATGTGATGGACAAGACCCAATCCTAAGCCTAGCACAAAGATCGTAGTTCGTATGCTAAAGCTTTTCTAATGTCAAGTATCATTTCCTTAGACCATGAGATTGTGCAACTCCGGATACCGTAGGAATGCTTTGGGTGTACCAAACGTCACAACGAATCGGGTGACTATAAAGATGCACTACTGGTATCTCCGAAAGTGTGCATTGGGTTGGCACGAATCGACATGGGATTTGTCACTCCGTGTGACGGAGAGGTATCTCTGGGCCCACTCGGTAGGACATCATCATAATGTGCACAATGTGATCAAGGAGTTGATCACGGGCTGATGTGTTACGGAACGAGTAAAGAGACTTGCCGGTAACGAGATTGAACAAGGTATCGACATCGACGATCGAATCTCGCAAGTACAATACCGCTAGACAAAGGGAATTGTATACGGATCGATTGAGTCCTTGACATCGTGGTTCATCCGATGAGATCATCGTGGAACATGTGGGAGCCAACATGGGTATCCAGATCCGCTGTTGGTTATTGACCGAGAACGTCTCGGTCATGTTCTGATGGTTCCCGAACCCGTAGGGTCTACACACTTAAGGTTCGATGACGCTAGGGTTATAAAGGAAGCTTGTATGTGGTTACCGAATGTTGTTCGGAGTCCCGGATGAGATCTCGGACGTCACGAGGAGTTCCGGAATGGTCCGGAGGTAAATATTTATATATGGGAAGTCCTGTTTTGGTCATCGGAAAGGTTTCGGGTTTATCGGTAACGTCTGGGACCACCGGAGGGTCCTGGGTCCACCAAGTGGGGCCACATGCTCCGGAGGCTTGCATGGGCCAAGGGTGGTGAGGACCAGCCTCGAGTGGGCTGGTGCGCCCCCACAAGGCCTAAGCGCGACAAAGGAGGAGAAGGGAAACCCTAGGCTTAGATGGGCCCTAAGGCCCACCCTAGGGGCGCCCTCTCCCCCTCTTGGCCGCCTCCCCTTTCCCATCTAGGGCTGCCGCCCCCCCTAGGGGTGGGAACCCTAGAGGGGGCGCACCCTCCTCCCTCTCCCCTATATATAGTGAGGCCTGGGGCTGCCCATAACATGAGAACTTCTCTTCTTGGTGCAGCCCTGCCTCTCCTCCTCCTCCTCCTCCTCTCCCTTGGTGCTTGGCGAAGCCCTGCGGGATTGCCACGCTCCTCCACCACCACCACGCCGTTGTGCTGCTGCTGGACGGAGTCTTCCTCAACCTCTCCCTCTCTCCTTGCTGGATCAAGGCATGGGAGACGCCACCGGCTGTCACGTGTGTTGAACGCGGAGGTGCCGCCCATTCGCACTAGGATCTCCGGTGATTTGGATCACGACGAGTACAACTCCTTCAACCCCGTTCTCATGAACGCTTCCGCTTAGCGATCTACAAGGGTATGTAGATGCACTCTCCTTCCCTCGTTGCTAGTTTATCCATAGATAGATCTTGGTGACACGTAGGAAAATTTTGAATTTCTGCTACGTTCCCCAACAAACGTTGTATCAGCTTAGTGAGTTCGTCGCTCGAAAGCTGGTGACACTGACTGACATCAGCCCGTGCGCCTTGGAGATGGACTGTGGCGCCCTGGTAGTCGAAGTCCATCGTCTTCTCGAGCCAATGCACCTTCATAGGGCTATGTTGCGCAAGCCAGACGATGCCAAGGATGACGTCGTAGCAACCCAACGGAAGCACCATAAGGTTGGTGTCGAAGGTGACCCCGTGGGTTTGCCATGGGCACGCCGGTAGCTCTTGGTCGCAACGCATGACGCCACTGTTCGCCACCCGCACTGCCAACGGGTGCTTGGCTTTGACCACACCTTGCAGCTGAGCGGCGAGGGATTCACAGATGAAGCTGTGGGAAGAGCCCGAGTCGACGAGCATCAGCACCTCTCGACCTTGGACCCAGCCATGGAGACGCATGGTGGTGGAGGATTCCCCTCCGTCGAGCGCCTCCTTGGACAGGACACAGCAATCTGCCCCTTGTTCGCTTGCCGCCTCGCCTTGATTCAGATCACTGGAGTCACTTGGCTCACTGTGCATCATGGCCAACAATTCTTCCACCACGTGTAGCTGCACGGTCGGTCCACAGCGGTGGTCGCGCCCCCAGCGCTCACCACAGGTGAAACAGAGTCCCCGAGCGTGCCGGTATGCGCGGAGAGCTGCAATCTTGTCTTCCGCTGGTTGCGGGTGCGCCGCCTCCTGTGCGCGACGGTCTGTACTGCGCCCCTCCACGGGCGCCGCAGGCTTGGCCAGCGCAGGTGATGGTGGCGGTGGCAGAGGCAGGGCTGTGCGTGGCACCCCTCGGGACGTAGCCGGTGTCGAGTACCGGCGATCATCCCTTCTGTCCTCCTTACGCATTGCCTCCAGCACCTCCTCCTGTAAACAAGCAAGATCGACGGCAGTATCAAGAGTCTTGGGTCGATGTAAAATAACAGCAGCTCGTATATCTTTTTGCAACCCATCGATAAACTGCGTAATGAAATAAGAAGGCTCCCATGATGCATGATGGGCTACTAGATTGTGCATAAACTGGGTGAACTTCTCTGCATATTCAGCCACGGAACCACTCTGTTGCAGGCGATTAAACTGTCGCAACAGAGACTGGAATTCCTCTCTCCCAAACTGTGCGCACACCGCCTCTGCAAATGCACCCCAATCTGTATAGATTAGGTGCGCCTTGGTGGACTGCAACCAAGACAGTGCCCCATCGATGAAATACATCGCAGCACAACTCACCCAAGTATCAGGACTAAGAGTACAGACCCTGAAATACACCTCACACTTCAGACGCCATGCTCGTGGACCATCACCATCGAACAGAGGAAAATCAAAACGTGGGGGAGGTGGAAATCGACTGAATCCAAACTGACGCTCTCCCGTAAACGAACTTTCGGCAGCAAAAGGATGGGAATCGGCCATACCCGTGACCGGAGGTGCCCGCGGGGTCCGTTCCCCCGGCGACAGCCCCCGGTGATCTTGCGTCCTGCCGTGGCCAGCGGGCCCGTGGCCGTCGCCACTGCGAGGCAAGAGGCGCTCGCTGGGTTGAGGAAGACGCGCGTCCGCGATCGAAGAAGGCTTGAGCGGCGGTGCTGTCGTCGACGGAAGGAGTGGTGGCAGATCCGTGAGACGAATCGGCTGCGCCAACTCCGTAGCCGCCGCGGGTGCCGGATCGGGCACCGGTGCAGTTTCTGGCCGCACCTCCTTGAGCAGCTGTCGCAGCTCGCCCACCCCCAAACGCAGGTCCTCCATCGTGCGCTCGACGGCCGGTCGCCACCCCTGGAGCTCGAGGACGATGGGGTGAATCTCGCCGATCTGGGCTGATATGCCGCTGATCGCCGCCGTCAGATCGGCCAGGGCCTTGTTGGTCTCCTCCATGGCTGCGTTCTTGCCGCGGCGTGTTTGAATGATCGAAGGAAATCGACCGGCCAGGGTTGAGGTGGTGGTGGGAAAAGGCTGCTGATACCAAATGTTACGCTTCCTCTAAGTAATTTAACTCAATCACAGGCGGAGTACAGAGGAATTTGGGGATTTCGAGCTAGGGTTCTTGGGATACAAGGAAAAAGGGGATCGGGAGATAGAGCCGCCGCCGCCAGAGTCTAGTCACTGCCTGCCGTCTCCTTGGTGCTCACTCGCTTCAGTAGTCCGGTTGCCCATTCTGGGCCGTCGTAGCGCTTGTTGGGCTTGCGGACCCTAGCGGGCTTCTCTTGGGCTGGGTCGCTGGTGTTGGTTGGTGCAGTAGGCTGGGCCGTAACAAAAACCCTCTCATGGGACTTTATCGATCCAAACCGGACCACATTAGCTAAATGTTAGTTGACTGACTTCGGTTTGGGGTCCTTCAATTTCGAGAATTCGCCGGAGGGATGGAAGGAGCTTGCCGGAGGGCTACCCCATTATCTGTCGTTGATAGGGGGGGGGGGGTAATTAAGACCGTCGGTGAAAGCGGTCCCAGGGAGGACGGGGCGACGAGGCTGCACGGCAGCCCCACCGGCCGCAGGTGGTTCAGCCGGCGATCTAGAGAAGAAGAGCCAGGCGTCGTAGGATCTTCATCGAACGGTTCGAAACGATTGACTGAGCCAAGTTTAAAAGGCAGTCGACTTACACGTAGCCACGCCCAACCGAGCCCGTTCATACCCGAAACCATCCATCAAGGCATCTTCTTACGACGAGCTGAAGCAATGCACACGTACGTACACGTACGCACGTAACGCACCCATCCATCAGCTTGCACGCGACGAGCTCATCATCGATTGACCGAGACTGGTGCAGCCCGAGAACGGAGAACACGATCGACACCGCAGCAGGCGTGCGCGACGCGTCCAGGGAAATGCATGCATGCCAGAAGAAGAATGGTCTGGTTAAGTGAAAACACGCCCGCATGGCCACGCAACACAGCACAACAGCCTTGTCATTTTTGTCAGCGTCAGGGGATGTGCGATGGCTCTGCATGGACGTGTGGCCTGTGGGCTGTGCCACCAGCGGCATGCAGAGCAGAGCGGTCGATCGATGGAGGTGAAAACAAACCAAAATGGAAGCGGCGGGTACACGCACACACGTACCGACGCGACAAGGAAAAGCAGCGCGCGATGGCCGGGACCGCACAGCAGGAGGTAGCGGAGCCCACGTATGAGCCGGGGCTCCTTTTCTTCCGGCGAATGCGCGCCACGTAAACCCAAATTTCTGCAGAGGAAAATCGTAAGTACTGTGCGTGTTTCGGTGGAGTCCTGTTTTCCTTTGCATGCATGCACGTATGTAGAGAATACAAACGTACAAGGAAATACGAATCTGTTTCTTTTCAGAAAACTTTTCGATCTATCCATCGTCTGTCATGACAGTATAAAGAACATCAGAAATGACCAAAATTTACATCTGGATTCATGGACCATCTAGTGAAGGCTACAAGTATTGGAGCGAGCCGAAGGCACGCTGCTGTCTTCCCCCATCCTCGCCGGAGCCGAGCAAAACTTATTCTATTGACAGTCAGGAGTTGAAGTGCTAAGACTCCACAGACCAGTGCATCAGAACAGCAATTGTCACCTATAAATAGACCCATAGATTGAAAAGATCAAATCTGTAGAGACGTGACCGAAAAACAAACGAAGACTGAATCCAAACAGATCCATCAGACATCAACATGGACCGAATTCTACGAGATCAGTAACTGTCGCCTAGAAGGCCTCAACGGAGACGATGGACCAAACAAAAACAATAGTGGGGTCCCTTCCTCCGACGAGGGGTTTGGGGTCCTCCGCACCTCCACGGTCCAAAGGCGATTGGAGGCGGGGCAGACCGGTGGCGGCGCTGACAGGAGGAGATAAACCCCTAGGAGTTGCTTCTGACATGAGGAGAGGGAACCCTAGGAGTTGCTTCTTATGGAGAAGGAAAACTCAGAGTCACGTCAACATTTTTTGTGTGTGACCAAATACAAAAAGCTTTGTGTGTGTGTGTGTGCACGAATGTGAAAAGACTAATTAAGCTTGGTACTCCGGGAGTAGTCACACATACACGCTATCGATCGTATATCGCACACGTAGACCCATAAAAGCCCGGGTCGCATGCATGCAAAGGAGGTACGCATCTATGGACACCATGCCCAACGTCTAATTGCAAGCTCGCTTGCTTCGGCAAAAGCGAAGTTCAAATAGCGGGTGCACAAAGCGCGTGCTGATTCTGCAGGAGTAGTGCCTTTTTTCGTGTGTAACCCTGTCGATCCATCTGAAGCCCACTGTGTGACCAGTTGTGACCAAGATATTTTTCTTTTTTTTTTGCGGGTAAAACCAAGATATTTTTCGTGTGTAACCCTGTCGATCCATCTCAAGCCCGCTGTGTGACCGGTTCCGGCCAAGATATTACTGTTCAGGGCAACCTTTTGTGCGCATGCGTCCAGCGTCTGGTCAGCTTAATTTGGAGGTCACTGTACGTCTCTTGCTACCGTTACTAGGAGGAGGAAATCAGCGACGGTAAGTACCTTTCACGTTTCAGGGTCACGCGGAAAATTCATAGAAAAATACCACGGAAAATCCACCCAGCCGAGCACGTTCAGACGGTGCGTCTATCGTGTTGGGAGGAGCCGATGGACCTATAGCAGTGCCAGTGCGATCGACCAGTCGATGTAAACCGGGAGTTTTTTCCAACCCCCACCAAAAAAAAATATAGAGTTTGCATACACCAACACACGCACGTGCGCGGCGAGGCGCATCCAAGGAAGGAAGGGAGGAAAAAGCGTGCGAGAAGAACGGTTTCCTCGGCGAGGAGTAAAAACGCCGGAGACGGGCGGGCCAGGTCCGTGCGCCACATGGGTCCCACCTGTCAGCGCCGGGGCTCCATCGGGAGAGGAGACAGGCAGATGGAAACTGGCACGTACAGACGCGACCACGAACCGCGCCTGCCCCACTGACTGACGGTGGGGCAGGCGCTCGCCGGGCCCCCCTCGCCCATCGGCACGCGACCGCGCCCCGCGGGGCCCGCTTCCCGGCCCGGGTGGGCCCTGTTCTTTCCGGCAAGTCTGCACGAAACGGCGCTCACGAAATCTCGGTTTCGTTTTCGGAAAGACCCACCCGCCCGCGGTGTATGGCATGGCATGTCACCAATGCTCGCGCACGCACGCACGGCTACGTCGCGACGCAGACGCCCGCCCCGCAGAGTTATTTCCTTCCCTTTCTTCCTCCTCCCGTGCCCGCGCTGGCCGTGCATGCCTAGCTGGTAGTAGCTCGCACCTTTCCCTCCCCCCAACCCTCAAACCCTCGGCCCCGAGATTTGCAGCATAGATTAAGCTTAGCGCCCTGGGTTCGCGCGAGCAGGCCAGCCCGAGGGCCAGTCGCCATTAGTAGAAGCACTAAACAAAGCGGAGAGAGGAGAGAGGGCGAGGATAAAAGGGAGGGGGCTCCAGCGAGCGAAAGCGGACGAGGCATAGCGGATCAGCAAGCCCGCAGTCTCTCGCTCTCGCCCTCCTCGCCGCAACCGGACACGCCATTTTCTTTCTTTTCCTCCGCTCTCCTCTCCTTTTCCGCTGGCTGCTTGTTGCATTGCACACCGACCAGTACGCCCCCCCGCGCCGCATACATACAAGCCGCACAACACCACTCTAGCCCCAACTCCCAGCAGTACCAGTAGCCTTCACTTCAGTACCCGCCGGCCACAAGCCTCCAGTGATTCGGTTCGGGGATACCCGAGCAAGCTCGCCGTGGTGAGCAGCGGCATTGCTTCCTCGCTTCCCTTCATCCGTTGGGCGGTTTTCGGTCGAGGCCGAGCCGGATTCGTGTGCGATCCCCGGCAGGCGAGATTGGCGGCGGCGTTCCCCTCTTGCCGCCCGCCCGGCGCTCGATTCGGTCCCAGATTTGGGGGCTTCCCTGTTCCGAGTCCGGGATTCCGTCGAACGGAGAGGCAAATCGGTTCCAGATTTGAGGAGCTTTCCTTGCGCGGCCACGCCTCCTTCCATACCAGGCCCCATACAGAGAAGCGGAGCTCAGGCGCGGATAAATTCGACCCTGCTGCTTCGCGTTCAGGTCCTCTCCGGCTTGCTATGAGACAATGAGGGAGGAGAGCAACAAGAAGACCAAGGTACTGCGCGCGCCGGCCTACTTCTTCTTCTTCTTCAATCTGTCGTTCCGTTCGAGCCGCCATTGGTCGATTTCGGCGTCTGATTCGTCGTCTCTGAATGCGCAGGTCTCCTGGTCCAAATCCCTCGTCAGGAAGTGGTTCAACATCAAGGGCAAGGCGCAGGATTTCCACGCGGATTACGACGCCACCACCCAAGGTACCCAACAACGCCTTCTCCCTCTCAAGGATTCGGGTCAATATCTGAAATTAATCAAGGGTGCAGTACACCTCTAGACACCCACTACTTTTCCTGCATTTTGTTGCTTCCGTTGAGTTGCGCATCCTTGCTTGCTGTGCGGTTTAGGAAGGAAGGTTCCCCTTTGTTGAATGCAGTTTCAGTCATGACCTCCCCATCATCATCATCTTGTGCCTGTAGTTTCTCACTTCCATCGGACGTTTCCGGTCCATGTTCCAAGCATTGATTCAGGGACGCATTAGCACCGGTCAGGTCCCCATCAAACAGGGTCTCGTTTCTTCACATAGGACGCGGCCTCCTCCACGCCTCACTTCCTCCCCGGTCTGAAATCAATGGTGTACAAGTACTTAGGACGTCTCAATCACAACGCCTTTCCCCAAGCAGTAGATGTTTTGTTTGTCCGGAGCTGCCTGGATCTTTTCGCATGCTTCTCATGTCAACAACATCATTTTTTTTACCGCGGTCAAGTTTCTACTTTTGATCCCAGATATGAAGAGCTACCGATGAAGAATCTGTCTGAAACAGATTTATTTTCCTTTGCATTTTTGCTGCCTCTGCTTGGTCTAGGGCTAAATTTGTGTTAGTGACGCAGGACGGGATGGTGGTGATGAACGGAGGACCAGCTGCTCGCAGAGGGACGCAGGCGCTGCCAAGAAAAGCAGAACTGGTACAGTTAAAGCATTTGGACCACGCTCCCCTCTCTCTCTCTCTTCGGACATCAAAATCGCAGCTACCTCTTTTCTTTCTTTGTTGCTGCTTGGTCAGAGCTCTCTTTTTACCTGCTATGCCTCTTTTGCCAAATTCATATAAGTATAGGCAATCAACTCATCTGATTGTTTTTTTTTGGAGCAACCCTACTTATCTGACTGTTCATTTCTCTGTTTCTGTTGTTCCTTATGGGCATATAGACCGGTCGTTGAAGCGGAATGTCGATCGCGCTCGTAGATCAAGGAATGAATTTGATGTGTCACGCCTGACGGAAGCTCAAGATTACAGGTACCACCTGTTCATTGTCTCTGCTTTGCCTTGTAGTAATAGGGATTCGATGCGATACTGTTCATATTATTCAGATCATAGTCACCATAGTTAGTTTTTTGCAATTCTACTTCACTGTGGCATTCTGGAGTATCATCATGTTGCTTCTATGCAGAATCTTTGCCTCGACGTGGAATGTTGGTGGCAAATGCCCATCAAGGGGGTTAGATTTAGATGACTGGCTCCATTCTTCACCCCCTGCTGATATCTATGTGCTCGGGTAAGTACTGTCAAAGCCTCTGAGTCCATAATGTAAATTTTGTACATTATAAGTACTGTGCTCTTGAGCTTGACCTTTAACTATCCATCTCAATCCTTTGCAGATTTCAAGAAATTGTTCCTTTGAATGCTGGAAATGTTCTTGGTACCGAAGACAATGTTCCAGCAAAGAAGTGGGTATCACTTATTAGGAGGACACTGAACAAGAACCCTGAGCCTAGCAGTCATGGTGGCTATCGCACACCATCCCCTGTCCCTGATCCGGTTGTGGAACTAGATGCTGATTTTGAGGGATCATTGAGAAGACAGGATAGCTCATCATTTTTCCACCGGCGATCATTCCAGAACCTTAGTCGGAGTTTAAGGGTTTCAGGAAATGATATGTTCTCACAACCAAGATTGGACCGTAGGTTTAGTGTGTGTGACCCAGTTAACATTGGAGGCAGACCAAGTGATTTTGATGGAAATTTCCAGTGTATCGGATCACCAGGCGATGAATATATGGACGAGGATACAAGTAATGGAGCATATTTTTCACCATTCCCATATGGCTATGGTACTTCAACACCTATGGAAGAAGATGATGAGCAACCAAATACTTCTAGGTATTATCTTTTGGCAGCTGTACTAATAACTTCATGATGATGCTTTTGTTAAGTTCATGCACTAACACAAATATTTTGTTTGCGCCAGGTATTGTTTGGTTGCCAGCAAACAGATGGTTGGTATATTTCTCACAGTTTGGGTACGCAGTGAAATCAGAAATGATATTAGAAACCTGAAAGTTTCCTGTGTAGGTAGAGGATTAATGGGTTATCTTGGAAATAAGGTAAAATGCTGTACGTTGTACAAGTTGCACTTGCTTGATTTTGATAATGGTGTATGGTTCATTGTTTCTATGCTATATATAGATTCTCAAAGTCCTTTTCACTTGCTGCAGGGATCTATATCAATAAGCATGTCTTTGCATCATACAACCTTCTGTTTTGTCTGTTGTCATTTGACCTCTGGCGAAAAGGAGGGAGATGAATTGCGCAGAAATTCTGATGTCATGGAGATCTTGAGGAAGACAAGGTTTCCTCGTGTCCGCGGATGTGGTGATGTGAAGTCACCAGAAACAATTCTTGAGCATGAGTATGTATTTGTTTTCACTTATTCAACATAGTAATGTGGAAGCCAGAAAAACTTATTGCTAACTTTCCTTTCATTTTAATTGCAGCCGTATCTTATGGCTTGGTGATTTGAATTACCGGATTTCTCTTCCATACTCGTCAGCAAAAGTTCTGGTTGAAACACATAACTGGAGGCAACTCTTGGAGAGAGATCAGGTAATTTACACTACTCCGTTACACGGCAAGGTTAATTTCATGGCCATGCTTGGCAAGGTTAATTTCAGGGCCATGCTTGAATTACTTCTTTTCGAACAGCTTCGTATACAGCGGAGATGTGGACGTGTTTTCCCGGGATGGAAAGAAGGAAGAATTTATTTTCCTCCAACATATAAATACTCTTTCAACTCAGACCGGTATTCTGGTTATGGTGTGCGTCCCAAGGAAAAGAGGCGAACGCCAGCTTGGTAACTTCTTTAGTACTTTAGTCAACCAGAATAACTCTCTACTTAATTCAAGTTGTAAGGAACTTACTGACGAAGCTTTTCTTTTTCTTACCAAAGGTGTGATCGTATTTTGTGGCATGGTACCGGCCTCATTCAGTTATCATATGTCCGAGGAGAATCACGCTTCTCCGACCACAGACCAGTGTACAGTATTTTTATGGCGGAGGTTGAAATTCTCCACCAGAGGAGAAGAAACCTGGGCTATTTCAGCTCAAGAGTTGAGGTGGAAGAGCTGTTGCCATATTCTCACAGCCATGGAAACTTAAAGTTCTACTAATTCAGGCGATTCCATGCTATAAGTAAGCATTACCCTTTATGTATGTGCAAGCTGACTAGTTGCTTCTCAATTAAGAACTGCCTTTTCTTTTACATGCATTTCTTTTGTTTTAACACATCTCTGCTGTTTATGCAATGCAGGCTGATCGGTCCTCACTGATGAATAACTTGGTTGCAAGATCTGTTGGATGACCAGATGTGGATGTGCAATATTTTTCCATCTGTTTTTCGTAACATTTTAGTACCTGCCGAGATGTAAAGCCTAGGAGAGATGCGTGGGGAACATATAGCTGCAAAAGCTAACATAGAGGTAAAAAGCGATTTCTCGGCCGGCGAGTGAAGCCCGAAACTCTCACATTGGCCTAACATTTTTCTCTCTTGCTGTTTCAGGATAGTTGGGCAATTTTGCGACTAACAATTTGCCCGCGGCGGCAAACTGCTTTGTTCATCGGAAGAATCAGCCAGCTCACATCACTGACTATACAACTCAACCGGCTGTCAATGTCGCCCCCTTTGTTTGGAGGCATCAGCAAGCTCCAATCATCGCCTTTTTTCTTCTTCTCCCCTTTTTCTCCTTTGGAAACCCTGTAAATTAATCAAGCTGGCGGCCAGTGTATGTATGCAGGATCGGCATGAGGTGTAGAATCATTGCAGTTCGGCGGAGGGAATGATACTTGGATTGGACCAACAAAATTAGTTGTTAGTTTTTCCGGATGATGATTTTTCTGGTGTGAGGGGGGAATGATATGTGTTGATGTGACCTGAGAGGCTTGCAAAGCTGTCATCATATGCTTGCCTTTCTGGTGATGTGGTTCAGAAGCTACATGATGCCTCCATTTGCTTCACTCATTGCTTGGCTTGTTGCTGTGGCCATGAAATGGAAAGTGAAGCCCGGTGCATGCATTGTGTTTTTTCCTTGGTTAGAGGCCTGTTTCCTCATTGGAATACATGGTGCAGTGCCTCATCATCGTAGTTCTTTTATGCTAATCCGAAACATAAGCTGGCGATTATACATGTAACGCCTGAAAATCAATTTTTAGGTCATTAGATTAAGATCCAACGGCGGTTCTTCTTTCTTCTTGCTCCAATGATTCCTTCTTCCGCAAAATCGACTAACCCAAATTGTAAATTCAGTCAACTTTCATATAACTATTGTGAAAGAATAAACTGAATCATGTGAAGTTACTGTGCTTAGTCAGGGTAAATCAAGTGGAGCATCAAGATAGTATTAGCAGCTGAATCAAGTGGAACATCTCCTGAGTTCTTTTTTCCCTCTTGCTTGCTCTGTAGTCCACACTCGTTGGCTAGTTGATGAATGAAAGAACAAGGTTTGACTCGACCTGCTTTAATTGGTCCCTGGCCGGAGGCGGAGGGGCAGTCACGTGATGTGATCTCACACCTGCCGGCGTACGGCGCACTTAACCGTCACGGTTAGTCTGGAGTTAATGGCTGGTTCTGGTTCTTTGACCCTTGACTGCTTTACCTGGGTGAAAAAAACACAATACGTACGTACACCAGTAGTAGATCTGAGTAGACTGAAAGCTGTTACTAGTTACGGGCTTGCTGCAGTACATGAGAGATGGGAGATCTAGCAGGAAGGTTGAAAGATAAAGGGCAGCTGGGGCTGTGTGCGGCAGTAAGTAAAAGATAAAGCCGGTAAAAAACAAAGGCACGCGGTGCTTTGAGCGACCCCTGATTCTTCTTTTGACTGTTACGGCGATCGAGCGTCGACTGTTTATCGTCAGTGGTATTATTCTATACCGTCAACAGGTTGCCAGAATATACACTGTCGATTCATAAGTAGCATGCATTATCCACTTGGAATGAAGGTACTATGGACAACCATGCATGCATGCCATGCGTGCCATCAGCCGCATGTACCAGGGTCAAACAAGCTAGTAGGATACTGGATACATGGGGCGGAAGCCCAAGTTTTGCGTTTGGATTTGGATCGACATTGCCGGTGACCGACCGAGAAGGCTGTGCTGCTCGGTGACGTACGCTCGGGGCTCTCCTCCTGCCGCTGCCTCTTTCTTTCTCGTCGTCATCGTCATCTGACTGACCATCGATCTCATCTCACACCAGCGGCATGGCCGCTGGTCCCTGGAGTGGAGCTAGCGGCATGGCCGGGACGATGGAAACCGGGAAGAAATCAAGGAGGGACGGACCGAAGAGGAAACGCTCCCGAGCGCAGGCCGGGCGCGGCATGGCGCCCTGCAGCCTGCAGCGCAGGTGTCCGTGGGCGGTGTACCTCTGCGTTGCCTTGCCTTGTGGATCCAAGCACATGTCTCCTCGCCGCTGCTACGTAGTTTGTGCACCGCCGGGTGTTGCGTCCTGCAGCAGGCCTTGGATGGCTGCGTGGGCTTCCTCTCCTCTCGGGCCGGAGCGAAAACAAAAGGAGAAGGCGATGGATGGACGGACGGATGGATGTCTGATCTGACTGATGCAGATTGATGGATGGATGTGCTGCAGGTCAGCCCTTTGCTTAATTTGCACCACGGCCTAACGACTTCACTAATCCAGAATTCTGGATGAAGGTACTCCGTGTGCAATTACAGGCGAATTTGCTGTTCATCTGTGTACTGAGCTCGGATCGGATCCAAGTGCTGCTGAAATTAAATAGCGTGGTACTGCATGTAGTGCACAGACCTCAGGCCGGGAGTAGATACGTACAGGTACAGCTACCACACCAAACAAATGTACAGAGATTTTATTACTACAGCTGTCCCCATCGACGTCACCGTCGACGCCTCTAGTAGCTGCTTGCCGCTTCCGTGCAAGAAAAAAAATATGCTTGCCGCTACGACCGAGAGTCCATAGACTCCATACTAGCTTCCACCTGATCGTTTCGGTCGAAAAGCAGCTGCCCGGCGAGGAGCGGCACGGACATAGCCATCATCGCCACGTCCGTACGATCGGCCGTGCCGTGCCGTGCCGCCATTGTTTTGTTTCTCACCGTGCCGTGCCAGGACGCGTTGCACGCACGCACGGCTCCCTGCTAGTACGTAGGAGTAGCAGTTATTACCTTCAGCACATGCGTACTCCTACAGTTCAGCTACTACTCCTACGTACGTACTAGGCGTCTTCTACGTCGGCCATGCCACGTCCCATTACATCCACGGATTGCGATGTGCAGTGTGGACTTAGCTAGCTGAGCTGGGCTGACGTACGCCCCCATGCACGCACGCACGCACTGGACGCGACGTCGCGCTCGCGCCCGGGCATGCAGAGGCCGGCGGTGGTCATCGTCGTTTCTGTCTGTTCTCCTTCCTTGCTTCCTCCAACTCGTCGGGTTTTACACAACAAATACTCCCTACACAACGTTCGTTCTGCTGCGTGTGTGGGCTTTCAGTTTCGGTACCTTCGGGTCCGGGGGCTGTGCCGGTGTGCTCTGCGCGGCGACGTCGTGCTGCTTCAGCAGGAGGACGGCCTCGCTTGTCTCTACAGCAGCACTGGCAGTTGCTTTGCTATTGCACACCGGGTCATGGAGCCATCGTAAGGCATGCCGTGCGTCCGGCCGGCGCGTGCATGCCACGGCAATGCAGAGCGGGTGATGCATCCGTGCGTCTGGCTGTGCACACACGCGCGCAGACATCAGTCAGTCAGCCTGCCTTACATGGATTAAGTGTGCGTGTGTGTGTGTACTGCACCTGCTGCGTGCTCATGCAGCGCCAGGCGCCGGCGCGCGTGCAGCGTGTCGATCGTGGGTTCGTTGGGTACAGTGGGTCAGTACAGCAGAACCTTCCGCTTGTTCATTTGTCTCGAGAAGTACGTGTGGCCGACGTGTGCTTTCTTCACGGATCTGTCTTCGTTTTGAGATGAAGGGGCTGTTTGGTTTGAGACTAAGTTTGCCTAAGGTTGCCACACCTAAGGTTAGGTAAGTTTGACCAACTTAGGTGGGTGTTTGGTTCAAGCCACATCTTAGGCAAGCCACATTAGGGTCCCAGATTACATACACTCAAAAAGTGTGACAAGATTCCTTTAGGCTTGCCAACTTGTGGCTCTCAGGGGCTGTTTGATTCTAGGCCTAGCCTTGCCATACTTTGCCACACTTTTTTGCCAACCTTGCCTAAGCTTAGTTCATCAAAATGAGAGCCACAAGTTGGCAAGCCTAAGGAAATCTTGCCATACTTTTTTGTGTGTATGTCATGTGGGGCTCAAGTGTGGCTTGTCTAAGGTGTGGCTTGAACCAAACACTCACCTAAATTAGTCAAACTTGCCTAACCTTAGGTGTGGCAACCTTTGGCAAAGTTAGTCACAAACCAAATAGCCCCTCATTTTGAAGAACTAACCTTAGGTAAGTGTGGCAACATTGTCTCTATGACAAGTGGGCCATAGGGGCAATAAAGTATGGCAAAAGCCAAACACATGCCAACTAAACTGTGGCTGCCAAATTTTGACTTGGCAAACGGTGGCTGGGAACCAAACAGCCCCGAAGAACACGCAAACAGGGTACACAAGAGAAGAGGCCTCCAGGGGCAGGCAGATCGGATCGGATCATTTGAGTTCATCCGTCCGGAAATACTTGTCCTAGAAATGGATAAAATAGATGTATCTATAACTAAAACAAGTCTAGATACAATCATTTATAGGACAAATATTTCTAGATGGAGGGAGTAGTATCTAATCGGCCTCGCAATTGATCCAAAACCGGCCCTATTGTTTTTTAAAAGATCAGGGGGCTGAAGAGAATATGCTAAAAAAAGGAGGCTGAAGCAGGGACGGATTCAAGGGGGACGGGGGGACGGGGGGGTCGAGACCCCTAACGATCGCGTGTCACCTTGATAGCGATCAGTTAGTTGCTAATTTTTCTCGCTAGGCAACTGTCCGTGACCTGCTTCGCCCCCCCTATGCCAGCCCAGTACTTTCTGTCGCATGCGATTGCAGGCTAAAGGCCCAAATCCCAGAAATAGAAAAATGAAAAGTAGCCCACGATGGCCGAGCCACGCTAGGAAGTAGCACGTCTGGTTCACCCGTTCAGGTCTCCTCTAGACCTAATCGCTTGGTTTCCAATCTGCTAAAAAACTGCTCCTGCGATGAGCCTGCCGCCGGCCATCTGCTGGATCTTCTATCGAATCTCTCCGAGAAGAGAAGAGGACAGGAAAGCGTCGTTGTCGATCCAACAATATAGTCTTGCCGGCCGGGCGCACGAATGAGCAACCAAACGCGAAAAAAGGTTAGTATTTATTTTTAGAATTATATTAGGTTGTCTTTCAAACCGTAGAAGGTGTAATTGTAGAATTACATGCATTACCAATTAGCTCACACGATCTTGTCTCAGATTCCTAATATCGCCAATCGCTGCCGCCGCCCCCTTGTTGCTATCAGCCACCACCAGGAAGCACATTATTTGCGATCGTTGTATCTCCTCTGCATCCAAACTCGAGCAAATGGTGACGCTATGATGGCCTCTGTTGATCTCTGTTGCCGGCTTGCCATAAGCATGCACCATCTTCCATGCATGGCAGCAATGGACCATTTTTTGAGGTATAAACGTAGATTTTTTTACATTAACATATTACTGATATGGTCTGATACGGCAATCCCTAATGTTTTACGTAGTAGCATATATGTAGTTACATGTGATTACTTGGTGATAGATTGGAAGAAGATAACACATTGCACTTTTCAAACCATTTCCTTGCAATTAGAACGGTTTGCATAGAAAATCCAAATTCAACTTGCTAATCGTATGATTATGTAGGTAATCCTAGAGCTACATTTACAGCAACAATTGCAAGACGAGCGTTATTTTCTCATACATAAATTATTATTGCTTGTGCCATTACAAAATATAGGACGCGATTTTACATGAGACGATATATATAATAAGTGTGTGATAGTTATATATTTCGCCCCCCCCCCCCCTATCTTCAAATCATGGCTCCGTCCCTGGGCTGAAGAGAAACAGCTTTGCTCAACGGAGACTTTGTTATGCCTCGGTCGATGCTATCTTTCATTGATTTTGCATTGAGTTTCGTATCAAATTTTTTTTTTCAATTTTTTTCTTCTTCCTACATACTACTCCCTTCGTCAGAAAATACTTGTCATCAAAATAAATAAAAGAGGATGTATCTAGATGTATTGTAGTTCTAGATACATTCTTTTTTATCCGTTTTGATGACAAGTATTTTTGGACGGAGGGCGTATATCATTTGACTGAGACTTGCTTAAGTCTCAACCGACCGAGACTTACCCGAAGTGATAGGCCATGGTGCAAACTAGCTTGGTATTGTGCATTTCGGTCTCGCCGGAGATCGAAAAGAGTGCACTCGGTGACGCCACTAGGTCTCATCATCATCCGATCATCTCACGTACGCACCCCCATGGGCCATGGCGCTACATCGAGAGGCATGGAGAACCGGGAAGAAATCAAGGAAGAAATGCAGTGCAGGCAGCATGGCGACGACCACAGCCTGCACATATCTCGACTCTCGAGGGCTGGCCTTGTTGATGGAGAAGGGCTTCCTCTCGGTCGGCCGGCCGGAACTGAAAACAAAATGAAAAGGTGTCGGTCAGACGCAGATTGATGGATGGATGAACGTGCAGGGCAGCGGTGCAGGTCAGCCCTTTTGCATTAACACATGTCGATCGGGGGTGCAGCGGCTCGGCCTAGCGCACGCACGTACCGACGGCGGGTACGTGCCATGCCTGCCGCGATCGTTTCCGGAGGTCGAGTTCACCGTGCACTGCCGGTGCACGCATGGCTTGGAATCCTGCTAGCGAGTAGTAATTGCAAGAGGGGTGCAGATAGCGCCAGCCCGCACGCACGCCTCTACTCCAGTGCACCTGCACTGCATTCACGTACCCCGGCCACGCCACGCCACGTCCCATGTCAGCTGGCCTCTGCACGGGTTGCGAGGACGTGTGTGCGAGCTAGCTGAGCTGGGCTGACGTACGTCGTGTGGCGCGCGGCAGGCCGGGCAGAGGCGGAGATCGAGGCCGGTGGCGCTCGTCGTTTCTTCCTTCACTGTTTTCTCCAGCAAGTCGGACATGCGCGCCCGGGCTCTCGCAAGCGCAAGCTCGGTACGTACTACGTTGGAGTGCGGGGACTGTGCCATGCCCATGCGCGTACTAGCTGCTGCTGTAGCAGCAATGGCTCGTCTTTACACCACTGGCCGTTGCTTGCCACTGCACACCGCGTTGCGCCCTGCGCGCGTGCGCTGCACCTGCACTGCAGTCGACGCCCGGCATGCAGACAGAGCGGGGCAGATCGATGTACGTGCGTGCCCGTCCGGCCATGCACGCACGCGGGCGCGCAGCTCATAACTGGCCAAACCAGGCAGTGGCGAGTTACGTGCGTACGTGCGGGCAGCGCGTGCATGCAGCGTGTCGTCGTGTACAGTGGCAGGAACTTCAACTCCTTTCCCCTCTTCGTGGTAGGAGAACCATCGAATGCCCTTTTCTGTAGGGTAAACCATCGAATCGAATCGAATGACTTGGTGTGTGGTGTGTGCTAGTCAGTCTCGCGCGTAACTTTGTTGCAGGCGAGCGTGCAAACCAAGGGACACTTACAGAAAACAGAAATGGCCTCGCGCGTCAGTAGGGAAGGCCCAAACTCTGAAACTGGACCCATGAAGGTCCAACCGGAACCCTTTCGGGGGCGAGTCCCGGGAACTCCTCCTGTCTGCCCGAAATCACCAATTTAAGGAGTTTCCCTTGTAAATGCCACTCTCACGGTCTCACTTTGTCAGATTGCGACAAGTGACGCACGCTACTTTTTTCCTCACCATCTCGTGGAAGCAAAAACACATTTTTTCCGTTTTTCGAGAGGCAGAACTCATCGAAGCAAACACGTGCTTCCACGAGAAGCAAACATGTGGCTCTCGCAGAAGGAAAAAACATTTTTTTTCCGAGAGGCATAGATGTGCCTCTCGCAGAAGCAAATAAACATGTGTTTTCATGCAATTTTTCCCCAACACCTAGGGAAACACAAACATTTTTTGAACTCCCAAACAAATTTGAAAAGACGAACATTTTAATAAATTAGCAAACAATTTTGGAAACAGGACATCAGTTTTAAAACTCCAAAAAATGAAAAAATGACATTTTTAGAATTACTATTTTTTGAAAAGTGATGAAAATTTTGAACAAAAACAGTCCGAACAGTTTTTAAAAAACATGAGACTTTTAAAATACAAACATTTACGAAATTTTGGACATTTTTTGTAGGAACGGATATTATTTGAAACTATGGAACATTTTTCGGAAAATGAACTTTAAAAAGTAAAAAACATTAAAAAGAAAAAGGAAAAATCGCTCAAATGGGCCAGTCCACATCATGTCGCTTGGTTGCTCGCGTGTGCGAAGCGCCGGCAGTTTGACCTATGAGTTACTTGTTGTAACCTTCTCTGGTGCTAATATGTGTTACTTGTTGTAACCTATGAGTTTTTCCTTCCTATTTTCGTTATTTTAATCTTTTGAACCATATGTCCAAATCACAAACTATTTTCACCGTTGGATTTCTCGTGTTGAGATCTTCGAATCCAATTCCATGATTATATGTTTTGCCCATTTTTTTCCATAAAAAAGGAAATAAATAATGGAAACCGAAAAAGCACAATGATGCTCTCCCTTTTTTTTTGGGAAACACAACTGTGCCTTTCCATTACGAAAAGCACATGTCGTGCATCTCCCTTTTTAGGGAAGCATAACTGTGTCAATTACAGAAGCACATATTGTGTTTCCAAGGAAAAACACAGCTTAAAAAATAAAATTTGCCGCCAAAACCTAGGAAAAATAAGGGAAAAAACGAAAAGCTGAGAGAACACAAAAACCCAAATAAAATAAGAAAACACTTTTAAATAAAGGAAATACCGAGAGGTCACCAACGTGCGACTCGTGGCGGCTCCTAGGTGCACCAATTGCACGCTCCCAAGCCAGAAAGTGACCTATATGTCAACCCGGCAGTTTGACCCATGGGCGGCCGCGCCCATGGGCACCCGACCCGAATGGGTAGGGTATGGGTCACCATATTTACCCATGGGTAAGCCCGATGGGTAACCCGATTAGTCATGGGTAGGGCATGGGTTTAATGTATTACCTATGGGTCGCCCGATGGGTTGCCCGATTAAAATTAGTGATTAAAAAATATATTTATTTTATAATATGTGTGGACGTTTTCGTAAATATACTTGCTAATTTATTTATTTATGTAGAACAACCCAACGCTGCCAGTAGGGAACTAGCGATGTGTATGCTTTGCTGTGCCTTTTATTTCTTGTTGATCGATCGTAAGGCCCAGAGATGAATTAAATGTTACTGCTTGGACTGTTGGTTGAGCAGCAGCCCAACACTACTCAATGGTCAGTAACATGTCAGCCAACTGGGCCTCCAAATCCAGCCCAGCTTGTATCCTGATTTGCATGCACGGTAGCACATGGCGAGACAACGACGTCGGTTCACAGCTTGTTAAATTTAGTACCACCTCGCCTAGCCGCGCTGGTGGGTGGTGCAGTTTGCCTATATAAGAGACTCCACCACAGCAGCTGCTCAATCGTGAAGTGACTTCTGTCCACCTCGCCCTTTTGACATCCGACCTTCAGGTGTAGGAAGGCCTAGGTATTTGTCCTCAAACTCCGGCTTAGTAACATTCAGTACAGCCCTGACATCATCCTGTATGGCCGCTGGACAAGCTTCACCAAACATGATCGAGCACTTACTCAAGTTAATGCTCTGTCCCGTGGCACTTGCATACAAGTCCATGGCGGCTTTCACTCTTAAAGCTTGCTCCTGTCATCCTGTGTAGCTTCAAAGAAAAGCAAAGTATCATCCACAAATAAAAGGTGTGTGTCGGTGTGGAACGACACCTATGGAATCACAAGAATCTCTACTACGGTTGCCGGGGCGTAGGGTTGCAAGAAGAGTAGGATCAGTAGTTAGCACAATGATCGTTTACCCAGGTTTGGGCCGCGAGGATGCGTAAAACCCTAGTCCTGCTTTGGAGGGTGTATTTCAGAGAGTTCTTAAGCTCTCGAACTAGCTGTGGTGAGTGTGCGGTTCGAAAGAGCCAAATCCTTCTCCAGTAGGCCATGAGCCTCCTTTTATAGTCGAAAGGGGCTGCCACAGTGGCACACAGGAGGTGGAAAGGCGTAAAGTGCTATGAGCATATCGCTCGTATTACAGGACAAGACGCATTGAATGCGTAGCTTAGGTGTCCCCTAGCTTTATCGGGGACGGGGGCGAGTCCCGTCCCATCCGTCGCCACTCCTCCTTGCTTCGACACGCGCCCTTGCTAGCGACGCATGCGGCGCCACGGAGGCGGGCAGGCAGCTGAGGTGGCGCGGTGGTGGAGCCTCCACGAAGATCTGCATGCCGCCACACAGGCGCCTGCTGAGTTGGCCTGGAAGCTGCATGTTGCCACGAGGTGCCTGCCCAGCTGGTTTGGGCTGGCAACTGCATGCGAACGGCGGTGGAGACTTGGCTAGTGTGGGTCTGGCAGTGGTCCTGCTGGCGTCCTCGGTGAGGGCCTTGCCAGGAGGCCCGACAAGGGTCTCGTCGTGGCGCGCTATCGTCCCCGACAAGGATCTTGCCGGGGGTCTTGTGGCTCTCCTCGGCAAGGATCTTGTCGAGGATCGTTGTCTCCTAATCCTCATCTGATCTTGAATATGTCTTCACAAAGATCTGCATGCCACCACAGAGGTGCCTCCCGAGCCCTGGCCCCACGTGGACTGTCACAGCCCTAGAGCTTGCTTGTAACTAGTGGCATTGCATCCATGCATCATGTTTAATCTTCATGAAATTTGAAATGGGGATTGCCTAAACCCTAGCATTAAAGGAATTCGAATAGGTTCAACCAAAAATATTTTTCAGTGAATTCAAATGGCTTTAGAAAATGTTCATCATTTCTGGAAAAATGCTTTAAACCGTAACTGAGGTCTTGCACATTTTCATGTCACATTTGGTCCCTTGATTAATTCATAAAGTATTTGCATTTGGGCAATTTAAAACCTATAAATAATTTAAATGCCCAAATAATCTTGAAGGTATTTTTAGGCTGTTGAGAATATTTTCAAATGTGCCTCTGAATATTTTCAGGTTTTTCATAAATGGAATAGTATTTTTACTATTTCAAAACACAGAACAGAAACAAATAAAAACAAAAACAGAAGAAACATGAGAGAGAAGGAACCTACCTGGCGCTCACCTCTCAGCCCACCTGGCCCAGCACTGTAGCTGGCCCGGCCCAGTCCACCACCCACCTCGCCGCTCGTCGTCTTCCTCTGCCGAGAGGCGAGGCGAGGCGTGGCGCCCGAGAGCCCCGGCCACCTCCTGCTTCCCCGACCCTCCTAGCGACGGCACGACGACGCCCCGTGTCCCCTCGCTCCTCTCCCTCACTCACTGCTCCCTCTCTCCTCCCCTGGCTCTCTTCCCTGAGCTCACCCGAACGGAGCCGCCGCCACCGACGAGCTCCACCACGGCCGCAGCCACTCCCTCGATCTCTCTCCGCATCCACAAGCTCCGCCACTCCGTCCTCGACCCCCTCACCGAGCCACGCCCCTCCGGAAGCCCTGCAGCGTCGTCCTCAAGCTCATCTTCAACCTCCGGCCACCGGCAACCTCATCGTCGATTCGCCGTCGTCCGTGCTCCCCGAGCTCGTTGACCTTCCTGCGTGATCCCCGTGAGCCCTGCTCCAAACCCTCTTCCTCCCTTGCGTTTGTGCACTCTAGCTCCATTCCCCGCCGCCGAGAGCTCTGCCGCCGCCATGTCACCGCCCGGCGCTGCAACCACTGAAGCTTGCGCTGGCGTTGCCGAGTTCATCTTGCTCCTAGGAGCCTAACACCACCACCAGCTCCTTCCCACGAGCTCCCTAGTGCCATGCCCGTTGAGGCCCGAGCTCCGGCCGCCGCCCAGCTCGCCGCTGAACGCCGCCACCCCGCACCTACCGTTGGTCTCCCCAGATGCGACGGCACGGGCTTCCTCCTGGTGCCCTCCCGCGCCGTGCCGCCCTAGCGCCACCCGGCGAGCGAGCCGCCGCCGTGAGGTCGCCGGAGCTTAATCCGCGACGTTGACGTGGCAGAATAGTTTAGGTGCTAACTACCCATTTAGTTAACCCCTAGACATCGACAATGGGCCCCAGCGCCCACTAATTTTGTAATTAGACTAATCCACCGGGCCCACACGTCAAAGTTGACTTTGTCGACGTGGTCATTGACCGACCCACATCATTGACCCCGGCAGCACCGTGTCACCGACCAGTGGTCCCCACTGGTCGGGTTTGACTGGACGGCGCTGTTGACCTGCCGAGGTCAAGATGATGCAATCGTTGATTTAATAATCGTTTTCTGAATTTAATTTAATTCAGGAAATTTCAGAAAATACCCCAAACTTCTAAAAATCATATAAATTCAACCGTAGCTCAGAATGAAATAATTTATATATGAAAAATGATCAGAAAAATATGAAGAATCTGTTTATGCCATGATCATGCATGTCTGAACAAGTTAACCTCACTGAATAGGATGAATCATGATTAGGGTAATTTATGTACTAGTATTTGGAGTTGGAGTTTAACCTTGTTTGAATTCCACTTCAATTAACTTGGCTTACTGCTGCATTAGGTCAATTCAGTTCCTTAACATGACATATCATTCATTTGTTTGTGCATTGCATTGATTGTGTTCTTCCTTGTTTGCCGGTATTTGTCCCCTCTCAGTAGACGACGTACCGACGATGAGTTCGATGACACCGATGAAGAACTATAATATCTTCAGGAGTGCCAGGCAAGCAAAACCCCCTTGTTCATTCCGATACAAACCCACTCTCTCGCTCCTGCTCTCTTTTTACTGCATTAGGACAACAACGACTCATGTGTTACTTGCTGCGGTAGTTAAACCCCTTTATCCTCTTTATGACCTGTCATTCCACAGTAATTAGATGAAACCCACTAGCATGAGTAGGAGTTGTTTGAGCCCTGTTGTGCCTACTCATTCATGCTTGTTTGTCATGCCTGCTACTGCTTAGAGTTGAGTCAGGTCTGATTCATCGAGGATGAATCGGAGGTGTGTGAACATGTCCTACTGTGTGTGAACACGGTTTGGTAAAGGTAGCGGTGAAAGGCCATGTAGGAGTACATGGTGGGTTGTCTCATTGCAGCCGTCCTCAGGAACTGAGTTCTGTGTTTGTGATCCATGAAACAGTTGCTACCACGCATTGGGCCCAAAACCAATGGACCCTCTCGGCTTCTTAACCACCCTTGTTCTCTGTCCAGGAGTTGCAACTAGTTTCTGGTGTTTGTAGGATATGTGTTGGAGGCCGTGCGTAGCGTTGACCCTAGGGGTGGGCTATGATGCGGTAGATACACCATGGCCCGGTGTACCGAATGCCCGTTTGGTATCTCGGGAACCCTGCACACATCGTTCGGGGCTGTATGGGAAACCTCGGCCGGACTCCCTGCGTATGGAACCTAAATAGGCGATAAACCTGGACTAGGGACTTGAGTGTTTAGGTAGGCTGTGGCCGACACCCACGTTGGGCTTCCGCTTGAAGGTTGCCGAGTACATGTCGTAAACGACGGTAAGTGGTGAGAGCGTGTGAAGAAGTACACCCTGCAGGTTAATATGATCTATTCGAATAGCCGTGTCCGGAGAATGACTTCAGGTTGCCTATATCAGTTCATAGAGAAGTGAAAGTGGATACTCTAAAATGCGCAAGATAAGCGTGAGTGCTATGGATGGCGTTCTCGTAGGGAGACGGGAGCGGGTCCATAGTGGTGTATTGATATGGTGAATATGTGGACTCGTAGCGCCACCTCAAAAGAGTTACTTGCGATCGTAGTTCAGGATAGCCACCGAGTCAAAGCTGGCTTGCTGCGGTCAAACTCCACCACCCCTTTTATAATGATGCATATGTAGTTAGTTTCGATGTAAGTCTTCTGAGTACAATTGTACTCACATTTTCTTATTTTATGTTTTTGAGAGAGGCGTCGGTCTCGCTAGTAGTTCCGCTTGGACTTGACGCTTAGCTTGTTACCTCAGCTACGATCTTGTGCCCTCGGCAGATCTGGTAGATAGTCAGCTTCGCAGCCTTTTTCATTTTATAGTTGTCGTACTCGAGACATGTTTAGCTTCCGCTTGTGCTTTGACTTGTATGTTTCGAGTGTTGGGTCATGAGACCCATGTTTGTAATATCTCGCTCCTCGGAGCCTAATGAATAAATATTTGAGTCGAGAGTTATGTTGTGATGCCATGTTGTATTTACACATATTGAGCATATTGTGTGTATGTTTGAAATGCTTGGTATGTGTGGGATCCGACAAACTAGTTGTTTATCCTTGGCAGCCTCTCATATGGGGAAATGTAGTCTCGTGCTTACGAGCGATAGTAGTCCGCTACAGCCCGGTTCACCGAGTCCCGCTAGCCCAGACTACTGCTTGGACACTTGATGGCCGACATGTGTTTCACTTCGTTCCTATGTCTGTCCCTTCGGGAAATGTCACGCGGTGATATTCGAGTCCTGCCTAGCTGCTATAGCCGGGATACCGGAGTCCTGTTAGCCAGTGCTACAGCCCGAATTCATACGTTGATGACCGACATGCTCGATGTGATTCATGTATGCCTGTCCCCATGGGTTAGTGCCGCTTTGGGTTCACGACTAGCCATGTCGGCCCGGTTCTTTGTCATATGGATGCTAGCGACACTATCATATACGTGAGCCAAAAGGCTAAACGGTCCCGGGCCATGGTAAGGCGACACCGTGGGAATACCGTGCGTGAGGCCGCAAAGTGATATGAGGTGTTACCGCTAGGTCGATGTGACTTGGAATCGGGTCCCGACAGCGTTGGTATCGAGCCTGATGCTCAGAGGATTACTGAAGCCAAACTGGTCAAGTTGAGTCTAGAAATGCTTTAGTTATGTAAGGAATTGATTGTGGAAGGAACGTAAGGCTCTTTTTACTCCTTATACCTCATGGCCTTCGATCCGAGTCATCCTCTTCTCTTCTACGGGTTTAAGAACTAGGCTTCTCATCTATCTATCAGGATGACGTGTTACTAATCCATAGACTTTTAAGATTGTTGGTTTCAAGCCTTAGTTCAGTTCCTACTATTTCTATATGTTAATTGTTGATCTCGGAACCTTGATATTGTGATGTTGAGTGGTTATGCCACCATTTTTGCAGGATGTCTCAAATTATTTGAGCATTTACAGCCGTTATGCTGTCCGACTCATCCCAGGTCTCTAAATAGTCTGATGCATTTGCAAATCTTTTCCTTCCGTTCCCGATGTCCTTTTTGGTCAGCATAAGCACACTAATCGGTAAGTTGAGGTACTTGTTGCCTCGGCGTAGATGTTGGAGCTATTATTATGACCCTAGGTGTTTAGGAAGTCACCTAGCAATTTAGCAATGCTTTTGTATCCCCAGTGTGATGATTCTGGCCATTATTCTTGAAAGCATCCCGTGATGTTATTAGTTAGTAGGCGTTCTATCCCTGGGTTCTTGAACCCGAGATTCACCCTACCTCATGTTGTTAGTATTTTCTAGCTCCTTTAGGATATTAGTAACCTTGCAATAGTCCTCGAGGTCCGTGGTATTTCCTTCTTCCAAATACCATGAACCGCTTATGGCAGAAGTTCCTCGCTGAACCGAAGGATCACAGTCGGAGTACTCTTGAGGAGTTCCTCATTCATAATTGTGAATCTGCCAGTTCTACCCTTTCCGCATGGGTTATCCGGAAGAAATGTTGAGCTTTGCTCGACATACTAATCTATGCATCCACAACTCAGAAAATTATATGTTCCTTTGAGTTGCTCTCTTTAGTTGTATCCCGACCATCCTCTATCAGTTGATAACCAAGAGTATGTGTGCATTCATTTATCAATGCCTATTACTCATGTGGTCCGTCAAGCCATTCTATTCCGGAATGACTAGGAGAAACAAACTCCAATACCTCATCCATTTCTAGGATTGGGTCAAAGTAGTTGTAATCCGCAGATCAAATGCCAATTCAGCTTTTGTTCTGTTCTACCTTGGAGTGTTACCATCTTTATGTCAGGAACATCATGAGAATTGCACCTTCTTTTATGAATTCTTGACGTAGTGATACTCCTCGTTATCATTATTCATTCCTCGGTCCCGTGTTGTTGCAACCGGAATACCGACAAGTGAGTCGTGATGTGTGAAATCAATACTCCTAGTAACCCCGTTGCTTGGTAGTTAATGGACAATATTCTCATTCTTAGTGTGTTGGTTACTAAATCATCATCCTAAGATTGATCGTGCTACCTAGTCCTTATTTCTGGTGCACACTTCGATTGATGAGTTAGGATCTTGTCAAGTCCTCACTCATTTGATCATATCGTCTTGCCCTCAAAAGCAAGATTGTACTCGAGCTTAGTAACATACCGGTGGTTCGTGATGTTCCGAAAATCTTCTCGGAAGTGTTACCAGGTTGTCACCTGACCGCTATGTTGAGTTCGTGATCATGTTGGTTTTCCTCTAAACCACCCATTCTCCAAGGATCTGTGTTGGATACCCCTGAACTAGTTGGATAAGCTAAACAACAACTTGGAGAGTTGGAAGATAAAAGCTTGCCTAACTTAGTTCGTTCCAAAGGGATATCCTTGTGTAGTGTGTGTTGAAGAAAGATGATATCTTCATCGATTGGTCCCTGTGATCAGTTGTTGGACCTATTGTCTTATCAATCCTTTGATTTGAGTGTGGGCTATCATCAAATCAAATCAGTACCAACGATGTTCGTAATGTTGCCTTACTCGTGGTTGATCCCTCGAGCATACCCCATTACATCTTTTGGTCTGACCAATACTATCACCGTGTTCACATGATGGCGGAAGTCCAGTGATATGGAAATTCCGATGAGTTGTTGTTGAGCCCATCAGCAGCATTTTGTCTCCCCCATGAGTCATGTTGAACATCAACCTAGTGTTGGAAACTTGTGTAAGCATTTCTTCGTGTTTCGTTCATGAAGCATATGTTTGGATGAAAGTAGTGACTTCCTCTAATTCATGTGCATCGATTGCAAGTTGCCGCCGTGAATTCGAGAAGCTTGTTTTGTTTCCTCCTGGAATCGTCCCAAGTTAGTCATGCACGTGCGAAGTGCCCTATGGTTTGATAGGTTGGCGCCTCCACTCCATATGTGTTTCCTAGCACACCAAGCCACTGATTGATTTGTTCAAGGAGAAGAAGTTCCTTCTTAAGACCGCGGCTTATACAAGGACTTCGATATCCTCGATGATGGTTCCCCACCTGGACTCGGTAGTGTTTTATTTGTGAGACTACTACGTGGTCATGCTTGTCTTGGACAACGTGTTCACAGGTTTGTAGCAGAACCAACTCATGTTTTGGAGCTTACTACCGTAGCTCTTTTCCCGAAGATCTTGCAACACCTTCTCGTCGATTTGGTTGCGAACTTTCATTTATCTCCTAGACTCGATGAGTCTGGATTATTCTGACACCAATCGGATCTGAATCTCAGGCAGATATGATGGTTGGAACATTCCCAACATTTGCATGTTGTTCCCAGCTTGCACCGCCATTGCGCCAATTTCCATGGGCTGCCCTCTCAGTAATTGTTGTCCAGGTTCATCTTCAAAGGTGGACTTACCATGGTTCCCATCCATTTCCGATGATAAGCAAATCATCCATTGCGTTGTCTTCAACAAGGTAGTCCACATCATCCATTCTAGTCCGGGTGTACCATTCCTTTGCACTCCGCCAAACGATCGTTGTGAATTGCCTTAGGCCGGTATGAAGAGTTTCAGTGATCTCTGAATCAAAAGTAATTCTTTTTGCCACTTAAGGGAATAGTTCCTCGCGTCACCTCCCCTGAGGTGCCCCATTACGGGATCATGGTAAATATTTCCTCGCCACCTTGACACCATCCACCATCCCTCTGAGGGTGGAATTGTTGCCCACCAATCAAACCCCGTCGTTTGTCCTTCCATCCCTCTCGATGTGTTTTGTGTCTCAACTCGAGATGTTTCAACATCTCATTCCGTGAGTTGATCGTGAGTTGCTCGATCTTTAAGAAGATCGATTCCTGCAGAGTTCCTCTCTGTCGTTGTCGTGTTGGATGAAGTTCTCGAAAGCAAAGACGTCAAGATCAATATGAAGCAATGAATCAACATCTTGAGAAGGACAGTTGGATCGTGAAGATTGTGATAGTTTTGTGACTCCCCCTTTCCTCTTACCTCACGTCTTGAATCTCGGGGCGAGATTCTTGTTTAGTGGGGGTGAGTTGTCACAGCCCTAGAGCTTGCTTGTAACTAGTGGCATTGCATCCATGCATCATGTTTAATCTTCATGAAATTTGAAATGGGGATTGCCTAAACCCTAGCATTAAAGGAATTCGAATAGGTTCAACCAAAAATATTTTTCAGTGAATTCAAATGGCTTTAGAAAATGTTCATCATTTCGGAAAATGCTTTAAACGAACCGAGGTGCTGCACATTTTCATGTCACATTTGGTCACTTGGATTAATTCATAAAGTATTTGCATTTGGGCAATTTAAAACCTATAAATAATTTAAATGCCCAAATAATCTTGAAGGTATTTTTAGGCTGTTGAGAATATTTTCAAATGTGCCTCCGAATATTTTCAGGTTTTTCATAAATGGAATAGTATTTTTACTATTTCAAAACACAGAACAGAAACAAATAAAAACAAAAACAGAAGAAACAGGAGAGAGAAGGAACCTACCTGGCGCTCACCTCTCAGCCCACCTGGCCTAGCACTGTAGCTGGCCCGGCCCAGTCCACCACCCACCTCGCCGCTCGTCGTCTTCCTCTGCCAGTAGGCAGAGGCGAGGCGTGGCGCGCGCCCGAGAGCTCCGGCCACCTCCTGCTTCCCCGACCCTCCTAGCGACGCCACGACGACGCCCCGTGTCCCCTCGCTCCTCTCCCTCACTCGCTGCTCCCTATCTCCTCCCCTGGCTCTCTTCCCTGAGCTCACCCGAACGGAGCCGCCGCCACCGACGAGCTCCACCACGGCCGCAGCCACTCCCTCGATCTCTCTCCGCATCCACAAGCTCCGCCACTCCGTCCTCGACCCCCTCACCGAGCCACGCCCCTCCGGAAGCCCTGCAGCGTCGTCCTCAAGCTCATCTTCAACCTCCGCCGCCGGCAACCTCATCGTCGATTCGCCGTCCGTGCTCCCCGAGCTCGTTGACCTTCCTGCGTGATCCCGTGAGCCCCTGCTCCAAACCCTCTTCCTCCCCTTGCGCTTGTGCACTCTAGCTCCATTCCCCCTTGGCCGAGAGCTCCTGCCCCCGGCCATGTCACGCCGGCGCTGCTGCAACCACAAGCTTGCGCTGGCGTTGCCCGAGTTCATCTTGCTCCTAGGAGCCTAACACCACCACCAGCTCCTTCCCACGAGCTCCCTAGTGCCATGCTGTTGAGGCCCGAGCTCCGCCGCCGCCGAGCTCGCTTCCGCGAACGCCGGCCACCCCCGCACCTACCGTTGGTCTCCCCAGATGCGCACGGGCACGGGCTTCCTCCTGGTGCCCTCCGCGCGCCCAGCCGCCGCCCCTAGCGCCACCCCGGCGAGCCGCCGCCGCACTGTGAGGTCGTCGGAGCTTAATCCGACGACGTTGACGTGGCAGGAATAGTTTAGGTGATAACTACCCATGTAGTTAACCCCCTAGACACTGACAATGTGCCCCACCGCCCACTAATTTTGTAATTAGACTAATCCACTGGGCCCACACGTCAGGTTGACTTTGCTGACGTGGTCATTGACCGGACCCACCTGTCATTGACCCTGGGCAGCACCGTGTCACTGACCAGTGGTCCCCACTGGTCAGGTTTGACCTGGACGGCGCCTGTTGACCTGCTGAGGTCAGCATGATGCACTGCTGACGCAATAATTGTTTTCTGGATTTAATTTAATTTAGGAAATTTCAGAAAATACCCCAAACTTCTAAAAATCATATAAATTCAACCGTAGCTCAGAATGAAATAATTTATATATGAAAAATGATCAGAAAAATATGAAGAATCTGTTTATGCCATGATCATGCATATCTGAACAAGTTAACCTCACTGAATAGGATGAATCATGATTAGGGTAATTTATGAACTAGTATTTGGAGTTGGAGTTTAACCTTGTTTGAATTCCACTTCAATTAACTTGGCTTACTGCTGCATTAGGTCAATTCAGTTCCTTAACATGACATATCATTCATTTGTTTGTGCATTGCATTGATTGTGTTCTTCCTTGTTTGCCGGTATTTGTCCCCTCTCAGTAGACGACGTACCGACGATGAGTTCGATGACACCGATGAAGAACTATAATATCTTCAGGAGTGCCAGGAAAGCAAAACTCCCTTGTTCATTCCGATACAAACCCACTCTCTTGCTCCTGCTCTCTTTTTACTGCATTAGGACAACAACGACTCATGTGTTACTTGCTGCGGTAGTTAAACACCTTTATCCTCTGCATGACCTGTCATTCCACAGTAATTAGATGAAACCCACTAGCATGAGTAGGAGTTGTTTGAGCCCTGTTGTGCCTACTCATTCATGCTTGTTTGTCATGCCTCACATCGCTTAGAGTTGAGTCAGGTCCGATTCATCGGGATGAATCGGAGGTGTGTGAACATGTCCCACTGTGTGTGAACTAAGTGTGTGAACACGATTTGGTAAAGGTAGCGGTGAGAGGCCATGTAGGAGTACATGGTGGGTTGTCTCATTGCAGCCGTCCTCGTGAACTGAGTTCGTGTTTGTGATCCATGAAACAGTTACTACCACGCATTGGGCCCGAAACCAATGGACCCTCTCGGCTTCTTAACCACCCTTGTTCTCTATCCGGGAGTTGCAACTAGTTTCGGTGTTTGTAGGATATGTGTTGGAGGCGTGCGAAGCGCTGACCCTAGGGGTGGGCTATGATGCGGTAGATACACCGTGGTCGGCAAAACGAATGCCCGCTTGGTATCTCGGGAACCCTGCACACATCGTTCGGGCTGTATGGGAAACCTCGGCGGACTCCTGCGGATGGAACATGAATAGGCGATAAACCTGGACTAGGGACTTGAGTGTTTAGGTAGGCTGTGGCCGACACCCACGTTGGGCTTCCGCTTGAAGGTTGCCGAGTACATGTCGTGTAAACGACGGTAAGTGGTGAGAGCGTGTGTGAAGAAGTACACCCATGCAGGGTTAATATGATCTATTCGAATAGCCGTGTCCGCGGAGAAGGACTTCTGGGTTGCCTATATCAGTTCACAGAGAAGTGAAAGTGGATACTCTAAAATGCGCAAGATAAGCGTGAGTGCTATGGATGGCGTTCTCGTAGGGAGACGGGAGCGGGTCCATAGTGGTGTATTGATATGGTGAATATGTGGACTCGTAGCGCCACCTCAAAAGAGTTACTTGCAAATGTAGTTCAGATAGCCACCGAGTCAAAGCTGGCTTGCTGCAGTCAAACTCCACCACCCCTTTTATAATGATGCATATGTAGTTAGTTCGATGTAAGTCTTGCTGAGTACAATTGTACTCACGCTTGCTTATTTTATGTTTTGCGAGAGACGTCGGCCTCGTTAGTAGTTCCGCTTGGACTTGACGCTTAGCTTGTTACCTCAGCTACGATCTTGTGCCCTCGGCAGGATCTGGTAGATAGTCGAGCTTCGCAACCTTTTTCATTTTATAGTTGTGCGTACTCGACATGTTTAGCTTCCGCTTGTGCTTTGACTTGTATGTTTCGAGTGTTGGGTCATGAGACCCATGTTTGTAATATCTCGCTCCTCGGAGCCTAATGAATAAATATTTGAGTCGAGAGTTATGTTGTGATGCCATGTTGTATTTACACATATTGAGCATATTGTGTGTATGTTTGAAATGCTTGGTATGTGTGGGATCCGACAAACTAGTTGTTTATCCTTGGCAGCCTCTCATATGGGGAAATGTAGTCTCGTGCTTCGAGCGATAGTAGTCCGCTACAGCCCGGTTCACGGAGTCCTGCTAGCCCAGCACTACTGCTTGGACACTTGATCTGGCGGCATGTGTTTCGCCGTTCCTTATGTCTGTCCTTCGGGAAATGTCACACGGTGATATTCGGAGTCCTGCCTAGCCTGCTATAGCCCGGGATACCGGAGTCCTGTTAGCCCAGTGCTACAGCCCGAATTCATACTTTGATGACCGACATGCTCGATGTGATTCATGTATGCCTGTCCCCATGGGTTAGTGCCGCTTTGGGTTCACGACTAGCCATGTCGGCCCGGGTTCTTTGTCATATGGATGCTAGCGACACTATCATACACGTGAGCCAAAAGGCGCAAACGGTCCCGGGCCATGGTAAGGCGACACCCGTGGGAATACCGTGCGTGAGGCCGCAAAGTGATATGAGGTGTTACCGGCTAGGTCGATGTGACCTGGAATCGGGGTCCTGACTTGGACGATGGTGTTGGGGACCGTGGGCTCAAGGGTGGCTCGCTCTATTGGTGTGGGGCGAGCTGCCCCGGCAAGGGTCTTGCCGGGGGAACCTGCTTCGTCCCTCTGCTCTTTGTGGTCTTGGCCTTGGCATTGCTCTGGTTATCTTGGGCTTCGGTTTTGCCTTGGTTCACCTCCCCTGCTCTGCTTGGTGTGGCCGTGGGCGCGGCTGTTGGGGAACGTAGCAGAAATTCAAAATTTTCCTACGTGTCACCAAGATCTATCTATGGAGAAACTAGCAACGAGGGAAGGAGAGTGCATCTACATACCCTTGTAGATCGTTAAGCGGAAGCGTTCATGTGAACGGGGTTGAAGGAGTCGTGCTGCCGTGATTCAAATCACCGAGATCCTAGTGCGAACGGACGGCACCTCCGCGCTCAACACACGTACAGCCGGTGACGCCTCCCACGCCTTGATCCAGCAAGGAGAGAGGGAGAGGTTGAGGAAGACTCCATCCAGCAGCATCACAATGGCATGGTGGTGATGGAGGAGCGTGGCAATCCGCAGGCTTCGCCAAGCACCAAGGGAGAAGAGGAGGAGGAGGCGGGGCTGCGCTGGAGAGGGAGGCTCTCGTGTGTTATGGGCAGCCCTGTGGCCTCATATATATAGGGAAGGGAGGGCTGTGCCCCTCTAGGGTTTCCACCCCTAGGGGTGGCGGCCAGCCCTAGATGGGTTTGGGGCGGCCAAGAGAGGAGGAGAGGAGGCGCCACTAGATGGGCCTTAGGGCCCATCTGGACTAGGGTTTGCCCTCCCACCCATCCTGCGCCTTGGGCCCCTTGTGGGCGCACCAGCCCCTTGGGGCTGGTTCCTCCCACACTTGGCCCACGCAACCTTCCGGGCAGGTGGCCCCACTTGGTGGACCCGGGACCCTCCCGTGGTCCCAGACATTACCGATATCGCCCAAACTTTTCCGGTTACCAAAACAGGACTTCCCATATATAAATCTTTACCTCGGACCATTCCGAACTCCTCGTGACGTCCGGGATCTCATCCGGACTCGAACAACATTCGTAACCACATACAAGCTTCCTATATAACCCTAGCGCCACCGAACCTTATGTGTAGACCCTACGGGTTCGGGAGACATTGAACATGACCGAGACGTTCTCCGGTCAATAACCAACAGCGGATCTGGATACCCATGTTGGCTCCTACATGTTCCACGATGATCTCATCGGATGAACCACGATGTCAAGGACTCAATCGATCCCGTATACAATTCCCTTTGTCTAGCGGTATTGTACTTGCCCGAGATTCGATCGTCGGTATACCGATACCTTGTTCAATCTCGTTATCGGCAAGTCTCTTTACTCGTTCCGTAACACATCATCCCGTGATCAACCCCTTGGTCACATTGTGCACATTATGATGATGTCCTACCGAGTGGGCCCAGAGATACCTCTCCGCTTACACGGAGTGACAAATCCAGCCTCGATCCGTGTCAACCCAATGGTCACTTTCGGAGATACCGTAGTGCACCTTTATAGTCACCCAGCCACGCGTTGTGACGTTTGATACACCCAAAGCACTCCTACGGTATCCGGAATTGCACGATCTCATGGTCTAAGGAAGAGATACTTGACATTAGAAAAGCTTTAGCATACGAACTACGATCTTTGTGCTAGGCTTAGGATTGGGTCTTGTCCATCACATCATTCTCCTAATGATGTGATCCCGTTATCAATGACATCCAATGTCCATGGTCGGAAACCGTAACCATCTATTGATCAACGAGCTAGTTAACTAGAGGCTTACTAGGGACATGGTGTTGTCTATGTATCCACACATGTATTGCTGTTTCCGGTCAATACAATTATAGCATGAATAATAAACGATTATCATGAACAAGGAAATATAATAATAACTAATTTATTATTGCCTCTAGGGCATATTTCCAACAGTCTCCCACTTGCACTAGAGTCAATAATCTAGTTCACATCGCCATGTGATTAACACTGATAGGTCACATCGCCATGTGACCAACATCCAAAGAGTTTACTAGTGTCTTCAACTAGTTCACATCACCATGTGATTAAGTCTCAATGAGTTCGGGGTTTGATCATGTTTTGCTTGTGAGAGAGGTTTTAGTCAACGGTGCGAACCTTTCAGATCCGTGTGTACTTCATAATTCTCTATGTCATATTGTAAATGCTGCTTTCACGCTCCACTTGGAGCTATTCCAAATGGTTGCTCCACTATACGATCCGGTTTGCTTCTCAGAGTCACTCGGATAGGTGTTAAAGCTTGCATCGACGTAACCCTTTACGCCGAACTCTTTATCACCTCCATAATCGAGAAACATGTCCTTATTTACTCCAAGGACAATTTTTGACCGCTGTCCAATGATCCCCATTCCTGGATCATTCTTGTACCCCTTGACTGACTCATGGCAAGGCACACTTCCGGTGCGGTACACAGCATAGCATACTATAGAGCCTACGTTTAAAGCATAGGGGACGACCTTCGTCCTTTCTCTCTTTTCTGCCGTGGTCGAGCTTTAAGTCTTAACTTCATACCTTTACAATTCAGCTAAGAACTCCTTATTTGACTGATCCATCTTGAACACCTTCAAGATCATGTCAAGGTATGTGCTCATTTGAAAGTACTATTGAGCGTTTTTGATCTATCCTCATAGATCTTGATGCTCAATGTTCAAGTAGCTTAATCCAGGTTTTCACTTGAAAACACTTTAACCCTATATGCTTTAGAAAATTCTACATCATTTCGATCACCAATATGTCAACAACATATACTCATCGAAATTCTATAGTGCTCCCACTCACTTCTTTGGAAATACAAGTTTCTCATAAACTTTGTATAAACCCAAAATCTTTGATCATCTCATCAAAGCGCACATTCCAACTCCGAGATGCTTACTCCGGTCCTTAGAAGGATCGCTGGAGCTAGCATACCTTTTAGCATCCTTAGGATCGACAAAACTTTTCTGATTGTATCACATACAACCTTTCCTTACGTAAAGGTAAGGAAACTCGTTTTGACATCCATCTGCCAGATTTCATAAATGCAGCTTGTGCTAACATGATTCCGACGGACTTAAGCATCGCTACGGATGAGAAAATCTCATCGTAGTCAACTCCTTGAACTTGTGAAAAACTCTTTGCCACAAGTCGAGCTTCATAGAAGGTGACATTACCGTCCATGTCCGTCTTCTTCTTAAAGACCCATTTATTTCAATGGCTTGCCGATCATCGGGCAAGTCCACCAAAGTCCATGCTTTGTTATGATACATGGATCCTACTCGGATTTCATGGTTTCTAACCATTTGTCGGAATTTGGGCCCACCATCGCTTCTCCATAGCTCGAGGTTCATTGTTGTCTAGCAACATGACCTTCAAGACATGATTCTTGTACCACTCAAGTAGTACGCATCCTTGTCACCCCACGAGGTACGTCGGTGACTTGATCCGAAACTTCATGATCACTATCATAAGCTTCTACTTCAATTGGTGTAGGTGCCACGGGAACAACTTCCTGTGCCCTGCTACACACTTGTTGAAGTGACGGTTCAATGACCTCATCAAGTCTCCACCATCCTCCCACTCAACTTTTCGAGACGAACTTTTCCTCGAGAAAGGACCCGATTCAAGAAACAATCCCTATTGCTTTCGGATCTGAATTAGGAGGTATACCCAACCGTTTTGGGTGTCCTATGAAGATGTATTTTATCCGCTTTGGGTTCGAGCTTATCAACCTGAAACCTTTTCACATAAGCGTCGTAGCCCCAAACCTTTAAGAAATGACAGCTTAGGTTTCTCTAAACCATAGTTCATACGGTGTCATCTTAACGGAGTAACGTGGTGCCCTATTAAAGTGAGTGCGGTTGTCTCTAATGCCTAACCCATGAACGATAGTGGTAATTCGATAAGAGACATCATGGTACGCACCATATCCAATAGGGTGCAACTATGATGTTCGGACACACCATCACACTATGGTGTTCCAGGCGGTATAAATTGTGAAACAATTTGCACAATGTCTTAATTGTGTGCCAAAACTCGTAACTCAGATATTCATCTCTATGATCATATCATAGACATTCTATCCTCTTGACACGATGATCTTCAACTTCACTCTGAAATTACTTGAACCATTCAATAATTCAGACTCGTGCTTCATCAAGTAAATATACTCAATATCTACTCGAATCATCGTGAAGTCGAACATAACGATATTCATTGCATGCCTCAAAGACTCATTGGACTGCACACATCAAAATGTGTTACTTCAAACAAGTTGCTATCTTGTTCCATCTTATTGAAACCGAGGCTTTTCAGTCATCTTGCCCATGTGGTATGTTTTGCATATCTCAAGTGATTCAAAATCAAGTGAGTCCAAACGATCCATCTGCATGGAGTTTCTTCATGCGTATGCACCAATAGACATGGTTCGCATGTCTCAAACTTTTCAAAAACGAGTGAGTCCAAAGATCCATCAACATGGAGCTTCTTCATGCGCTTTTACACCAATATGACTTACATAGCGATTGCCACAAGTAAGTGGTACTATCATTACTATCTTATACATTTGGCATGAAAATGTGTATCACTATGATCGAGATTCAATAAACCATTTTTAGGTGCAAGACCATCGAAGGTATTATTCAAATAAGTAGAGTAACCATTATTCTCCTTAAATGAATAACAGATTGCGATAGACATAATCCAATCATGTCTATGCTCAACGCATAAACACCAAATGATAATTATTCTGGTTTAATATTAATCTTGATGGTAGAGGGAGCGTCGATGTTTGATCATATCAACCTTGGAAACAATTCCAACACATATCGTCACTCACCTTTAGCTAGTCTCCTTTTATTCCGTAGCTTTTATTTCGAGTTACCAACACTTAGCAACCGAACGGTATCTAATACCCTGGTGCTACTAGGAGTACTAGTAAAGTACACATTAACATAATGTATATCAAATATACTTCTATCGACCTTGCCCGCCTTCTTATCTACCATGAATCTAGGGTAATTCTGCCCAATGGCTGTTCCCCTTATTACGAAGCACTTAGTCTCGGGTTTGGGTTCAATCTTGGGTTTCTTCTTTGGAGCAGCAACTGATTTGCCGCTTCATGAAGTGCCCTTCTTGCCCTTGCCCTTCTTGAAACTAGTGGTTTCATCAACCATCAACAATTGATGCTCCTACTTGATTTCTACTTTCGCGTGTCAAACAACGCGAATACCTCAAGGATCATCATATCTATCCTGATTTGTTATAGTTCATCACGAAGCTCTAGCAGCTTGGTGGCAATGACTTTGGAGAAACACCACTATCTCATCTCGGAAGATCAACTCCCACTCGATTCAAGTGATTGTTGCACTTTTCGGACAATCTGAGCACAAGCTCAACGATTGAGCGTTTCTCCCTTAGTTTGTAGGCTAAGAAAATCGTCGGAGGTCTCATACCTCTTGACGTGGGCACGAGCCTGAAATCCTAATTTCAGCCCTCAAACATCTTATATGTTCGCGACGTTTCAAAACGTCTTTGGTGCCTCAACTCTAAACCGCTTAACCGAACTATCACGTAGTTATCAAACGTGTATGTCCGATGTTTGCAACATCCACAAACGACGTTTGGGGTTCAGCACACTGAGCGGTGCATTAAGGACATAAGCTTTCTACTGTCCGCATAAACGCTACTTTCAACTTTCAACTATATTTTCTCTAGGAACATATCTAAACAGTGGAACTAAAGCGCGAGCTTACGACATAATTTGCAAAAAGTCTTTTGACTATGTTCAGGATAATTAAGTTCATCTTATGAACTCCCACTCAGATAGACATCCCTCTGGTCATCTAAGTGATTACATGATCCGAATCAACTAGGCCGTGTCCGATCAACACGTGAGACGGACTAGTCATCATCGGTGAACATCTTCATGTTGATCGTATCTACTATACGACTCATGCTCGACCTTTCGGTCTCCGTGTTCCGAGGCCATGTCTTCACATGCTAGGCTCGTCAAGTTAACCCTAAGTGTTTCTGCGTGTGTAAATCTTGCTTACACCCGTTGTATGTGAACGTAAGAATCCATCACACCCGATTAACACGTGGTGCTTAGAAGCTTACTTAACTGTAGCAACGGTGCACGTTAGGGAGAACACTTCTTGAAATTTTGTAAGGGATCATCTTATTTACTACCGTCGTTCTAAGTAAACAAGATGCATAAACATAATAAACATCACATGCAATTATATAGTAGTGACATGATATGGCCAATATCATATTGCTCCTTTGATCTCCATCTTCGGGCTCCATGATCATCATTGTCACCGCATGACACCATGATCTCCATCATCATGATCTCCATCATCGTGTCTCCATGAAATTGTCTCGCCAACTTATTACTTCTACTACTATGGCTACGGTTAGCAATAAAGTAAAGTAATTACATGGCGTTGTTTAATGACACGCAGGTCATACAATAAATAAAGACAACTCCTATGGCTCCTGCCGGTTGTCATACTCATCGACATGCAAGTCGTGAATCCTATTACAAGAACATGATCAATCTCATACATCACATATCATTCATCACATTCTTCTTGGCCATATCACATCACATAGCATACCCTGCAAAAACAAGTTAGACGTCCTCTAATTGTTGTTTGCATGTTTTACGTGGCTGCTTTGGGTTTCTAGCAAGAACGCTTCCTACCTACGCAAAACCACAACGTGATATGCCAATTGCTATTTACCCTTCATAAGGACCCTTTTCATCGAATCTGTTCCGACTAAAGTGGGAGAGCGGCACCCGCTAGCCACCTTATGCACCAAGTGCATGTCGGTCGGTGGAACCTGTCTCACGAAGAGTACGTAAGGTCGGTCCGGCCGCTTCATCCCACAATACCGTCGAAACAAGATTGGACTAGTAACGGTAAGCATATTGAACAAAATAAACGCCCACAACTACTTTGTGTTCTACTCGTGCAAAGAATCTACGCAATAGACCTAGCTCATGATGCCTTTGTTGGGGAACGAGCAGAAATTCAAAATTTTCCCACGTGTCACCAAGATCTATCTATGGAGAAACTAGCAACGAGGGAAGGAGAGTGCATCTACATACCCTTGTAGATCGTTAAGAGGAAGCGTTCATGTGAACGGGGTTGAAGGAGTCGACTGCCGTGATTCAAATCACCGGAGATCCTAGTGCCGAACGGACGGCACCTCCGCGCTCAACACACGTACAGCCGGTGGACGCCTCCCACGCCTTGATCCAGCAAGGAGAGAGGGAGAGGTTGAGGAAGACTCCATCCAGCAGCAGCACAACGGCATGGTGGTGATGGAGGAGCGTGGCATCCCAGCAGGCTTCGCCAAGCACCTAGGGAGAAGAGGAGGAGGAGAGGCAGGGCTGCGCCTGGAGAGGGAGGCTCTCGTGTGTTATGGGCAGCCCCCAGGGCCTCATATATATAGGGGAAGGGGAGGGCTGCGCCCCCTCTAGGGTTTCCACCCCCTAGGGGTGGCGGCCAGCCCTAGATGGGTTTGGGGGGGGCGGCCAAGAGAGGAGGGAGAGGGAGGCGCCCACTAGATGGGCCTTAGGGCCCATCTGGACTAGGGTTTGCCCCTCCCACCCATCTCTGCGCTTGGGCCCCTTGTGGGCGCACCAGCCCCTTGGGGCTGGTTCCTCCCACACTTGGCCCACGCAACCTTCCGGGGCAGGTGGCCCCACTTGGTGGACCCAGGACCCTCCGGTGGTCCCAGACATTACCGATATCGCCTCAAACTTTTCCGGTTACCAAAACAGGACTTCCCATATATAAATCTTTACCTCCGGACCATTCCGAACTCCTCGTGACGTCCGGGATCTCATCCGGGACTCAACAACATTCGTAACCACATACAAGCTTCCTATATAACCCTAGCGCCACCGAACCTTAAGTGTGTAGACCCTACGGGTTCGGGAGACATGCGCACATGACCGAGACGTTCTCCGTCAATAACCAACAGCGGATCTGGATACCCATGTTGGCTCCTACATGTTCCACGATGATCTCATCGGATGAACCACGATGTCAAGGACTCAATCGATCCCGTATACAATTCCCTTTGTCTAGCGGTATTGTACTTGCCCGAGATTCGATCGTCGGTATACCGATACCTTGTTCAATCTCGTTATCGGCAAGTCTCTTTACTCGTTCCGTAACACATCATCCCGTGATCAACCCCTTGGTCACATTGTGCACATTATGATGATGTCCTACCGAGTGGGCCCAGAGATACCTCTCCGCTTACACGGAGTGACAAATCCCAGCCTCGATCCGTGTCAACCCAATGGTCACTTCGGAGATACCTGTAGTGCACCTTTATAGTCACCCGATTACGTTGTGACGTTTGATACACCCAAAGCACTCCTACGGTATCCGGAATTGCACGATCTCATGGTCTAAGGAAGAGATACTTGACATTAGAAAAGCTTTAGCATACGAACTACACGATCTTTGTGCTAGGCTTAGGATTGTCTTGTCCATCACATCATTCTCCTAATGATGTGATCCCGTTATCAATGACATCCAATGTCCATGGTCGGAAACCGTAACCATCTATTGATCAACGAGCTAGTTAACTAGAGGCTTACTAGGGACCTGGTGTTGTCTATGTATCCACACATGTATTGCTGTTTCCGGTCAATACAATTATAGCATGAATAATAAACGATTATCATGAACAAGGAAATATAATAATAACTAATTTATTATTGCCTCTAGGGCATATTTCCAACAGCGGCTCCGACTGCCCGTGCACAGGTAAAGGGGTACAAAGGTGCGCCTCCTCTTTTGTACTCCGACAGGAGCCCCCGGTCCCGGGCCACACATAAGCGTGACACGTTGTTGGGCCAGGCCCAAAATGGTGCGCGGGCAGGCGGGGCGGTTTTTACCGTGGTAAAACTTTTCGCGCGTTGCGCTTCCCACGACCCGCGCGCGACGCGACGCGGCGTGGAGGGGTGTGCGTGACGTGGGCGGCATGCGTGGGGCGGTTCCTGCACGCATGTGTCACACCGTAGTAAATGGGAAGTGCGCCCACGGTTTCCCCCAAAGATGTTGGTGTGGAACGACACCTATGGGATCACAAGAATCCCTACTACGGTTGCCGGGGCGCAGGGCTGGTTCCGCGAGGCTCACAAGGAGCTGAAGGCCGCCCAGGGCGAGCTGGGCAAGCGCAACGTGGAGCTCACCATGAAGCTGGCCGACATCGAGAAGGCCCAGGAGACGGCGGCGGGCTTGGCCGCGGCAGCCGAGGCCGCCCGAACCCAGCACCAGGCCGTGTTGAACTCCCAGGAGGAGGACCTCGCCGCGAGCGAGGAGAAGCTCGCCGCCACGCTTCGCGGCAAGGATGAAGAGGTGGAGAAGCTCGTCTTGCAGCGGACCAGTGGGCTGGAGCAGAGGCACAAAGAGGCGCTCGATGCCCAGGTCCAGGTTCACGCCGACAAGGTGAAGGAGCTGGAGGCGGAGCGGGACGGCCTGAAGGAGCAGGCCCTAAAGCTGTCCCAGGAGAAGGACATGCTCAACAGCGCCCTGATGGAGGCGCAGGGCGCGGCCGTCAGCAGGGCCGGGGAGCTCTCCGAGGCCAACAAGTCCCTCAAGGACCTCATGCTGAAGCTGGAGGGCCTCGAGAGGATGCTCACGGAGGCCAAAGCCCGAGAGGGGACCCTGGCCAAAGAGCTGGAGACCGAGAAGCAGTTGCGGAGGGATGAGGCCGCCGAGCATAAGGATTTCAAGGAGGGCGTGAACCACTGGATCGGCCGCCTCGAAGACGTCGCCGGCAGGATTACCGCGCAGCTGGCTACCATGGGGATGCCAAGCGTGAGGTACGCCCCAGAGCACAGCGGGACCACCAACGCCAAGCTGACCTTGTTCTTCGAGTGTGTTCTCGGGGCCCTGGAGGAGCTTCACGCCAACCGGGCGGCCTCGCTGGCCGACGAGGCCCGGAGGCTTTGCCAGGGTGCCATGACCAAGGTTCTCACCAAGGTGGCACACTGGTACCCCGACCTCGACTTCGACGCCACGTTGGAGAGCTTGCCGGAGGGTACTGACCTCACGCCGCTCAGGGAGCGCATCAAGCCCATCATCAGCCGTGTCGGTGGAATTCTGAGGGTGGAGGGCCAGCGCCGAGATTAGGCACCCCGTTCCTTATCGCCACTGCAGGTTCACAACCAAGACAATTGCTATCTCTAGTTAGAACCGCAGCAACAATTTGATGTAATATGACTCTGCAACACTTTTAGTATCATGCATGTTATTTTCCTGTTCGATTCTTCTTTGTATGTCCACCCTACGTTAACTGGGTAGGTTCGCCGGCGCGTAAACCCAGGGCGGCATCTTGGGGACGGGTCCCCAGTGGCCTGCCGGGTGTGCTTGCCGCCGGGCGAACCACCTTACCACCCTTAGCGCGGCCGCCCGAACTGTCGAGTTTGACTCGAGTCAGAGTCGGGAGCGTTGCCAAGTGCGGAAGGCTACCCCGCCACTTTCGACGCAACCGCTTTGACCTGTTGAGCGGACTCGAAACAGAACAAGGGCATTGCCAATTGCGGGAGGGCCCCTTTGCGTGCAGGTTTCTCATACATAGGCAAGATCTCTGAGGACGATAACCTTATATATAAAAGGAAATAACTCAAAGCTCTGAATGACTTAGCTTCCTGTTGCCGCACTAGCGTCCTTCATGTTCGCAGGCGGCACCCCTTTCTCCTGGCCGTCTCCTTCTTGGGAGCTATGGCGATGAAGAACTGCTAGGCTAGCCACTAGACCAGATTCTCACAATTGCGCCCCTGCCTGGCGCACCAAAGATGTTGGTGTGGAACGACACCTATGGGATCACAAGAATCCCTACTACGGTTGCCGTGGCGCAGGGTTGCAAGAAGAGTAGGATCAGTAGTCAGCACAAGGATCGTTTACCCAGGTTCGGGCCGTGAGGATGCGTAAAACCCTAGTCCTGCTTTGGTGGGTGTATTTCAGAGAGTTCTTGAGCTCTCGAACTAGCTGTGGTGAGTGTGCGGTTCGAAAGAGCTGAATCCTTCTCCAGTAGGCCATGGGCCTCCTTTTATAGTCGAAAGGGGCTGCCACAGTGGCACACGGAGGTGGAAAGGCGCCTGATGCTATGAGCTTATCGTCAGACATACAGGACAAGACGCATTTAATGCGTAGCTTAGGTGTCCCCTAGCTTTATCGGGGACGGGGGCGAGGCCCGTCCAGTCTGTCGCCGCTCCTCCTTTCTTCGACACGCGCCTGGCTAGCGACGAATGCGGCGTCACGGAGGCGGGCAGGCAGCTGAGGTGGCATGGTGGTGGAGTCTCCATGAAGATTTGCATGCCGCCACGCAGGTGCCTGCTGAGTTGGCCTGGAAACTGCATGTTGCCACGCAGGTGCCTGCCCAGCTGGTTTGGACTAGCAGCTGCATGCGAACGATGGTGGAGACTTGGCTGGTGCGGGCCTGGCAGTGGTCCTGCTGGCGTCCTTGGTGAGGGTCTTGCTGGGTGGCCCGGCAAGGGTCTCGTCATGGTGCGTTGTCGTCCCCGGCAAGGATCTTGCCGGGGGTCTTGTGGCTCTCCTCAGCAAGGATCTTGTCAAGGATCGTTGTCTTCTAATCCTCATCTGATCTTGAATATGTCTTCACAAAGATCTTCATGCCACCACAGAGGTGCCTCCCGAGCCCTGGCCCCACGTGGATGATGGTGTTGGGGACCGTGGGCTCAAGGGTGGCTCGCTCTGTTGGTGTGGGGCGAGCTGCCCCGGCAAGGGTCTTGCCGGGGGAACCTGCTTCATCCCTCTACTCTTTGTGGTCTTGGCCTTGGCGTTGCTCTTGTTATCTTGGGCTTCGGTTTTGCCTTGGTTCACCTCCCCTGCTCTGCTTGGTGTGGCCGTGGCCGCGGCTCCGACTGCCCGTGCACAGGTAAAGGGGTACAAAGGTGCGCCCCCTCTTTTGTACACACAGACAGTGTGACATCCCTGGTGCACTTCGACAGATTTTAATAGGCATGATGTTACCAACATTAACCTCATGCTTCAAAATGGCAGATAGCCCATCAGCCACCAATAAGAATAAAAACGGTGATAAAGGGTCTACTTGTCGTAGCCCACGCGACGGTGCAAACGAATCTAAGAGGGTTCACTGATGTGATGTGACACATGCCATTGTCCAGTCCACACATCGATGAGAAAAACCAAACTTCTGCATCATTTGCTTCAAGAATGCCCAGTCCACTCGATCATATGCTTTTGAAAGGTCCAATTTGTAAGCACAAAACCTCTTGGTAGGGTCCTTTTCCTGTTTAATATGATGGATGCACTCAAAGGCAATAAGTGCATTGTCTGTTATCATCCTCCCCGGGATAAAGGTGCTTTGTTCCTGTGATATCATGCCATCCAGTAATGGTCGCAAACGATTAACCAAACACTTAGAGATAACCTTATAAACGATGTTACATAGGCTTATAGGTCTAAACTCAGTCAACTTAGTAGGATTAGGGGTTTTGGGGATGAGAACAATGGAAGTTGAGTTAACCTCCTCTGGCATTATCCTTGTTGTAAAGAAATCCTTGACTGACTTTGTAAAGCTATCCCGGAGCGTACTCCAATTGCGCTGAAAAATCGGGCTGGAAAACCGTCCGGCCCCGGAGCCTCCAGCGGCCCAATCTGAAAAAGAGCGTCCGCTATCTCCTTGTCGCTGAAAGGTTCACATAATTTTTCATTATCCTCATCAGTGACCATAGCATCAAAAAGATTCAGTACAGGAGAGTAGTCAAGGTACGGATCAGCCGAAAAAATGGATTGGAAGTACTCGTTTGCCATAGTTTTCATTGTATCCACATCAGAATGAGCTATTCCACATTGTCATCGACAAGTTCCCAGATCTTATTCTTTCGAGCCCTCCAAATCGCCTTACTTTGGAAGTATTTCGTGTTCCTATCGCCTTCTTTTAACCAAGTTATCCTTGACCTTTGCAACCATAACATCTCTTCCTGATATAATAGTTCATTCATCTTGTCTGTCAGTCTCCTTATATCCTGTTAATCAGCGTTCATGTTCATTAACTCTTCTAGCTGCGATCGGGACTTCGCGAGCTCACGTGTAACGCTTCCAAACTTTTTCCTGCTCCACAATCCAAGAGTAGACATGGTTTTCTTCAATGCAGACTGTAGATGTTCTAGGTTGTTGACAGAACCAGCCGACTCCCAGGCTCTCTGTACTAATTCTGGAAGCTCGCCACTCCTTTCCCAGAATATTTCATATTGACGCGAGCGGCCACCACTTGGACCTGTGTCCGGCGTACCTTTCAGGAGCAGAACTACATGGCCGGAGCAGGCCGACACCACATGAGTTACTGAGGAAAAAGTAAACATGCCATGCATTTGAAGCCACTGCTCGATCCAGACGGACTTGTACATTTGCTGTACCACTCCTCTTGTCGTCATATGTGAAAGGCACCCCCGAGAAGCCAATATCCACTAGCTGACATACTTCAAGTGTATCTCAGAAAGCAACCATTTGAGGCACCGATCTGGGTGTGGCTGACATATGCTCAAAATCCCAGAGGCATTCATTAAAATCACCGATCACCAACCAAGGTAGATCCGATGCTGAGTATAAGGACTGCAGCTTCTGCCACATGAGATGCCGATTCTCCACCCGCGGCTCGCCATAAACAAAAGTAACTCTCCATTGTTCAGCATCTGCATGCACACGAACAGTAACGTCTTTGAATCGATCATCTTTGTCCTGAACATAAACCACCCAACTCTCATGCCAAAACAAGGCAAGACCTCCACTAAGTCCATTACTATCCACACCTTCGAAGCCTTTTAGTCCCAAACGGCCTCTCAATCTCCTCATCCTCTCTTCCTTCTGTCTGGTTTCACACCAAAAGACCATCATGGGGGAATGCGACTGTACATGCGTCGCTAACTCATGAACTGTCCATGAATTCCCCCCTCCCCGGCAGTTCCAGCCCATGAGATTCATTGGTCACGGCGGCGCTCCCCCTGGGAGCCCGCCAAATTTGAGCCAGAATTTTGACCACTGGTTGCATTCAAAGCAGTGTTGTTACTACCCATTCTCGATCTCTTGGGATCTTGCTTCGGTGAGGGGCTTTGGGAAATAGTCCCTCCGCCCGGTAAAGATGTAGCATTGTGAAATTTATCTTTCTCTTTGTATTTCCCTTCCATACTTTTTCCAATCACCACTACACGACTTTTGAGAATAGATTCAAAGTCCAAAGCAAGTGAAATAATGTGCAAACATCACATCTAAACCACTAAACATGGTGTTTCTCGAATTCTTTAGCCTCGTCGAAACACCTAATTTTATGGACAATGATCTTTAAAATTTTGAAACTCTCGAGATTGTTATTCTAAAATGACACTAGTAGAAAAAGGGCCTATAGTCCCGGTTCATGAACCGGGACTAAAGGGTCGGTACTAATACCCTCACCCTTTAGTCCCGGTTCTATCCAGAACCGGGACAGATGGGCCTCCACGTGGCCTGTCCACGAGCCCAGGGGAGGGTTTTGGTCCCGTTGGTGGCACCAACCGGGACCAATAGGCATCCACGCGTCAACATTTCTTTGGCTCTGGTTTTGTTTTTTATTTCAAAAGAGGGGGGTTTGGGGGGTTTGGGGGTTAATTTAGGTGTTTCATACATTGTGCTATAGCTAGCTAATTAATAGAGAAAAGTGTCCTTTCTTTTGTCCGTGCTTGGTCGACGCTACGTACTATACATACGATAGAGAGGACTAACTAGACATGCTAGCTAGCTAGTAATTACAAATGTAAGATCGTCATGAACATATATATGCATACAGAGAGAAGTGATATCGACCACCTCTCCTTCTCCGAGAGATTGGTCGAACAACAAGTTCTCGATATCTATCCGACACTACCGCTACATATATACAATAATTATCTTTTACAATACGGACGCGTGGTCCACATGGTATTCCCTGCCTTCAGCGATCACATAGTCAAGAAAGAATGCCGCCAATTCCTCTTGAATTGCTCACATGCGATCTGGTGCTAGGAGTTCATCCCACGCCAAACATCTAATTTTAAGAAAGGGTCAATACATATATATATATATATATATATATATATATATATATATATATATATATATATATATATATATATATATATATATATATGAATGAAACTCAACACAAATGATGGTAATAAAATAAAATTGTGAATATTTTTATTTACGCACTTCAAATTGTTTGTCGGAGTAGCCCCTCTCACAGGTCGTGTGGCGGATGGACTCGCAAACATAGTATCCACAGAAATCATTTCCTTGTTCCTGCCACAACCACTTTACAAGAAACAGAGGTCAATCAAACTGATAATTAGCAAGCACATGCTAAATGGTATTGATGAAACTAGCGCTTGAATCACTAGGAGATGCGCGTGGAATATGCTACTATATAGTACTTACTGGTGTCTAAATTGCAGCTTCTTCGGTAGTCCCGAGCTTTTTGGTGAATTTTCCCAAGCCCTGCCATACAAAGAAAACAATTACTTGATGTCGAAATGAACAAAGTTGCTGATATGGTGGATAATGATCGATTTAACTTACTTCTCGAGCATTTCAGTCATTTCCAGATACTCCTTGGGATCTTTTCGTCTCGAGTCTAAGACAGTTACTACTCCCTGCTCAAGCTTAATCTCTAGGAGAATATAGTGGAACCTGCACGCATGCATAACTCATCAATATTACATTTCTATAACCTGACTAAATAAGGAAACCGAATATGCCATAAGACAAGAATACTCACGTGTAGTTGTAAGGAAAGAGTATTGTATTTTGTGTTCATTTATTTCCAACGATCGTAGCAAGTTGGCCTCGGTTTCCTTGGCACGATATTTAACCTCATTTGCATCGATGAGATATGTGTTAATGAACCCAATATCACCCACTTGTTTTTTCTTCATTCTGCGATCTTCAATCTGCATAATATAGTGAGGATATTTATAAATACATGCAATGAAAGAGCTGAGTTATATAGAGATACTTAATGACAGAAGTAGTACTACTTACAGACAGTAGCAGGTGACCGTTGCTTTATCGAGGGCCAATTGATTGAAAAACTGATAGAACTCCTCAAATGGAATAGGCAACAGTTCAATTCCAAGGAGGTCATGCTCCTTTTAACTCTCAAATACAAAGTATTCCTCCCTCGACTCTTTGCAGGTTTTCATGTACCAATCATGCAATCTTCGTGATCATCGTTGTTAGAGAGCTTTCATCTTTGACGAGAGGCTTCCGTACTCATATCTTTGTATCTGCACCTCCAAGAAATCAAATTGTACATCGTCGGGCAAGTAATCTTCAGGATTGCCATAACCGGGCACCATCCTCGGATCGACGATGTCGCTAGCGTGCACCTTGAGCGGGGGCACGATTCTTCGCTTGTTCGCCGAGCTGGGCAATTTGTTTCCCAGCTCGTCGTTCTTTCATCCTTTGATCACCGACAGATTTCCCGATCTCTCCGCTCGGCAAATGCCTTCCAATAATGCGCTCATAGTTGCCTTTCGCGGAGACTTGGGTGGTTTTGTCGGGGCAGCGAGTGCGCTTCGCTTTGACCGGATCTACCTTCTCCTCCGGAGGTGGATGTCTCTTTGCTTTCAACCCTTGAAACCAGTCATCCACTTCGTCTGCGCGATCTTCGCGTTTTCCTCCTCGCTCCTCTCGACGGTAACTTCTCCGAGTCTTCAGAGAAGGACCGAATCAGATCTCCTCCCGCCTTTGGCTGTACTGCTAGACGCCGCAGAGAAGACGGAGCGGATGTCTTCTTTCCTTGCTTACGAGGCGGAGGAGAAGGACTACGACGCACGGAGCAGCCGGAGCGGCGGCGGGTCTCTTCCGCCCTTGCCGACGAGGCGGAGAAGGAGGAGGCTGGCTGCCGGACGCGCCGGTGCAGCGGAGAAGGAGACGGAGTGCCGCCACGTGCCGGAGAAGGAGCCGGCCGAGTGCCCTGATCGTCACTCGCCGAGGAGGAGGCGGTGGAGGAGGCGGAGTGCCCTGACTCACGGAGGAGGAGGAGGAGTCGGTGGAGGAGGCGGAGTGGCCTGACTCGCGGAGGAGGAGGAGGAGGCGGAGGCGCCCAGTTCGGAAGGTTGATGAGATCCTTCCGCCATAGGCATGGAGTCTTGAGAGCAGAACCCAGCCGATACTCCCTTCACCGGTAGGGTGGTCAAGCCGAGCTCCTCAAATCCCTCCGTTATTTCATCGACCATCACCTTAGCATATCCTTCCGAATCGGCGGCGGTGAAAAGTTGAGTCGGGTTTAGTGGGATAAACAGAGCCAACAGCCACCTTGACCTTTAAATTGCTCCATTGCGCCATAAGGTGGCAACTTTCAGATCCGTGATAGCATCCACGGATAGCTGGCGAGGAGCCGTCAAGGCATGTTGCTCGGCTGAAGCAGCTCGGTGGAAGCCACGCTGCTTCTCCACCGAGATGGCGGGTAGCTCCGGGAAGCTTCGCAGGTCGCTTGTTGTGATCGGCTGCTTCTCGCTCCTCTTCTCGTTCCTCTAGCCCCATTACCCTTTCGTGCAGCGCCTACATTAGGCTCTGCTCAGTTTCTTCCTCCTCTCATGGGTTTTGTAACCCCTGCGTCCGAAATCCAGCCTTCCACGAAAGGGAGCTGGCGTGCCTCGTGTCCGTCTGTGGTGCTCAGGATTCCCGAGGGCCATTGTGAGCTCGCCCTTCTCCCTGTCTAGAACGAACTTCCCTTGCTGCGCTGCTTCGATATAATGCTTAAGCCTCTTGACTGGTATGTCCAATTGTTCGTCCGCCCAAATGCACTTCCCGTTATAGGGTCCAAGGATCCGCCGCCCCAAGAACCAAGTCCGCAACGGTCGGCCAGTTCATTGTCTCGGATTCGATCCCTTTATCAAGCAGATCATTCTCAGCCTTGGCCCACTTAGGCCGGGCTATGAGGTAGCCACCGACCCGTGCGATGATGAAGCTTCTTCTTCGCAGCATTTCTCTTGTTTGTCGCTGACATATTTTTACTCTTTTCCGATGTCTTGTAGGCCACAAATGCGGGCGACCATCTCTCGATCTTCTCATATTTGCCCGTGAATTCTGGTGTCTCATTTTTTCGACATACGATTGAGGTCTTTCTTCCAATTCCTGAATAGTTCTGCCATCTTCTTAAGAGCAAAAGACTTGATTAATGGCTCTATTATGGCTTCTCCGGATCATCCTCTGGCGGTAGGGTAAAATTTGACTTCAGCTCAGTCCAAAGATCATTTTTCGCATATCATTGACACAAGACACCTCGTGGTCTTTGTTCTTAGGCTTATACCATTGGTGGATGCTGATGGGATCTTGTCCCTAACCGTAACCCCGTGACCGAGCAACAAATGCCTTCTTTGTCCGGTAGGGTTCAATCGGTTGGCCGTCATCGCGATTTGTATGATCTCAAACTTTTCATCCGAGCTCAACTTTTCTTTGGGCCTCGTCTCTTTACCGGTTGTGCTCGATCGGAGGGCTAGAAAAAGAACAAAGACGAGAGTTAATTAATATGTGTACATATATATATACCAAAACAAAGACGAGAGCTAGTCAAGACAGAGCTTAACTAATATATATACCTGGCCGGACTCGGTTTGGTGATCACCGGAGCCGTCCTCACGGTCTACTTCTTGCACCGGCATTGGGTCATCGGAGCCATGTAAATCATAGCCAGCTGCTTCTTCACCCTCTCCTTCCAGACCATCGTTATCGACGTTGAGAAACATCATCGAGGAGACGGCATCACTTCCGTGTGCGATTATGTCCCTCAACAACGCTTCTTGTGCTTCATCTCGGGGGGTGTCCATAGTTTCTACAAATATTTACAACATGGCAATTATTATTCAAACATGACAGATATGGATATATTAGTGCCAACGTAGAACTAGCTAGCTAATCACAATAAGGAATCATATTAGTGGCCTCGACGCTGCTTCTCTAGGGTTTGGGGTGGCCTCGACAACGCTTCAAGGGTTAGGGGTGGCCTCGAGAACGCTGCAAGCTAGGAGGGGTACGATATCGACCCCCCACGTGTTGAAGCTATCGGGAGGGGGTCGGCGTTGAACAGTACATCTATGTCCCACAAGTAGGGTAGAGGGTCGTGGATCGCCGAGCGGTCGAGGGTCAAGGGTCAAGATCGCCGAGGGTCGGGAGGTTGCCTAGTGTCAAAGGATTCAACAAAACCATGTCTTCATCATTAGGTAGTAATAGTGCATGATGGTGAAGCTCTCCAAAGTTGTTTTGGAACGGAGTCCCATATAGGATAATTCACTTTTGGTACAAAGTTCAGCAAAAGGCAAATTATCCTATCCGGACTCCATTCCGTAACAACTTTGAGGACTTCGCACCATCATGCCATGGTTACTTCCGCTAATGATGAAGCGATGGATTTCTTCAATACTTTGACACTATAGGAACCCTCGACCTGAAACCTTCGACCCTTGACCCCTTAATGACCCTCGACCCTCTACCCTAGTTCCCGACCCTAGACCCTCGGCGATCCTCGACACCCTCGTTATATCGACAACGACGCAACATACATATACATGGGAAAATAATGTTATCGGGAGGGGTATCGGTACCCCCCTCGTGTCAAAGTTTCTTCTTTCTCCTCTATTCCTTTCTTTCTTCTTCTCCTCTTCTTTTCTTCTTATCCCTCGAGAAAGGAAAATAAGGAAAAGGAAGAAAAGAGGAAGAAGGAAGAAGGAAGAAGAAGAAGAAAAAAAAGAAGAAAAAGAAAGAGGAGAAGAAGAAAAGAATAGAGGAGAAGAAGAAAAAATAGAAAAAAAAGAGGAGAAGAAGAAAGGAATAGAACATATCATCATATATATGAACATACATTTTCATATATATGTTCTTATATATATGAACATACTTCTTTTCTTCTTTTCCTCTTCTTATTTATTTCTCCTCTTCTTCCTCTCCTCTTCTTATTTTCCTTTTATATGAACATATCATCATATATATGAACATACATTTTCTTTGCATATGCATATGAACATACATACATACATTTTCTTTCATATGAACATACATACATACATTTTCTTTGCATATGACCATACATACATTTTCTTTGCATATGACCATTCATACATTTTCTTTGCATATGCTTTGCATATAAACATACATACATATGAACATACATACATACATATAAACATAACATACATACACAAAAATTCTAAAAATCTGCCTAAAAATCTAAAATCTGCCTAAAATTATCCATCCATCCATCCATCCATATAATGAACATATATAATGAACATATAATCATATAATCATCCATCCATCCATATAAACATATAAATCATCCATCCATCCATATAATGAACATATATAAAATCTGCCTAAAATTATGAACATATAATGAACATATAAAATCTGCCTAAACAGCATGCATACATCATCCATATTATGAACATATAATGATATAATCATCCATCCATCCATCCATATAAACATATAAATCATATAATCATCCATCCATCCATATAAACATATAAATCATCCATCCATCCATATAATGAACATATATAAAATCTGCCTAAAATTATGAACATATAATGAACATATAAAATCTGCCTAAAAAGCATGCATACATCATCCATATTATGAACATATAATGAACTTATATACATGAACATAAATCTGCCTAAAAAAATTATATGAATTTTTTTTTATGAAGAGGACGAGGGGACAGGGAGGAAAGGGGGTCGCCGGAGCCGGACCGAACGGGGAGGAGGGGCGGCGGTGGGGGCGGGCGCCGACGACGACGAGGTGGGGCGGGCGGGCGCGGGGCACGGGCGGCGGCGGCGGCGTGAAGCGCAGGGCGCGCCGTGCGTGCTCGTGGACGGCAGGGCACGGGCGGCGGCGGCGGGGCGCAGGGCGCGGCCGTGCGTGCTCGGGACGGGCAGGGGCACGGGCGGCGGCGGCGTGGGGCGCAGGGCGCGGCCGTGCGTGCTTCGGGACGGGCAGGAGCACGGGCGGCGGCGGGCGTGGGCTCGCGGCAAGCGGGGGCACGGGAGACGGGATGGCGGCGGCGGCGGCGACGACGACGAGGAGCGCGATTTGGGCAGCCTGGCGGCGGGGGCAACTGGCTAGGGAGGCGAGGGAGATGTGAAAATTTCACAAGTCTTGCTTATATAGAAAGAGCATTGGTCCCGGTTCGTGGCACGACCCGGGACTAATGCCCCCCTTTAGTCCCGGTTGGAGCCGCCAACCGGGACCAAAGGCCAAATTTCAGCAGCCCAAAGGGCGGGAAGCGGCGGCCTTTGGTCCCGGTTGGTGGCACCAACCGGGACTAAAGCATTAGTCCCGGTCGTGGCACCAACCGACTAAACCCCTTTAGTCTCGGTTGGTGCCACCAACCGGGACCAAAGGCTCAGGCTGCCTCGAACCCAAATATTTAGTCCCACCTCGCTAGTTGAAGGGCGCCGCACTGGTTTATAAGCTGGTGTGCGCCCCTTCGAGCTCCTCTCTAATGCAGGCTGGGCCTAATCATGCTACTACCTGTGGGCCTATTGGGCCTCTGCGGGCTGAATCTCGCCCATGTAGGGTTTCTAGTCGTATTCAGCCGTGGGGCCTAGTAGGTGGCAGTTTTTTTGCTTTATATTTTATTTCTTTTTGCTTTTAGTTTTAGAAAAATATAAACTTTCTATTAGTGCCATTAGTTTTAAAATTTGAAAACACTTTTTTATTTTCTTTGTTGCTTTATTTATTTTATTTTGTTTCTACTTACAACAAAATACTTATTGTTGCTATTTTTACTTTTTTCAAGTTTTTTGTTTTGTTTTCTGCATTATTTATTTTCTTTTGGTTTTTGCTTTATTTTTAATTCTTTTTGCTTTTAGGTCAGCAAAATTATAAACTTTCTGTTAGTGCTTTTAGTTTTAGAAAAATATAAACTTTCTGTTTGTGCCATTAGTTTTAAAATTCAAAAACATTTTTTTGTTTTCTTTGTTGCTTTATTTATTTTATTTTGTTTCTACTTACAACAAAATGCTTATTGTTGCTATTATTATTTTTTTCAAGTTTTTTGTTTTGTTTCCTGCATTATTTATTTTCTTTTGGTTTTTGCTTTATTTTTAATTCTTTTTGCTTTTAGGTCAGCAAAATTATAAACTTTCTGTTAGTGCCATTTGTTTTAGAACAATTATAAACTTTCTGTTTGTGCCATTAGTTTTTTAAAATTTGAATTCTTTGAAATTTGTGTGAATCACAAGTTTGTGAGCTCAACAAGGCGTAGAGGGACGGGCTTATAAACGGTGTGGCGCCCTTCGGTTGGCGAGGTTCTCAAAGTTGGCATAGCATGTTCATGAACAAAACGGACAATGGTATCATACTCGTGTGTTACAAAGTTGGCATGGTATCATCATAATAGTTATGGAGAAAGTCTTCACTTTTTCTTCGCTTGTGTCGCTTTGCTTATTGCGCCGTAACCATGGATAATCTTCATCATTTATCGGGATGCTTGGGTCAGCCTTGACTTTGAAGGGGGAATTTCATGAAACTTTTCATACTCTTGAGACATGTCCATCTTGCCCTCCACTCCCGTGATGTCCCTTTTCCGAAAGAACTATGTGGCGCTTTGGCTCATTGTATGATGTATTCGCTTCCTTATCTTTTATTTTCCTCGGTCCGTAGACATGTCCTTCACATAGATAACCTGTGCCACATCATTGGCTAGGACGAACGGTTCGTCGAGTGTACCCAAGATTTTTCAGATCCATTGTTGTCATTCCGTCTTTGTGGGTCTACCTGCACCCGCCGCCTCGACAGATTGACCCACTTGCACTTAAACAAAGGGACCTTGAAATCTACTCCGTAGTCAAGTTCCCATATGTCTACTATGTAACCATAATATGTGTCATTTCCCTTGTCCTGATGTGTTCACATGTAATCCGATCGTCGCCTTTGCTCCGGGTGTTTGTAGCGCAGACGCTCTTGTGTTCATCGACATACGGGTCACCAAGGTAGAGTTCTCAGAGAAGCGTGTAGTGTGCTTGAGACCAAGAATATCCGTCCTGCATATTATTGAGTCTCTTCCAAGCGTGCCTTTTCCGGTCAGTCTCCCTCATACCTTCCGAGATATTGCATTGAGGAATGCACATAGCTTCACAATGGCTAATCGGACGTTTTCGGTAGAAGCCCTCTCAATGCAACCGGAAGCGATTGCGTCATAATCACGTGGCAGTCATGAGACTTTAGGTTCGGAACTTTTTCTCGACATATTTATTATTCCCTTTATATTCGACGAGAAGCCAGCGGGACCTTCATCTCGAGCAGGCATTGAAAGAATATTTCTTTCTCTTCTTTCGAAGAGCGTAGCTGGCGGGACCTTCATCTTCGCTTCGGAGGCATGCCCTCTTTTTCGTACAAGCGTTGCAGGTCCTCTCGTGCCTCGGTGTATCTTTTGTCTTCCCATACACGCCCAAGAAGCCTAGCAGGTTCACGCAAAGGTTCTTCGTCACGTGCATCACGTCGATCAAGAGCGGACCTCTAGGTCTTTCCAGAGGGTAGGTCCCAAAATATAGATTTCTTCTTCCACATGGGTGCGTGATTCTCGGCGTCATTCGAACAGCTAGTCCGCGGGACCCTTTCCAAAGATTACGTGTAAATCATTGACCATAGCAAATGCGTGATCACCGGACGCATGGCGGGCTTCTTCGGTGATCTGCCTCGCTTTGAAATGCTTGCCTTTCTTTCGACATTGATGGTTGGTCGGAAGAAATCGGCGATGGCCAGGTACACATTCTTCCTGCAGCTTCCGGTATATACTATCGGTGTCAAGTAAGCAGTGCGTGCATGCGTGGTATCCCTTGTTTGTCTGTCACGAAGGTTCTTGAGAGCGGGCCAATTGTTGATTGTCACGAACAGCAACGCCTTTAGGTCAAATTCCTCCTTTTGTGCTCATCCCACATCGCACACCGTTTCCATTCCACAGCTGTAAAGTTCCTCAACTAATGGCCTTAGGTACACATCAATGTCGTTGCCGGGTTGCTTAGGGCCTTGGATGAGAACGGCATCATAATGAACTTCCGCTTCATGCACATCCAAGGAGGAAGGTTATACATACATAGAGTCACGGGCCAGGTGCTGTGATTGCTGCTCTGCTCCCGAAAGGATTAATGCCATCCGCGCTTAAAGCAAACCATACGTTCCTTGGGTCCTTTGCAAACTCATCCCAGTATTTCTCTCGATTTTTCTCCCTGCGACCCGTCGTGGTGCTCTCAACTTCCGTCTTTCTTACGGTCCTCACTGTGCCATCGCATCAACTTGGCATGCTCTCCGTTTCGAACAGACGTTTCAACCGTGGTATTATAGGAGCATACCACATCACCTTCGCAGAACCCTCTTCCCGGAGGCTCGCCGTCAACATCACTGTGGTCATCTCGTCGATCTTATATCGCAATGCACCGCATACCGGGCATGCGTTCAGATCCTTGTAGGCACCACGGTAGAGGATGCAGTCATTAGGGCATGCATGTATCTTCTCCACCTCCAATCCTAGAGGGCATACGACCTTCTTTGCTGCGTATGTACTGTCGGGCAATTCGTTATCCTTTGGAAGCTTCTTCTTCATTATTTTCAGTAGCTTCTCAAATCCTTTATCGGGCACAGCATTCTCTGCCTTCCACTGCAGCAATTCCAGTACGGTACCGAGCTTTGTGTTGCCATCTTCGCAATTGGGGTACAACCCTTTTTTGTGATCCTCTAACATGCGATCGAACTTCAGCTTCTCCTTTTGACTTTCGCATTGTGTCCTTGCATCGACAATGACCCGGCGGAGATCATCATCATGGGGCACATCGTCGGTTCATCTTGATCTTCAGCAGCTTCGCCCGTTGCAGCACCATCGTGCACATCATCTGGTGCAACTTGATGTTGATAGCATCACCGTATTCAGGGGCACAAAGTTGTCATCGTACTCTTCTTCCTCGCCGCCTTCCATCATAACCCCTATTTCTCCGTGCCTCATCCAAACATTATAGTGTGGCATGAAACCCTTGTAAAGCAGGTGGGTGTGAAGGATTTTCCGGTCGAGTAAGACTTCAGATTCCACATATAGGGCATGGACAACACATAAAACCATTCTGCTTGTTTGCCTCAGCCACTTCGAGAAAAGCATGCACGCCCTTAATGTACTCGGAGGTGTGTACGTCACCGTACATCCATTGCGGTTCATCTGCGTGCATTATATATAATTAAGTGTGTCAAAATCATTACGTAACATCATGAATAGATAATTAAGTGACCAAATTAATAGAAGTTCATCATCACATAAAACCAAAGTACATACATAGTTCTCATCTAACAACATAAAGCTCTGCAGAGCATCTAAATTAATTAAACCATACATTGAAACTATGTAAAACATTTCAATGTGAAAACAAATACGATCATAATCGCAACCAAGGTAACAACTGATCCAACGGCATAATGATACCAAGCCTCGGTATGAATCGCATATTTTCGAATCTTTCTCATCTTCAAGCGCATTGCATCCATCTTGATCTTGTGATCATCGGCGACATCCGCAACATGCAACTCCAATATCATCTTCTCCTCCTCAAGTTTTTTATTTTTCCTTCAAGAAATTGTTTTCTTCTTCAACTAAATTTAACCTCTCGACAATAGGGTCGGTTGGAATTTCGGTTCAACAACCTCGTAGATAAATAAAATCTATGTCACGTTGGTCGGCATAATTTTCATAAACAATAGATGAACCAATAGTTATGAAAAGATAATATATACCACATCCGAATCATAGACAGGACGAGGGCCGACGGGGGCGGATACCAAAACCATCGCACTATATAAGATGCAACAATAAAAGTAAGAAAATAATACAAGTAAGAATATTTTTCCTTTCGTAAAGAAGATAAGAACAAGAGGCTCACCACGGTGGTCTTGGCGATGAGATCGGCGCTGGTGATCGACGGCGGTGAAGACGGGACGGGCGTGACGGACCGCTAAACCTAGACAAATATTGAGGAAAATGGAGGTTAGAGGTCGAGCTTGAGAGAAGAAAGCTTAAGTAGTGTGGCTCGGGCATTCCATCGAACACCTTGTGTGCATAGGAGGTGAGCTAGAGCACCACCAAGCCCCTCCCCTCGGCAGAAAAAACAGAGCGGTGTGCTCGCTCTTGTGCGAGGGGCTATATATAGGCAGCACTATTGGTCCCGGTTGGTGGCATGAGCGGGACTAAAGGAAGCCTTTGGTCCCGGTTCATGCCACCAACCGGGACCAATAGTGGTGGGCCAGAGCGGCCCATTGGTCCGGTTCGTCCCACCAACCGGGACCAAAAGGTCCGGACGAACCGGGACCAATGGCCCACGTGGCCCGGTCGGCCCCCTGGGCTCACGAACCGGGATAAATGCTCACATTAGTCCCGGTTCTGGATTGAACCGGGACTAATGGGCAAAACAGGCCTCAACGATAGCCCCTTTTTCTACTAGTGTGAGCATCATGTCATCGACATGGTAAGGAATGAGAAGACCACCCCACATACCTATCCAGCCTTATTTATTCTCTATGTTGTTCTTGATAGCATATCTGCCGGTTCGAGGCCTCTCTTATGAGTCTAGAAGAATTTCCATTGTTCAATTAATAACACCCACACACATGAAATTACCAATTAATCCATGCGCTAGATGTAGATAGAGCTCCCTCTAGATCCATGACCATACCCAAATACACATATGTTGTCCACTTGCGAAGGTATTCACGTGTCACAAATTTTGCTGATGCCCACATGCATTGGATAACCAGCTATCCATGGGGATATCCATGAAGCAACAGAAACACCACCAACAATAATTTATAAATGGCAACCACGACACTCGAGACTATTTTTTAAAAACTTAATACTAATACTTAATTGTCTCACTTTCACACAAGTGATCAACACAATCCTCAATCATTTGATGCAAAAATGTGGTGATGAGTAGTCGGGCTAGGACAGGGAGAGTGGCAGGTTGGTAATTTGTGATGGTGAGCATATGGGTTAGCCGATTAGGTGGCTTGGGTAACGGGGATTGAGGATCAGGTTGGAGTCATAATAGAACACCAAACATATATCATTAGATAAATCCTCAAACAAGCTTTCGCCCCATTTTTTATTAATAAAGCCACATGACCAAACAATAGATGTAGGAAATCCTCATAAGTTGATCAAACTAGCCAAAATCGCTAAGAAAACGCACGAGTGTGCACAACTAAATGACTCACATGATTCACCAAGAAGAACCACAAGACTACGCCGTCACGCCCGAGGGGCCTCGACACTTATCGTCGACGCCTCTACGAGGGACAAGACGTGAAACGCGCAAGCCGAAGCAAAGAAAGGTTTTCACCCTGAGTGCCGCAGTTTAGGGAGAGAGTTAAGGCAGTGCCCCGAGAGAAGAGCGATACCCGCATGCATCGCTGCTACCGGCGCCGAGGTGCAGAGATTTTGCTCGACTTCCCCTACTCATACATCTTGGGATCATGCCACGAACCCTATCCCAGCGGAATAGGGACTCCGAATCCAAACCAGGGCTTGGCCGTCACCACCGGCAACAGCTTCACCAGGACCACCCGTCAAAGCACACCTCGCCACCCACATGACCAAAGCGCATTGCAGACACATGCTGCAATTTCGCTCGCCCGAGAGCCAATCTGTGCAACTTTACCATCTAGGGCCACCGCCCTCATTTCCAAGACTCAACCAGAATCACCGCCAAGAAAACAGGCCGCTGAACCACATGGATTGATATGAACAACGCATGGGCGGAACGGCCATGCCATAGCATAACATTGGCCATGAATGTCCAACACCTGTGTCAATCCACGTGTGAGTGACCCAGACATGGGAACCGAATCCCAGCTGGATCCAACCCCTACTTCGTCTAAGGGCGCGTATCTTTGGGGTCAACAGACATCGTCGCCGATGCAGCCCTACACGAGCCGTCGGAGCAGGATGCCTGCACGTGCCAGGTCCAGTCCAACCCTCGAAGCCTGCACGTGCCAGGTCTATTCCAACCCTCGTGTGAGTGACCCAGACATGGGAACCGAATCCCAGCTGGATCCAACCCCTACTTCGTCTAAGGGTGCGTATCTTTGGGGTCAGCAGACATCGTCGCCGATGCAGCCCTACACAGGCCATCGGAGCAACATGCCTGCACGTGCCAGGTCCAGTCGAACCCTCGAAGCCTGCCACTACATCTGTCTAAGGGCTTCGGTGACAGGGCTTCGGTCACCTGACGTGTCGGCTCATTGTTGGGACAGATGTCATCCACTCATTGGACAGAAGGCGCCTATGATACGTCGACATGTGGCACGACCCAACAGAGGCCCATTCCTGTGAAAAGGCCGCCCGCTTGACTTGGTCAAAAGGTGACAGCCGCCCATGGAAAGCTTCGTTAACGGCCTGCTTCGATATAGCCCATTTACAGCCCGCTAACCCAAGGCCCGTTCGCCCTATCCGAATTAGGCCCGATTCGTCATCCGGGCCATCCAATATGATTCCAGCCCGTTTTCACTTCGGCCCATGTATGGCCCATGACGTCTTCGCCCATATGAGGCCCTATGTAACTCTTGGCCTATTAACGCCCGTGGTGAAACGGCCCACAATGAATAGTGTATCACTTTAGACCAATTAACGACCGTGGTGTGGCGGCCCGTAATGAACAAAGGTATCACTTTATACCCATTAAGGGCCCGTTATTCAGTTGGGACGTTTCCAGCCCATGTTATCTTTCGGCCTTCTCAGAGCCCATTTATTCTTGGGCTCATTTCGAGCATTTGTTTACTTACGACCCGTTACTGTCATTTTCTGCTTGTGGGCCAAATTCAGCCCGTGGTTACAGTCGGCCCGTTTGTGGTCGTTAATACATTGGGCCGTTTTCATAGCGTCATCAAATACAGCCTATTAACGATGGCCCGTTATGGTCGGCCCATGAACGGACGATTCCAACTCTAGCCCGTTTATGGCCATAATGCGGCCTGTTATTGGCCCATGTTTGGCCAATCGATCATACTGCCCGTATAAGGCCCATTGATGATACGGCCCGTAGAAGGCCCATTGTTTCTATGGCCCGTAGAAGGCCCAATGTTTCTACGGCCCGTAGAAGGCCTACTGTTTCTAAGGCCCGTAGAAGGACCATCGCTTTCTACTGCCCGTAGGGAGGCCCACCGTCACTACAAGAATATTAGCCCATGGTTATTGTGGCCTAGTTTTAAAAATAGGTTATTGCAGCCACTAGTAAACCGCGGAAAAAGAACTGCACTGACTACAAGCAAACAAATAAATAAGACAACAAGGAAATAAATAAGCAAGCAACTTATGCTAGGCTATCACGGCTATTACACATATTACATCCACTGGGCATCAAAGTTCACCACCAGTGCAAATATAGGGAACACAGCAGCATATGAACGCCATGACAAAACAAGTCCAGAACTGAAACCACTTCAAAAGAGTTCAAGAAACAATATCCAGGTACCCATAATCTTTGGCAAGATGCTTATCAAACTTATTAACTTTCTCTTGTTTGGCGCTTAAATCCTCCAGTGATTCTTTGTTGCACAAGAAAGTACGCATCTTTATTCTGCAGGACTTGCTCAGTCCTTCGGCTTCTTGCCACAACACGGTGATCGATGCCTTTCAGCTTGTAGCTGAGACCGAAGAAGTCAAGTGATTCAGCAGCGAGTTCGAAAGCTTGTGCCAGTGATCGCCAAGAACTCGAACACTACACCAACGCAGGATGTGGGGTTTTCTCACTTTATCTACAAGATCGTTTTATCACCTTTCTTGGAGACCAACAGGTTGTCTCACTATCTTGAACCTTATCTGCATTACTTTCTCTACCATTGCATAGTGGGGTGCTCTTCTCCAATATTTTGTTTGCATACTACAAGAGAAACAAGGAGACACATCATAGGTTTAGCTTGTAGTATACCAAACTCATTTTGGTAAACCGGTTCAGTAGTAAGGTGGACAGGATAACAGGATGAAACAAACATATATCTATGTACTATGGTCACTGTATTGTCCATATCATTCTAGTTTATGTTCCCTAATCAAGATAGAGACACAGTTCAACTCATATATTTTTAAGACACAGCAGCATAGACAGAATATAAGTGTGAGAAACTACATAGCATTGGCAGCACTTGTAATGTGCATCACATGAGAACATAACTGTTTATACAAGTTAAACTGAAATCAACATAGAGCACGAAGGTAGAACAGCAATCCAGTTAAAGAAATAGGTTTAAAACATACCTGTTGCGCCATTGGAGTTTCAATTGGATCCTTCAAATTCTAAAGTAGTTGGTACGAGTAAATAAAGTGATGCAACAGCAAAGGAGTATGGACCATAGCTACGGAATCGACACGAGAACAGTTGCTCTTACGCTTTAAACATGGAGTTTGGGTTAGCTGTGGTGGTCTTAGTGCTTTGGGCACCGCAGTAGCTTTACAAACTGCTCGTGTGGGGTACTCTATGGTGGACATGGTGCTTTGTCAACTATAAAAGTGGGTTACTATCCGCTGGGGTTGCGGTTAGATGGGTTGTAGCTGGTTCTCTCGCCCAACGGTGTAAGTGTGCAATCTGGAAGAGTCTCGATTATGTGTGGTGGGGCTAGTTTGTGGGCCAAGAAACCATGGTTCTATCTGCATCGACGGGTAGCACTGTCTTTTGTGAAGAACGGGTTTTGCTCCCTTAGATACTGCCATCACCCCTCCAATTCAAATGGTTGATAAAAAGAAAAGAAATTGAACGCATGAGACATTGTATGATAGATGATGTGGTAATTCACATATATGTTGTCTAACCAAACAGACTGCATGACACAATTTCACATATATGATGCCTAACTAAACAGGATAGCATGACACAGTTTCAGATATATGATGGATAACTTAACATGATATAATGGCATAATTCAACATATGATGAGTACCTAAACAGGATGACATGACAAAACTATATGATGTCTTTCTAAAATAGGTTGGGATGAAATAATTCACATACATGTTGTCTAAGTATACAGGATGGCATGATATAATTGACATAATTGATTCATATACTAAGCAGCTGGCACTCGCATGTATGATCTCTAAACTAAGCAGATAGAATTCAATATTGTGCATATGATGTCTAAACTAAGCAATGCAAGACACCATATGCATCATATGAGAAATATAAACATTGCAACTTAGAGCATACACCTCAGGTGGGATATAGGACTGGTCATCTGTCTCTAAATCCTCCTCCGAGGAGCTCCCTATAACCATCGAGATATATGCTTCAACAGGTACCATTGCCTGCTCTGAAGACCTTGTTTTCACTCCAGATTTTTCCATAACCGGCTCAAATGGCTGATACACACGAAGAGTAGTTCAATATACACATTGTCGACAAATGGAATACGTAATGAAAAAAAGATGGCATGAGATAATTCACATATATGATGCTGGCTCCATGGCGGTGCATAATTCACATATATGATAAGCGGCTGAAAAACATGGCATTGCATAATTCACATATCGATATAGAAAGCAAACATGAGGCATTCACACAAAGCATGTCTAATCTAAGCAGATGGCATGGCAATGCAAGACATCATATGCATGATATGAGCAATATAACCCAGCCAAGTTAGAGCATGCACCTCGGGGGATACGATTGGTCATCTCTCTCTAAATCCTCCTCTCGAGGAGCTATCTCAGAACCAGCAAGAAATCTGCATCGATGTGTAGCAGCGATCGCTCGAAGACCTTGTTTTCACTCCAGATTTTCCCATGACCGACTCAAATGGCTGATGCACAGGAAGAGTAGATGAATGTATAAACATTTTTGACAAATGGAATACATTATGGAAAAAATAAGGCACGATACAATTCACATATCGATGGTGGCTAAACAGGATGTCATTGCATGATTCACGATATGATGCACAGCTAAAGAAGATGACATTGCATAATTCCATATACTCCCTCTGTTCCTAAATATTTGTCTTTTTAGAGATTTCAAATGGACTACCACATACGAATGTATATAGACATATTTTAGAGTGTAGATTCACTCATTTTGTTCCGTATGTAGTCACTTGTTGAAATCTCTAAAAAGACAAATATTTAGGAATGGTGGGAGTATGATATAGAAACCAAACAGGTGGCATTCATACAAAGCAAATCTAAACTAAGCTAATGACATATAAGATGTATAATGTAAGCAATGCAAGGCGCCATATGCATGATATGACCAACATCAAGATGCCGAGTTAGAGAAAACACCTCGGTGGTAAACATGCATGGTCGGCTCCTTCGAATCTCCATCTGAACAATTATCTTCCTCCGAATACAACTGAAATGCAGGAGATTGGGGGGGCACTTCGCCCACCATGGAGCAGCGTCGCATGACATTATATTCGACATAACGGTCTTCTCTTTTCTCTACATGTTCAAGACGATTGTTTACAATATCGACATGCATAATAAAAAAATAGTTAGATTTTGTAAGGCCTAAGGGTGCATGCAAAAATCAAGACTGATGGTAGCAAACGAGTGGATGATTCCAAAACAAATGATAGCGGTAGATTATAGCTTCAGTTTAAAAGATAGACAATGGATCATCTATTGTTTGTTGCCCACCCAACATGAACCACATAAAGACCCCAGATGAACCAGATAGTAGATGATACTATTCGTTTCTGGCTCGATATGAGACCCATGGGCAATTCAAAACTCAAGATTGAACGATAAAGTAGCGGTAATAATAACCGATGTATAACGTAAGCAAACACGAAAGATGCGACCTCTCTTAGGAACTGTCTAGTCCTCGTGTTCATCTGCTCATCGATGATGGTAATGCAGTTGGCGTGGCTGCCGCAACGGGAAGATGATCGAGGCGGCGAAAGAAAGTCTACAGGGGATCTCTACTGCAGTGAACGCTTCATCGATGGTGCACCTCGGTGGGGTGGATGACGGCACGGCAGAGCAGGACATAACACACGAGTTTCCTTTGAGGCCAATCTGAAAATGAAGTAAATCTATAAGGGCTCCTTAGAATTGGAGGATTCTATAAACGCAGGGACATGAAAAACACAGGAATAGGATAGGAATGCACGTGCAAAACAGAGCATTTGGAAACATAGGATTTCAGTCAACCTGGTTGTTTGGCTCACATGAACTGGAAGAACAGAGGAATGGAGAAACAAAGTGATGCGACGAGTGTACAACCTCTTTGGCATAGCCTTGTGGACCTCAGCATCATTGGGTTGGACGTGGAGTATGGTGATAATGCTGGTGTGACTGTCGGAGGCGGGGAAGAAGATCCCAGGCCTCTGGAAACGGCGCCGAGGGTACTGCTCCGCTGTGATGGACGGTTTCGTCGTTGGAGCAGCTCCGCTAAGGTGTACATCGATGAGGCTGAAGCATGACAAGACATACAACTTTAATCTGAAGTGGGACCCTAATATCATCTGCAATAGATGATGTAAAATACATCACCAAAAAGTGCTAGATGTAAAATGCATCAGCCGCGCCACGGCCGCTCCGACAGATGCTGTAAGTACTGTTCACTCTGAACTTAACTGAAGAAAATGAACTTCACAGTCAAAACTGAATTTTACTGTCGAAACTGATTGAACAAGTAACAGAGCATTACAATAGATGTTTAGGGCGTTCGAGCACTAGTAGAAGAGAAGCAGTGATCTAAATCAGCAGACGCTCGTGCAGGGAACGCACTAGCAGAGAGAAAGTCGTGCAGTAGCACCGCGAGCGAGTGCTAAAGCAGCAACTCCTGTAGCTGCCGGAGGTCGTGCAGCAGCAGCAGCAGCAGCGCAAGCAAGAGCAAGAGAAGAGCAGCAGCACGAACGAAAGCAGGAGCAGTGCAGCAGCGCGACCGACAGCAAGAACAGAGCCGCAGCGCGAGCGAGAGCCGAAGCAGCTGCAGCTAGTGCCGTTCTGGAAATCGCTGCCGAGGAAGCAACAACATGGGGGAGAGACGCCGTGGATGATGTGGCCAGCGACGATGCCGTTGACGGAGACGCCATGTCTGCTCGGTATCGAGCACCGGCAGCCCCGTGAGATCGAATAAAAGATAAAATGCAGCGGTGAGTGCAGAACCTCCTCGGTGGCTCCGAGTTGGCCTCGGCTTCATCGGAGCAATTGGTGAGGGTGCTGCGGTTCCGGTGGGGCAAGTCAAGACGGCGCTGTGGGGATTGAGGTGGCGCGATAGACGAGGCGAACGTCAGGGCAGCTCCTTGGAGGTGGAGGACGGGGCGGCTGATCCGGCGGGACGACGAGATTGACAGTGGATCCTCATCCGGTGCGGTGGATGAGGGACGACGAGCTGTTGCGGTGGACGACGTAGTCGAGGAAGAGTCTCCGGCTGGGCGGTGGTCGGGAGGCCGACGGAGGAGCGTTGGGTTTCGCGGGTTTTGGCGGCCTCGGTGTATGAATGGGGGGGAGGGCGAAGGGGGAGGGGGAAGCCAAGCTTAGGGACGCGCTTGTCCGAAATGTAGGGTAAGTTACCAGCGTACCCCCACCGGTTTTGACACCGCGACGTGGAGCTTCATTTCCGGCTGAGGGGTAGAAGGGGGATTTCGCGTGTCTGGGCTGCGGGAGCGATTTCGGATGAGGAGGGAGTTCTCGCGCGCGTCCAAATTTCGGGATAACAAGGCACGGCGCGGGTTGAAGAAGCGGGAGTTTCAAAGCAGGTGAGACAAAAGATACTCGAGCTTGAAAATTTCGGGATAACAAGGTGCGGATTCCTTGTTCGGCAGGACAAACTTAACGTGTAAAAAAATCATACAAGACACAAGAGAGTCATGTCCCCTTTTACTATATTGCTATAGATTCCATTGAAAAAACTACAAGAAAAATGTAAATAAAATCGGGAGAACAAGATTACCCTGCACAGTACCAAATCAACTCGCACTTCCCTCAGCAACAACAAAAAACAAATCAATTCCCACCAAATAAAGAGTAATGTCCCTTTTTATATGATTAGAAATGCCATGATCTCGAATTTCAATTTTTGAATCCACGTTTGTTGAATTCGAATATATCATTAGGTGACCTTGCGGTTTATAATTGATGTAGTCATACATTTTGATCTTCCATCATATATGAACATTTTACTCCACCATGTGAACATATATATTGTCGTCTACCATATGGACTAAATTTGAATCAATTTTCCTTATTTGAATACGATTGTTGTCAAGTTATACAATAATTTAAATATTATCTTGATAACAAAAGACATGCATATAGCAGTAATCATATTTCACTATGAACTACATGTACCATACGCCTCCAATTCAAATATCTGTATCCATTTTATGTTGAATTCAAATCATAGTACATTATTGGTCTAGGTAGCGAGATGTTCGGGATAATCTAAACCCTGTTTTCATACGTATAATTTTGGCTGAATTGGGACAAGTTTTGGTATAAGCCTCTTGCAAAACCGAAGATTCTCTCAACAAGCCTCGTGGTTCCGAGAGGAACGTGTCACCTTTGTGTGTAGACGATATACGCTGCCTCCCCTGATTTTATTTACATAGGCAACATAGAACTATATGAGTGCCTTGTTAAATTTTGGAATTATTTCGGTTCATTTGGCCTTTTATACATTAATTGAGTTTCTGGACTTTTAATGTGCATAATCTAAATATGAATTGCATGCACATGCTCCGTGCACCAAAGTGGGTTGAAAATTCACATGTGTGTCCTTGGTTGAATTTCTAGGTCCCATGGAAGAAATGAGAATGAAATTCAAACATCTCAAGGCCATGAATCTGCCGAGAACATCGGAAACTTAGATTTTAAATTCATGTAAATCCAAAACTCGCTGGAAATCATGAAATTTGGCATGGTGTCATGTCATGGCACTAACATGTTGTGGTAAAAATTGGGCGATTTGGAAGCTCGTGGTTCTAAGAGGGAACGTGCCACCTTTGAGTGTGAAACGATATACGCTGCCCCCCGCCCTTGAGTTTCTTAACAAAGGCAACATAGAACTACATTAGTGCCATGTTAAATTTTGGAATTATTCCGGGTTCGTTTGTCGTTTTTATACATTAATTGAGTTTCTGGTCATTTAATGTGCATAAGTCAAATTTGAACTACAAGCACATGCTCTCGTGCACCAAAGTTGGCTGAAAAATCACATTTGTGTCCTCGGGTGAATTTCTAGGTCCCATGCAAGAAATGAGAATAAAATTAAAACATCTGGGCATCGTGGCTCGGCCGAGAACATTGAGAAACTTGGTTTTAAAATTCTTGTAAATCCAAAACACGTCTGAAAATCATGAAACTTGGCATGGATGTCATGTCATGGTACTACCATGTTGTGGTAAAAAATGGCCGAATAGGAACAGATTTTGGTATAAGCTTCTTGCAAACCGAAGCTTCTCTCAAGAAGGCTCGTGGTTCTGAGAGGGAATGTGTCACCTTTGAGTGCGAAACGATATACGTTGTCCCCCTTGAGTTTATTTACAAAGGCAACATAGAACTACATGAGTGCCTGTTAAATTTTGGAATTATTCCGCTTGTTTGGCCTTATTTACACATTAATTGAGTTTTGGTCATTTAATGTGCATAATTCAAATTTGAACTACAAGCACGTGCTCCCGTGCACCAAAGTTGGTTGAAAAATCACATTTGTGTCCTCGGGTGAATTTCTACTCCCATGCAAAAAATGAGAATAAGATTCAAACATCTAGGCATCGTGGCTCGGTCGAGAACATTGAGAAACTTGGTTTTAAAATCATGAAACTTGGCATGGTGTCATGTCATGGTAGTACCATGCCGTGGTAAAAAAATTGGCCGAATAGGAACAAATTTTGGTATAAGCTTCTTGCAAATCGGAGCTTCTCTCAAGAAGGCTCGTGGTTCTCGGAGGGAACGTGTCACCTTTGTGTGCATAATTCAAATTTGAAATACAAGCACATGTTCCAGTGCACCAAAGTTGGTTGAAAAATCACATGTGTGTCCTCGGGTAAATTTCTAGGTTCAATGCAAGAAATGGGAATGAAATTCAAAATTCTGGGCGTCGTGGCTGGGTTGGAAACATTGAGAAACTTAGTTTTTTAATTCCTGTAAATCACGCATGAAAATAATGAAACTTGGCTTGGTGCCATGACATGGAACCAACATGCTGTGGTAAATTTGCAGTCCGATTTGCGAAGGCGCACACATTAACAATCAACAAAGTCATTTTGGAACAAGTGCTGTCACGTTACAATCGGAAACACAAGTATTATTGAAACCGTGGGCGTTCTACTTACTAGTACCATTTACGTGCCGCCACGCGTCCCCATTTTTTATTAGCTAGGAGGCGCCGTGCAGGGTAGCTATTTGAGTACGAGAGGCGTGCGATCAGACCCCTGCGTGCTTATCGGGAGGAGAGCCCTTTGACCTCCATCTGCCGTCCACCTCTCTCCCAAGGTCTCCATTAATGGCGCCCGAGCCTCTGTTTAATGGCGTGGCTATGTCTCACTCGACTGAGATTTAAGAGAGATAAAATAAAATCTGAAAGCACGGATCTTGATGTAAGATCCGACGGACCTATATAGCATCTACTGCGACTTATAGCAAGACTAATGAATATATAAGGATGATTTTTATTTTTTTGATCAAACAAGGGCTTGCCCCTTCCGATTTTCATTACTGAAAGCCACCACAATTCACAAGAAGTTCAGCACAACTCCAGCCTAACACGAAGGAATAAAAGCTACATACCAGATTGAAATCGCAACATCCCAAGAGGCCAACAAAGGCCAAACATCCGCGCTAGAACCCAACATTTCACAACCGACGACACAATCCACATCCTAAACCGATTATTACATAAAAAAACCAGGAAACTGAAGGAAGCCCAGCAGCAACTAGAAGAACAGCAACGCCAGGGTCGCCACAACAAGAGTTTTCTTCATTCCAGCCTCGCAACATTGATCTTCCACAGAAAGATAAGGACGATTAATTATCTTACATAATTAGAAAGATAATTTAAAAAGCCACATGTGGCTACGCCCGAAATACACAAGGGCAAAAGAAGAAGGAAGACAAGGATCTGGCTCGCTGATCCCTACTTTCTTGATGCGTTGCTGCAGGCCGCGGGAACTAGTCTCCGCGGCGAGCGGCGATGAGCTCTTTCGTGTTCTCAAGACGCTGCTTGAGAACATCCACGGATTCCTCCACCAGCCTTTGGCGCTTGTTGCGGAGCATGTCATTCTCGTCCATAAGTTTCTTGACGATGACGTCGGTCCTCTTCAACAAGGCACTGGTCTCCTCCTGCTGGTCTGCACTTCGGACGATCTTCTCCCTCAGCAGGTCGCGCTCGGCCCGGAGCCTCTCATTGCCCTCCCTTAGTTGCCGGATGACGCCGGTAGCCTGTTCAAACGAGGATTTCACGTCGTCCTGCAACCTCGCCAAGCCGGAGATCTGATCCATCTGGCTATGGACGATCGCATGCATGTGCTTGTAACAGTCGTCGCCTGCCCGCGAGAAATTTTCCCAGGCCACCACGGTGCGGCGGGACATCTCTGCTGCATTCGTGGCACGGCGGGACATCTCTGCTGCTTCCGCGGCGCGGCCGGACCAGTCTGCTCCATCGATGGTGCGGCGGGACCTCCGTGCTGCTTCAGTGGCGCGGCGGGACCTCTGTGCTGCTACTTACGCGCGGTGGGACATGTCGGCTGCTCTCGCAGCGAGGCGGGACATCTCTCCTGCTTCCGCTTCCATGCTCGCCTCTCCCTGGTGGCAATCTCTCGACCCAGAACTCACGCTAGCCATGGCAGACGCAAGGGAAGGATGCTGAATGACTTGTTTGTTTTTGTGGATGAGGAGTTGAGCAGGAATGTGCAGTCATCTTGGCATACTAGTATTTATAACCGAGTACTAATACGCTCCTGAGTGGGAAACCGTTTAGGTTGTGATAGGTGTGAACAGGTTTGGAATTCAATATAGCGTGGTACTAATACGGTCCTAAGTGGGAAACCGTTTAAGTTGTGATCGGTGTGGACATGTTTGCAATTCAATATAGCGTGGAGTAATTTGGAATGTGACTAGGCACAAGCTCAAAATTTATTGACGGTTCTAGTTTCGAAGTGCGGCACTATTCCTGGATGGAGTACTTCTTTTTCTACTCCCTCTTTTCCAGTTTTATAGGGTTTATCTCAAAATTTTACTTTTTCCATTTTATAAGGCTCAATTTGGTTGTTCCCCAACACATGTTCAGATTCCAAGGTGCATTAAATCATTGCATGCAAGTATTAAGAGAAAATTGACCAATGTATGTACTTTATGCATGCATGCACTGCAATTAATACATTGATAAACATAATTTTTTGAGAAAAACAAGAGCATTAATTAGGTGCTTTTGCAAACTACAAAAAATATTCCACCACTCACCATAAACCGGAAAGGAGGGAGTACTGCTGTGTACGTGCAATAACTGGCACCGTCGTATACATATCTTACGGTTAATGGGGCGTTCGACAGGAGTAGCCGCGTGACGAGCTCTAGGCTAGTCCTTTTTTCAGACGCATTAAACCTATCTCTCGGGACTTCTCGCATGCGCCATCGTGCCACCCACAAAAACTTGTACTCTGAGTTTAGTAGTACGTTATACAGGAAGAGAAGAGGTGCACGCACGCACTCGTCCTCTCACACACGCGTCTGTTTTTTCTCGAAAAGGAGGATGATGACCCCCGGCCTCTGCATCTGGGAGTCACACATGCATCTGTAGCTACGAATAGTAGTGTTCTCAACCATCCGATTGGCTCTATCATGGATGTACCTATATACTAAAACATGTCTAGATACATCTATATTTTGACAAATGGAAGGCATGTATTGTGGAACGGAGGGAGTGCTTGTCATCAAAATGGATAAAAAAGGACGTATCTAGAACTAAAATACGTCTACATACATCTCCTTTTATCCATTTTGATGACAAGTAGTACTTCTTAACCAAAGGAACTTTATATTCAACAGACACAAAATATCCGCTCGATTGTTGGAAATTCTGATCCGATGTCAAGTAATTGCTGCATCGCCACCAAAACCCACCATTTCTTAAGCTAAAGTAGACCAAGGTAATCCCTATATTAGCATATTACTAAGATAAACAGAAGGCACCGTCGAAACATTTAGGACGTGAGCTTGTCAATCTGAATGTGGAGGGACACAAGCTTAGCCCCGACCAGCAGCTTGGGCGGAACTGTCAAGAAGGTCAGCTCTTGCACGCCGTCGCCGGGATCCTTGCTGCTTGTCACCTCCATTTCCACCTTGACGGCGTCGGTCGTGTTTTGGGCTCCCCGGGGCCGTTCGCCCACAGCTTGGCCAAGTAGTGCGGCAGTGGGTACGCCCCCGCTCTGATGCAGACGACCGACACGGCGATAGGCGCGCTAATGTCGAGCACGCCGCCAACCAAGAAAAACGCGGGGCGGTCCTCCTCCGCGAGCAGCAAGAGCCGTGGCTCCGACAGTGGACCTTGCAGCTGGAGCACCATGCCGTACTAGATCATGTGCACGGGCATGGGATGCGCGGTGCTGATGTGGTGGTAGAGCACCGGTGGCAGACCTTCATAGCCGCTGACGGGCACGGGGCATTTGTAGGGCGTGAGCGGACACACGCTCTGGTGATCGGCGAGCTTGTGGTAAGTGACATAGAGCCCACAGCCTTCGTGCGGGCACTCCACCCTCACCGACAAAAGGATGGAGTCCATCGCCGTGTTCCACACGTCAAAGCCACCGCCGCGCTCGCACTTCTGGCACTGCCGTTGGTTCCCGGGGCGCTCGACGCGGCAGTCCGCGCAGGCCAGGTGCCCTCCCTTGCACTGCAGAAATCAATCCAACAGCACATCAATCAAGAAACCTGCACCTTGCTCAATCAGCCGAACGGACGAGGTGTATTCAAACCTCATACACTGGAGGTGTCAAGGGGCGGAGGCACAAGGGGCAGTGGAGCACGGTGAGGTCCATCGAGACCTTAGAGAGCTCCATCATCGGGTCCTGTTCCTGTTCGGTCTGCATGATCTCGCCCTCCTCGTGCACAACCATCTCTCGACTTGGGCCGGGGTATTACAAAGCTTACCGTCACATATTTTATACTCCCTCTGTTCCTAAATGTACTCCCTCCGTTCGGAATTACTTGTCTCGGAAATGGATGTATCTAGAACTAAAATACGTCTAGATACATCCATTTTCGCGACAAGTAAGGCTGGCCATAGTGGGAGTAACATAAGTAGTATCATGCACTTGGGACTCGCAAACATGCTTATGTGGCAGGCAATTAAAGAAGAGAGAGATGGTTATAGTAACATAGGTAGATACCGTAACATAATAAATATGGTGCTACTATGTGTCATGCATGGCAATAAATGAGACCATCTATAATACTACTAATCTATGATACTATGCACTATAGAGGTACTCCCTCCGTCCCATAATGTAAGACGTTTTTTGACACTACACTAGTAACGTATGCATGTTACTAGTCTAAGTTACTCCCCACTATGACCAGCCTAATTCCAAACAGAGGGAGTAAGTCTTTATAGAGATTTCACTAGGTGGACTACATACGAAGCAAAATGAATGAATCCACACTTAAAATGCATCTATATACATCCGTATGTAATTCATAATGGAATCCCTACAAAGACTTATAATTTAGGAACGGAGGGAGTACTACTTCAAGGTGCATTAAATCAACACATGCAAGTACTATCAAAAGAAGAGTCACGGCATGCATGCATGCGTTGTAATTAAAGCATCGGTAAACGCAAATTATTGAAATATATCGAGTGCAGTGCTTTGATGTGTCGCGTCAAATCGTACATCAACGAGAAGTTTTATTATCCTCTCCCTCGCGGACTTAACTGCACCTGCCTTTGGCTGTATGACAGGTTGGCCACACACCTGTCGGGCCCACCTGTCATACACGCAAAGACAGGAGCGTCCCTCCCTCGCCCATGAGTGTGGTGGCTGGCAAGAATAGGAGAAGCTTTCGCTACATGCTCTCCCTCCCGCACGCGGTGGACATGCAGCAGTTCAATCGGTGTCAGATGGCCAGAAGCGTACTGTAGTACTCCTCCAGTGTAGTAGTACACCATCATTGTTCGACTTCCCGAAGAGGCGAAGAGCCAAGCGCAGCCCGGACGCTCGTGTGGCAGTTTCATGTGTAGAGTAGTCTAGATAGCGTGTACCGTGCCTGTAAGCTTAAAATCGTTGGGGTCGGCTCCATGCTATGTGGCCGTCTCGAAGTTTTTTTTAAATTAAAATAGTCTTCTGGCCCTACCTGTCACCCTGGTGATTGTAGTTTGCACGCTCATCTGGTCAAGACAGGAATATATATTTTAATTTGTTTTTTTTCAAAAAGGGGGGACTCCCCGGCCTCTGCATCATAACGATGCATACATCCACATATATTTTAATTTGTAGTGGGTAAATGTTAGAGGTTGCAGCAAATATATTGTACACTGCGGGTCTTTCAGCCAAGTTTAGAGGCAAGCATGTGGGGCCAGTGCTATGATGTATCACATCAACTCGTAGAACGAGGAGAAGCTTGATTTTACTACACGCCTTCTCCCTCGCCCATGCGCGCTGTTGCTCGCAAATGAGGACATGCTTTTGCTTAGTAGTACTTCTACAACAAGCTATCCGTCCCGCTCGCGGTGGACGGACATGCAGCAGTGGATTCGACGCTGTAGAAGCAGTAGTAGTAACATCATTGTTCGTCTTCTCGAAGAGGCGAAGAGCCAAGCGCAAACCGAACGTTGCAGTTGCGAACATGGGAGCACGCATATAGCCAGGCTCTTGCATGAGACAAAATTGCTATGTGAGCCCACTATTGTACTAGTACGTACAACTACTTGCTAGTATAGCCCTGTAAACCATAAAGGAGTATTTGCCCTTCTAGATATTTCAACAAGTGACTAGACTACACCGAGACGGAGTACATATGGAGCAAAATGAGTGAATCTGCACCGTAAATAAATACGTACTAGTTCTATCGTTTTCCTCTCTGAGGTGCACTATTGAGTATACTGACTAGTCTCTTTTTGACACGCATTTACATTGTTTTTTTGACACAGTACAGACGCAAGCGCTCATATACACGCGCATACACTCACCCCTATGAACGCACACACGCACGGCACTATCATCTAGAAATTTACGAAGTCACCATAGGCACCTCGTCGTCGACGGGTCCATAGGTGCTTGAATGCCAAGGAGGAAGAGGGTAGCGGTTCCCGAGACGTTGAACGGTCAATGATGCATCCTCAATTACATGCAGAGGGAATTAATTGGAGAAGCAGACTAGAGCCAACAAGATGTGAATGCAATAGAGTTTGGACTCTCATATAATAAAGGCGCCCCACCACTCCAATCCATCTACTTCCAAGTCTCTGCGCAACACTGCTCACTCCAATCCAAGACCAAGTGACCAGAAGCCACAAGCACATATGGAGGCGATGGACGCGAGCGGCAGTCGGCTGTGCCAAATCATCAAGGCGCCGCCCACGGCCCCAAGACCGGCAGCATTTCCAGACGGTCTTTGGCGGGCGATCGCAGCATCGTAGCCCTCGCCGACGCCGGCCGCCTCGCATGGGCGACATGATGGTCAACTCCATCCGCAAGTTCACCGCCTTCAAGAAGCGCGCGGACGACCTTGCCGTACTGCTCCAGCCCGCGCGCCCAGGCTCCTCATTGCCTGCCACCCTCATCGGCCTAGATGGTGACGAACTCTTTCAAGCCCTGGTGGCCCTGCAGATGCCGCAGGTCGCGACAAAGAATGTGCACCTCGAGGCCGCGCTCGCCGCGCAGCGCCTCGCCATGCAAGAAACCGTCGACCTGCACATCCATGTCTACGAGGAAATCGTCTACATAGGCCACTACAAGGCAAGCGAGGACAGAAAGACGTTGGCCTTCTTCCAGCGGCTGGAATCTTTGGACGCCATTGTTCAGAAGCACGTCGACCTGGCCACGAAAGCTGCTGCTACTTAGGCGCCGTTCGGTGGGCCAGCGCCCTGAGTCGAGGAGGTGGACGTCGTCGATGGATGCATCTCTTCTTCTTGCCTCCTGTAACCAGCACTGCATCGCCTCGTGGCCTTAATGTTTTATAAGTATAGTACTCCCTCCATTCCCAAATATAAGTCTTTCTAAAGATTCCAGCAAGTGACTACTACATACGGAGCAAAATGAGTGAATCTACACTCTAAACTATGTCTTCATACATCTGTATGCTGTATTCCATTTGAACTAGTATCTAAAAAGTCTTATATTTATGAATGGAGGGAGTATATGGCATTTTTTATTCCAGTCGTAACGTTTTCACTGTGAGGTGGGGCCGCAGTTGAGCAAACCCACCCACCCACCGGGCGTCGGCTGAGTTTAGAATTAGAAGAGAGAAACGAGGGAGGAGAGCTAGCTGTAGCACGGACGCTGTTGTCAGATGGGACTCGTGTTTATAGAATAGGAGTACTGAGCACTCGTGCCTCTTTTTTTTGAGGGAAAATTAGTCGTATGTCTAGTACCACTAGTTGGGTGCGTCGACCTATAGCATCATCACTTTAGGTCTCCTTTTCGAACCGCGGCTACGCTTCAAAGTACATATTTTTTCACGCATTTATCCTCCTATATGTACTCCTAGGCTATTTCCACGTGCTCCCATTTGCCGACATGTGGGACATAGAGCATCTGGGTCGTAGTGCATGCACGACTCGGAGCATATGCCGGGGTACTTTACATTTCAGACCTCACGAATTACATGCAAACCCCCCGCAGAAGAATAAATAAATCAATGAATTACTACATGAAACCAGATTATTTTCGTGGAAAACGGAGCATGTTCATTAAATTTTGGACATAACACGTTTATAAAAAATGACCGGACCTAAACCAGTCTAAGGGACTCTTTGATTTTTCCCGAAAAAAAGGGCCTCTTTGATTCGCAGGATACTGAAAACACAGGAATGGGGAAAGTATGATGGCGATGAACCGAGACAAGGAGAACTCTAGCTCAATTAGAGGTTAGAGTTAGATTCTAACCCTGAACTAACTCTAAACCAAAGAGGTGTATGGATGGAAGGGTTAGATTGACAATAAATGCTCTATCTCAATCATTTGACTACTTTGCACCCTATTTTTAGTCAGACTAAAATAAGTCCCTTGGATCCAAGCACCCTCTTGGTGTGGACGGCTCTTCTGTGGCCTCCTCCCGCTCACAATTGACATAAACGAACCATCTATACAAATTAAGCATGCAAAACATGATAATTTTTACTTTGTCCATACAAATGAGATATCCCACTTAAACATACAAGTCGTCAATCAAGCTTCACAAAATAAAAAAACACTTCATGAAACAAAGAATGAGCTAACTCATCACGGAAGTCGTTCACGATAGGAAGGGAGCCCGGAGCCCCTCACGCACCGAGGGAGGAGCTCGCCATCGTCGCTCTGGAGGAAGGCTCTGTCGAGCCCAAGCCCCGGGAACCCCTCCGACGCCGGCCATTGCGAGTTGAGGTCGACACCGGCATGGGTACTAGGGCCGCTTGCCGCCGACTGGGAACTTAATCTTTGGGCCTCTAGAAATAATGAAAGCCTGTAACTAAAATACCTAGAAAGGTGAACTGAATCTTTGGGCCTCTAGAAATAATGCAAGCCTGAAACTGAAATACCTAGAAAGGTGAACTGAATCTTTGGGCCTCTAGAAATAATGCAAGCCTGAAACTTAAATACCTAGAAAGGTGAGAATCTTTGGGCCTCTAGAAATAATGCAAGCCTGAAACTAAAATACCTAGAAAGGTGAACTGAATCTTTGGGCCTCTAGAAATAATGCAAGCCTGAAACTTAAATACCTAGAAAGGTGAACTGAATCTTTGGGCCTCTAGAAATAATGCAAGCCTGAAACTGAAATACCTAGAAAGGTGAACTGAATCTTTGGGCCTCTAGAAATAATGCAAGCCTGAAACTGAAATACCTAGAAAGGTGAACTGAATCTTTGGGCCTCTAGAAATAATGCAAGCCTGAAACTCAAATACCTAGAAAGGTGAACTGAATCTTTGGGCCTCTAGAAACAATGCAAGCCTGAAATTGAAATACCTAGAAAGGTGAACTGAATCTTTGGGCGTCTACAAATAATGTAAGCCTGAAATTGAAATACCTAGAAAGGTGACCTGAATCTTTGGGCTTCTAGAAAGATTTATTACCTCCTCAAGCAGCATCAAACAATTCCATGCGTGCACCACAAATCTATAGCAAGTTTCATCAGGATCTACTTTTCCAAATCAGAATTAGCGCTAGATCAAGCAAGATCAATGATATGGCCGTGAGACAGAGAAGGAACGAACAAACTCACCCCTCTCGTGGCCTCCCTGGTAGATGCACCGCCGCCGCGCATGACAGAGGGAGAAAAACGACTGGTGAAGGGGGAGCGGGGCGACCTTCGAAGGTCGGAGGGAGAGGTCGGCCGGAGTAGGGCGGCGGAGGCCGGAAGGAGAGGGCGGCCGGAGGAGAGAGAGGGCGAGCGGCCCTATGGGGAACAGAGAGGAGTCGTGCGAGAGGGGGGGGGGGAGCAATCTGGTGCGGGCAGGTGAGATTTTTTAGTTCTCTTTTAGTGGGCCCGAGGATAACTAACCCAATTAGAAACTCTCCACCGGGCTCCTTTTTTTAGCTGGGTTAGAGCAAACTAGCTCAAACTAACCCCTCTTGTTTCGATAATTTGAGGCTATTTCAACCCAAACTAGCTCTAACTCAGGGATCCAAACAAAGAAGAGTGTTACTGTACATGCTACAATGTGGACCGTAGCACATTGTTTTTTATGGCCATATCACCGCATTGTTTTCTACTACTGGTTCACTGGGCTATCGTGGTTCACACGACTGGTTCACTGGGCTGCCGTGGTTCGCACTCCTCCGACCTGAGTAGTACTCCCTCCGTTCCTAAATATAAGTCTTCGTAGATATTTCACTATGGACCACATGCGGATGTATATAGATGCATTTTATGTGTAGATTCACTCATTTTTCTCCGTATGTGGTCCATATTGAAATCTCTCCAAAGACTTATATTTAGGAACGGAGGGAGTAGTATATATACCGCATCATTCTTTGCTCCTTCTTACTACTCCGACATGTGGGAGAGTCAGCATCCGGGTCGACGTGTCATGCACCATATTAGAGCCTGAGCGGAAGGGGGCATCACCCGGTCGGGCGCCGATAATTCATGACTATAGTGAGTGGTCATATCACAAGTCTTTCCAGCAGTAACGCGCCGTCAAATCGCACAGCCCCACTCGCTCACCCTCCCCGCCTCTCTGTCAACCCGCCTACCCGAAAACTGCTACGCGTACTGCCCGGGAAAAGCCCCGCCCTCAACTTTTAACTACGCAAAAATAGTTCGAGCTTGTTCGTTCTATATAAATAAAGTAATTAATGTATGTTTATTCACCCGTGGGGTTGTTCAATGAATGGAGGGGCGGGGAGCACAAGTGAACAATACTACCTCTGTCCGGGTTTATTGATCCCCACTGTATTTCGTGCCAAATTTTGACCATAGATTAAACTAAGAAAATGTTCACGCATGTCACCAAACATTATATTTTTCAAAACTATGTTCAAATACGAATCCAGTGAGATAATTTTTCTTGACATGCATTAACATTTTGTTAGTTAAATCTTTAGTCAAAATTTGGCACAAACTATAAAGGGACCTATAAACCAGGACAGAGGTAGTACTGTAGTAGTAAGTAGGAGTCGTAGAGTAGTCACATTAAATAGAGAGTTTATTTTCTTTAATTCCACGTACACAAATTGAAACGCTTGTTGTGGAGAGAAAAAAGATAATCACTCCACTATATATGGACGCAGGGGCCTGAGCGCTTGCTTTACTAGGGTTGCTCTCTTCATTCTCTCATCCTCTCCAGATATAAACAAGACAGCGGTAGCGACATTTTCTCTCTGCTCACCGCTGGTCACAGATCCGGCCGGATCCCTTCGGCCGGTGTGTGTAGAGGACTAAAAGGTGCATCGTTCACGCGATCATCGCCGCCGAGGAGGAAACCCACAGCTGCCGGAGGGGCCCGATCCTCTGCCCGTGTCGTTCTCTCCGACACAGCGCCGGCTTGGGAGGTCCTCCGACCCTTCTTCCTCCCTGCCGTATTGTCCGCAGATCCGACCTGCCGCCGCCGACATCCCGGCGACCCTCAGGTATAAGTTCTTTGAAAGCGGCCTTGCTCTACTGCCCCAGCTCCCCACGTGTCTGCATGTGCATCTTTTTCTACTCCCATCAGCTCTTCCAAAGCCACCTAAATTTTAGTATTATTAGAGGTAAAGCTACTTCATGCATTCGAATCTAGGGCTTTGTTCAAACAACGAAGAAAGGGGGGAAAGTTGTAGCATGAATCTAGGACTTGATTCAAAGAGTAAATAATATGGTGAAAGTAGTAGAGACCGGATACCCAACCGGTCTCTTGGTTGAAAAGGGAAATAATAGGAAAACGCGGTACAAACTGGATAAGGAACATATCTATTATTGGTTGAAAAAAGGATAGAAAGTGGCGGCTGGTGGACAAGTCAACAGAGTATGTCCAGGATTAGATTTGCTGCCATCACATAGTAAAAGGTCTCCAGGATTAGATTTGCTGCCCTCACATAGTAAAAGGTATCAGGATTAGATTTGCTGCCCTCACATAGTAAAAGGTCTCAGGATTAGATTTGCTGCCCTCACATAGTAAAAGGTCTAGGATTAGATTTGCTGCCCTCACATAGCAAAAGGTCTCCATGATTAGATTTGCTGCCCTCACATAGTAAAAGGTCTCCAGGATTAGGTTTGCTGCCCTCACATAGCGTGAACAGGCTCGGCATCACCACTTTATGCCTCCTTGTAGGTACATTGTGCTGATGCTTCCACTGTCGCATGTCCTTATACCAACCTTTTGCCCTTGTTAATGTAAGGGCGCATGTAAAATGAAGTGATCACACTGTTACCTTAGGGACATGTCTAACCAGTGTTATTGTTAATCTAATGCCTCCAATGATAAGATGCAATTAAACTGTGTTACAAATGGCACTCCTGCTGTTTTCCCCAGTATGATAAGTAAGTTGCTCCTTTACGCTGCTGAGTGTCCTGGTGTCCCCACGGTCCCATGCCCTTAAACCAACTCTTTAGCTGCTGTTGATTTATCGTGTCCGTAAACAAGCAATGCCACCATTATAGTAATCCCAAATCTGAGGAATCTCATTGTTGATCGTAATGCTCCTGGTAACATGAAGCATTGCTGACGTTTTAAAATTTCTACTGTCCTTGCGTGATTGCCATGAACATAATTAAGATGCTTCTTTTCATTTTGTATATGTTTCGTATATTCTTATTGACCAGCAACTGTTTACTTTCTATCATTTTGTGCAGATAGGGATATCCATTTCACCTTGTTGCTATTGTGACCTTTTGGTGGACTGCACAAAACACTTTTTTTTGGAATGAGTGTCTTGTGCAGTTCAACTAAAATGTCACGTGGGCAACATCTCTCAATTTTGGTGGAACTGCACAAAATGGTGATTGGAGTTTCCAAATCCCGTCAAGTTCTCTTTGGTAATCTCGTGCAACATTTTATTAGCCTTTGCAAGATGGAGCCGTCCTTTGTCACCACAATGGCACTTTATTTTAGTGGAACTACACAAAGGATAAGAAAATTATAGTTGCACCTTACATGAGCCGGACAGCCAACCTTAATGTTCCTCAATTTTAGTGCAACTACTAAAGAAGAACCTGCCAGCTCACAAGAGCAAGTACTTCTTGCTAGCTGAATGATGCAATATTTGCTTCATTTCAGGTGAACCGCAGAAAAAGGCGCATGAATTGAATCATGGAACTCCAGGCAGACCTCATCCTAGTGGAGCTGGAGGTTGAGTTCAAGGAGGCCGCTATTAAAGCGAAATCATGCTCTCCTGTCTCCTTGTTTGTGCTGTGCAAACATGCTGTGCAAACGGGAATACTCAACTACAGATGTTGTGACAGTCAAGAGCATTCGCCAAGTTCTTCGATTGTATGACATGGCTAGCCAAGATGGATTTAATACCGATATTCACTTTATCAAAATGCTCTAATGGGTTTGTTCTGAATCTTGCAAGCTGGGAATCAATGAGATGTGTAGGCATCTTTGTTGTACTTATTACTTGAATCTTATTTGTTGGTTCTGAATCTTGCAAGCTGGGAATCAATGAGATGTGTAGGCATCTTTGTTGTACTTATTATTTGGATCATATTTGTTGGTTCTGAATCTTGCAAGCTGGGAATCAATGAGATGTGTAGGCATCTTTGTTGTACTTATTATTTGGATCTTATTTGTTGGTTCTGAATCTTGCAAGCTGGGAAACACGGCATGATGATGCAGAGGACAACAACCATAACAAACAGTTCAAACTTGGTAGTATTATCTTTGTGAAAGTGCGACAAATATGCTGATCGTGTGCGTCCTGAGAATAATAATTCTAATTGTTGTGCATGTTGATCCCGTGGCACTGATAGAACGAGCCAATGCATTGCTTGTTTTAAGTATAAATTTCTATTAAAGCTAATTAAATTTAAGTAAAGTGACCACTAACTCCTGTTATTACAGTACCAATACAGACCCGCTCGTGAACCGACGTGTGGCCAGAGTAGGTTTCTTAATGGAGGCGTTTGAATGCGCCGAGGGTGCATCTTCTGCTGGGCGTGCAGCGGACGAGGAGGGTAGTAATGCTTGTTGTCGCTGTACACACTCAGCCATTGTTGAATCCAGTTCCCCAAGAGCTGAAAAACGAACTGCTGCCACCGCCTACACACTCGTTCACTCGAAGAGACTCCAATGGCGATCCGAGGGATGAGCCTGCTGGATATGGACTTCAGCAAGGAGTTAGTTCGCCGTTCAGTCCTATGGCTGCACCAAGTTGAATGTGATGTACACCAACGATACGGACTCGGTGAAGCTCTGCCTCGCCTCAGTCCTATGGCTGCACCAGGTTCTGGAGCATTCGCCCGTTTCATCGGCAGCGTCGACTGCACCTTCGCTACAGTGGAGAGAAGGAAGAACGCGACGATTCGGCCATCTGGTGCAACAAGCTTGTCGACATCCAGAAGCAATACAAGATCATCAGCAACAGGTAGGAGAAGGACTCCGTGGTTGACCTCGCTGAGGCCATCATCGACCCCTGATACGCCAACATGAAAGAAGACGACCTGAACACGTGGGAGGTACCTCCGAATCTAGCCAACCTACGCGGCCAAGGACGCATACACATGCTACGACATGTACAGGCAGATCTTGGACATGAGGGCGTGTCTGCTTCCCGTAACCGATGAGTACACGGACAGCTGCAGCGTCATGATCAAGCGTGCCAGGAAGGTCTAGATGTTGTACTTTATCTGTTTATAAGCACCTTTATCATCTGAGTGTTTCATGCATTAGCCTATGTGTCGTAATTATCTATTTTGTCCAAAATATTTCTTTTAAGAAACCATTAACCTGATTGCTTTTTTAGTGGCTATTTGCTTATGTATGTAAACTAGTTCACTTGTCCGTAAAAAGAACTAGTTCACTCGGCTGCCGTGCTTTGAATCTCCTTCCTCCCAACATATTCCTCTCCTCAGGTGGACCCAACAGGTCTCTGAATTTTCTCCCACTTTCTTTTTCGATGTAAACTGAGTTTTCTCCCAGCACTTTCCCCTATAACCAACTCAACTATCCCACGTCTAGCCTAAAAAATAATAATCCCCACGTACTATTAACTCATCAAATTAAAATGATATTTTATTTCATAAGTTGAAAGTTCTTACAAAATAATAATAATAATTGTTTATATATAACTTGCCAAGTTAACTCCTAGTGATTGCGTACATAAGCTTGCAAAGATTTTACTGACGTGCAATCATGTGTTTATGTTTTTATAACATTTCTCCGTCTAGCCCAACATGATATTTTCACCCAACCCAGCAATTCCGCGGATTTCGAGAAAAATGCAAATGGGATTTAAATGGGCTGCATAGATGCTACATCATTGTTTCACCCAGCCCACCAAATGGACTAAAAAAATGTACTGGCTGACATGTGGGCCAGTAGGTCGAAGCCTAAGAAGGCGTTGGATTTACATCCAACGGCCGACATTCTTCTTCAATCTCTCGTCTTCTTTCCCCAACGCTGCCGGAACCGCCTGCTCCAGCCTTCGGCGTCCAGCGGCGTTGTTTTGCGCTCCTCAGCAAAATGCTACCCCGCCGACAGCCAGGCCATCCCTCCACTCCGCACCTCCTGTTATTCTCTGCCGAGTGTAGGCCCACCCCGCACCCGAACCAGTCAAGTTTCCCACTCCTCTCCATCTGCGACTCCACTGCCGCGTCTTCCCCATCTCCGGGTCGTTCCAGTCTGGGGCCTTGCCGTCGTTCATCGCCTCGGTGCGCTCGGCGCGGCGTGGTCAACATACGAGAGTCAACGGAAGAGGACTTTACGTGGAGAGCCTGACGGCTGGGACCCACGAGGTCCATGGTCGCACGCGAGGAAAGTTCCTCCTTATTACGCACTGTACGTGGGAAGGGCTTCTGTATTTCGTGAAAAAAACGCCCCCGCCCCGCCTGATAGGTCGGACCCACCAGCTATATCTTCGCACGCAAGGAAGTGCCTCCTTATTATGCACCAAAAAATGAATACCCCCTGCTAGCTGGGACCCACCATAGTGGGTGGCTGACTTGTGGGCCTACTAAGTTGACGAGGACGGAGGGCTTTGTCAACTTAGTCAATATGAATGATTCTAGCTCCAGTGATCGTACGATGTCCATCCAACGGCCATAGTGCTTCTTCAACCTCTGGTCTTCTTGCTCCAGCCGCCCAAAGCAGCGCCGGTCGTGCCGCGTGCTCCTGCATCTCGTGGCCGGCTGTGATGCCGCGGAGGCCTCACCGCCCCCTACTACTCCCACCGCTGGCCCAGGGTATCCCTCTACTCACCCACACCCCCTGTTATTCTGCGGCGACAGCAGCCTCACGCCGCAGCCGAACCAGTGAACCCTCGTACTACTCTTAGCATGGGCATCCACTTCCGCGTCTTCCCCGGCTCCGCGTCGTCCCCTTCCTAGGCCTCGCCGTCGTCCACCGCCTTGGTGCTCTCGGCGCGGCGTGGTCAGTGTGGTCAACGACCGACTTCCATTGGAAGAGTACTGTACGTGGAGAGGCTGACAGCTGGGTCCAAGGCCACAGCCCAGTTTTTTTGTTATTTGCCAAGTAAGTCGCTTTGTCAGGCCTGTTGGGCTGCAAATCTTTTAAGACGAGGAGAGCTTCATTCGGCTGGCCGAGAAAATGGCCTATCAGTAATGAGAAATGCGCTGTACATTTTTAAAACACATCAAACCGGCAATTAGTTTCGAATATCTTTTTTTCATTTCGAGATTTTAAATTACATTAATTTTTATGCGTGGAGAATTTGTTGGATTTTATATTGATATACATTTATTTTTAAAATCAGTTTGAATGTGAGTCAAAATTTGGGATTAAAAATAGTTCGGACCGCTTTTGAAATATGCATAATTTTGTATAATTTTTTAACCGTGGCCACAATATGGGCTGTAATGCTAACAAAAAGAATATGGGCTCAAAAAAACCTTAAGAATTAGCAAATGGACTGTAAATTATTAGAAATAATGGCAGATGGGTTGTATGCTGTTTTCCACAGATTTTAGGCTTTCCTAAAAAAGGTTGGCCTTTAAGCAAAGGATTGTTGGATGTCCATCCAACGGCCGTCGTGCTTCATCAATCTCTGCTCTTCCTGCTCCAGCCGCTCAAACAAGCGCCGGCGGGACTGCCTGCTCCGTCCTCCCCGCGGCCGACTGTGCTGCCGTGCAGGCCTCACCGCCCCACCGTACTCCCATCGCTGGCCTAGCCATCCCTCTAGTCACCCACACCTGTTGTTATTCTCCGCCGATGGCAGACGAACCAGTAAACCCTCGTACAGTCGTACTCCCCTCCGCGTCGAAACAACTGCCGAGTCTTCCCTGCCTCCGTGTCGTTCCCTTCCTAGGCCTCCCCGTCGTCCACCGCCTTGGTGCTCTCGGCGCGGCCTGGTCAACGTGGTCAACAATCGACATGCATCTGAAGCGGACTGTATGTGGAGAGGCCGACAGCTGGGTCCACGGCCGCACGCAAGGAAATTCCTCCTTATTACGCACAAAATAATGATTCCTCCACCTGACATCAGGGACCCACCGAAAGGGCCTCTGTATTTCACGAAAAAACGTTACCGCCGCTGACAGCTCGGACCCACCAGCTATATCTTCGCACCCAAGGAAGTGCCTCCTTATTACGCACAAAAAAATGAATACTCCCCCTGTTAGCTGGGACCCAGTATAGTGGCAGGCTGACTTGTGGGCCTACTAAGTTGACGGGGACGGAGGGCTTTGTCAACTTAGTCAATATGCACGATTCTAGCTCCAGTGACCGTACGATGTCCATCCAACGGTTGTAGTGCTTCTTCAACCTCTGGTATTTTTGCTCCAGCCGCCCAAACCAGCGCCGGTCGTGGCTCGTGCTCCTGCCTCCCGTGGCCTCACCGCCCCTACTACTCCCACTGTTGGCCAGGCCATCCCTCTACTCACCCACACCCTCTGTTATTCTGCGGCGACGGCAGCCTCACACCGCAGCGAACCAGTGAACCCTCGTACTCCTCTACGCGTGGGCATCCACTGCCGCGTCTTCCCCGGCTCCGTGTCGTCCCCTTCCTAGGCCTCGCCGTCTTACACCGCCCTGGTGCTCTCGGCGCGGCGTGGTCAATGTGTTCAAGGAATGACTTCCATCGGACGTGGACTGTACGTGGAGAGACTGACAGCTGGGTCCACGGCCGCAGCAAGGAAGTGCATCCTTATTACGCGCAAAATAATTATTCCTCCACCTGACAGCGGGGACCCACCGGACGGGCCACCGTATTTCGCGAAAAAAATGTTTTTCCCTGACTGCTGGGACCCACCAGCTATATCTTCGCACGCAAGGAAGTGCGTCTAGGCAAAAAAAATTTCGCCCCCCTGACTGCTGGGACCTACCAGCTACATCTTCGCAGGCAAGGAAATGCCTGACAGTCGGGACCCACCTGGTCAAAGCATACGTAGGGTTTTCATTCTAGTCGCGAACGTTTACGTACATACTGGTCGTTCTAGAGGCGCGCGCGTGTCGTAGTAGAGGCGCGCACGTAGCATGTACACGTACGTACAGCGGCGAGGGTGCAAGAAAGAAAATACGACCACGTACGTACATACGGGCAGGGTCTCGAAGGCCTACTCGCGCATATGTACATGGCTGGGTCGGAATGGAGAAACAGCGTCGTCGTCGTGTTCATGGGAAGCCAACCGGCTGGGTCGGAACGGAATGCGTGGTCGTGTTCATCGGGAGGGCTTGGATGGAACAGGCGATGGAAACGAGGCCTGGCATACCGCACAACGGAGGAAACGGCCTTATGTTCGACCGACCACGTTCGAAACGGGATTCTGTTGATCGGGAGGGGCCTGGCGTACTGCACAACGAGGAAACGGACCTCCTACGGTCGAAACGGGGGTCCTGTTGATCGGGAGGGGTGTGGCATACCGCAAAATGGATGAGACAGACTTGTGTTGGAGCGCTACGGTCAAAACGGGGGTCCTGTTGATCGGGAGGGGTGTGGCGTACCACAAAACGGACGAAACGGTCTTGTGTTGGAGCGCTACGGTCGAAACAGGGGTCCTGTTCATCAGGAGGGGTGTGGCGTACCGCAAAACGGGACTCCACGGGATACTGTTCATCTCCACCATCGACCTCCTCCAGCCTCCATGGGCTACCGTCGACCTCCTCCAGCCTCCACGGGCTCCTGTTCATCCAGCCTCCACCGCGCGCTACTCCACCGGCTACTGTTCAACCACCCCTCCACGGGCACCCCCACCGTCTACTGTTCATCCAGCCCTTCACACCACGGGGTCCTGTTCAACCACCCCTCCGCCGTCTACTGTTCATCCAGCCCTCCACACCACGGGGTCATGTTTATCCAGAGGCAACGCCACTGCTCACTGTTCATCCAACCCCCACCGCAACGCTTACTGTTCATCCAATCGACCGGCTTCAGTTAGCAGCAGTAGCGAAGGAATCGCTCCATCGGGTTCAGTTAACAGCCATCGATCGATCGCTCGGGTTCAGTAACGCGTAGCCTGCAGTGCAATCCTTCGGTTCATTAGAGCCCAACGCCCGCCGGGTTCATTAGAGCTAACGCCAGACGCACGCCGCAGCACGTCACGAGAGAAACACGCATCGCTCGGCCCCCGACCTCCCACCGTAACCGACAACTCCCCGAAATTCCCCCCCCTCGCTTCTACCACGGTTTTTTCCGTCATGGACGGTCCAAAGAATGTTATGCAGCTGCGTCTCCGGCCCGCCCAGGACGAAAAGCCCATTTTCTGTCATGATTTTTTGTCATAGAAGTAGGAGCCCACCACATCTATGATGATACCGGGTTTTGTCACAATTATCGTCATAGAAGTGTCATATGTATGACAGAAAAAAAATTCATTCGGCCCAAAATATCACGGATGTGTCTTTTTTTTTGTAGTGGAGGGTGTTTTCATCTCCCCCCTTACTTTTCTATAGCGACCGTACCATTAGATAACACATAAAACATATAAGTATATTGTATATATTATATTGTAGATATAATAGTTTTCACTGTGAACTTGGCACGTTAGATTCATCCAACTTCCACAATATATTAAAAGTTGAAACAAACATTTGGAGTTCCATTTGGGTACATCCTCTAACTTACCCACTCGGGTTTCATACTTTTCTAATCTCTCTTCATATAGAAAGGAAAACCATTCATGCATATCTTTTTGAAGCACTGACAATAGAACAATCGTTACAATTTTCTCATTAAATAAATGCTTTTGGTGAAGCACATCTAGTTGTGCTATACGTATACCTAAGTTCTCTCTCATTGATTTTACATGAAGATTTATGTGCTTTTTCTTTTTTATATTTGACTGAGTGTGCAATAACTATGAACAACCACTTTTTTTTTGAAAGAAAGCCTCTTGGCACTTTATTGCAAACTTGAGAGTTACATCATTCAGTACATGAGGTAATAGAAAATTAGGCGGAACATCATCCCACCATATCATTTCTTTTGAGTCATAAGCATGTCTCGCTAAAACATGTGCCAACTTATTTGCTTCCCTGCGGCAATGACGGAACTGAATCGATGATATCTCATGTGCAAGTCGGAAAGCATCATATAAAATAGCAGTATATGATGCCAGTATCTCTGAACCTCCATTGCAAGCGGTAACGAGCTCTAAACAGTCTGACTCCACGGTGATTTTTGAGCATCCAATATCACGTACTAGTCAAAGACCAAGGTAAAGTGCCATTGCTTTTGCAGACGCAACACCTGAGGCATAACTGAAAATCTGCAGCACCGGCAACTGCTTCCCCACAACTGTTACGCACAACAGCAGCCATTGATCCTGTACCATCTTCAAAGAAAGATGCATCAGTGTTTAACTTGAAAGTACCAATAAGTGGTTTCTCCCAGCCTACTCTTCTCGCCTGCTCCTAAGGAGACTTCTCTGCATAGTCTGTCGTTAGTGATTGGATAGCGAAAGCTGAGCTAAGAGGTCGTTTGACATTCTCACCTTTCCTTGCTTCTCTCCTTTCCCACCATATGTACCATAAGGCCACAACCACTGTTTCTTGCAAGCCTAGCTGCCCTAACACCGGCGACTTCCTGTGTGGCCATCGTAGGATTTGTTCCAAAACTATAGAGCCTGAAAGATCCACTGCCAAAGCTTGATCAATAAACTTGCCGAGCGCGTGTACAAGTAAACAGCAAATGGCGAATATATTCAGGCCGAGAATGACAAATAGGACATTCTGCTGAGACTTTAATATGCCTAGAAGTGAGAACTGCCATACCAGGAACAACACCTTTAAGAGCTCGCTAGATGAAGATTTTTATCTTACTAGGGACTTCCAACTTCCACACAGCCGACCAAACGGATTAACCGATTAACATTTGAGGTCCCTTCACTACTACTAATTTTTGAACCAAACTGGTGTTCTCATTCTGAGTAGTAGGCTGACCGAACAGAAAATGAGTGCGATTTGGTCTTATGCCATGCTTCAAAATCCTCATTAGATGCACTGATAGAGGAATTCTCAAAATTCTTTCTGCATCAATTGGAAGGAAAACAATCCTTATAAGTTCCACATCCCAGGCTCCTGTATTGGAATCAATCAACTCATCATTCACCGTTCTTAGTAGTACGTTCCTTTTCCTTGTCTGGATCATCCTTGTTGGACTCGAAGGTACCCAATGGTCCTCCTAGATATTTATTTTCTCATCGGAACCAACTCTCCAAATGTGGCCTCTCCTGAATGTTTGCAGACCAGCGACGATACTCTGCCACGTAAAAGATGATCCGTTTTTTGGTCCTGCCTTTAAAATATTTCCATCAGGAAAGTATTTTGCTCTTAAGACAGTAGCACAAAGAGTGTCCGGATGCTTTATCATTCACCAACTTTGTTTCGCTAGCATGGCTAAGTTAAAAGCATGGAGGTCCCGAAACCCCATACCTCCTTTATCTTTTGGAAGGCACATCCTCCGCCAAGCTAGCCAGTGCATTTTCTTCTCTTGCTCTGTATCCCCCACCAAAAGGCCGCCATTGCATCTGTGATTTCTTTACATATTTTCTTTGGAATTTTAAAAATAACCATGGCATAAACTGGGATAGATTGGATAATTGCTTTCAAAAAAATGTTCTTTCCTCTTAAGGACAACAACTTTTCCTTCCAACCTTTATGTCGATTCACAACTCTTTCAACGAGATGAGAGAAACTATCACTCCGGTCCAAACCCACCATAGATGGAAGACCAAGATATGTGTCAGAGATAGCTTCCGTCATTATGTCATTTCTGCACAGACCTGAGCTTTGATATCCACATTCACATTTGGGCTAAAGAAGATACTACGCTTCCCTTCACTCATCAATTGTCTAGAACTTGCACAGTATTCATCCAATACTTGTCTCAATGAGGTTGCATTATTCATATCTGCTTTCATAAGGATTAGGGAATCATCAGCAAATAGTAAATGAGAGACTGATGGTGCATTTCTGCACACCCGAACACCTTCAATGTCACGAATCTTTATGAGCCAAAGCACTAGATAAACCACCTGCACACATAAGAAATAAATAAGGTGATAAGGGGTCCCCTTGTCGGACCCCCCTCAAATAAACACTTAAATAAAGGGACAGTCTATTTAATAGGTGCCCGAAAAAAACCTTTCCATCAGTTACTTTATTTCCCAACCATCGGATCCAGATCTAACGGCCTCCATCATGCCGCCTACTATTCATCTTCTTCCTCTTGATGGAAGATCCCCGCAGCCTACCCCGCCCCATCCGCTTGCCTTTGCCCCCCGCGGCCGGTGGGCGCTACCGCGCACTGCCTCGCCGCCTCGCCCTCTCCTCAACCTCCCCCACTGCCGTTGCTGGCCACCGCCCCGGCATCCCCCCTAAGCCCCGCTCCACCGGAGAAAACCTCTGGTGATCCCCTGCACCCGCCCATCCCTAAGATAGATAATGGGGTCGTGACTCCCCTCTAGTGAGGCCATGACTTCCCCCTAAGATAGATGGTGGGGGTATGGCTTTTTCCGGCGAGGTCCATCTTCTCTGGCGAGTTCGGATGAACTAGAATAGATGACTGCCGTGAATAAATTATTTTGAATCTGTATGTCACATCTAACCTGATGTTCACTATATTTGTGGTCTATTTTTTTTGTTTCTATTTTTTTCTTGTTGATGTGTTATTTGTGGGAGCTTAGATATGACATCTTTAGAAAACATCTAGTAGATATGAATTAGACAAACTGATAAATTTTTCAGGCACCTGGTATGTAGTTAGACAAAGAAAACCATGCATGCGGGTTGATCGTAGATTAAACCCCAAGCATGCACGCATGCATGTAGTGACAAGATAGATAAATGCATCGATAAGGCTCTTGCAGGTGTGTAGTAGCGCTTCAACTTGGAGCATAGCTCCCAGCAAAAGAAAATTTCATTCCGCCGATGCAAAAGATCGTCGCCGAGCTATCCCATCCCTGCTCGGCTTGTTCCTATCTCAATCAACGTTGTCCGTTCTCTGCAGATGGAGGCCAGCTATCTCGCATCGCATGCATGGCGCATGCCACCATGGCGCCGTGCATGCGGCGCTTCTTCACCACGTACACACCCCGACCTACACCTGGCCGCGCGCATGGCCTCCTCGCCGCATCGCCACCCGCTATATATACCATCACTTGCCCGGAGCTAGATCACCAACTCATCCAATAAGCCAACTCGTCACTGATCACCAACATCGATCACCATGAAGTCCACGGTAGTAAGATCGCCATGGCTAGTGCTAGCCCTCGTCCTCTCCCTGTGCCTCTCCCTCTCGTTCGCGTCGTGGGGTGCCGAGGACGAAGGTAGGGATAGTAGGAGGTGGCAGGAAGGGGGCGACGACGAAGGGCGGTCCGGCTCCGGCTCCGGCCGGCCGTACCACTTCGGCGAGGAGAGATTCCGGGAGTGGGCCAAGTCGCGGCACGGCCATTTCAAGGTGCTGGAGCGGTTCGACCACGAGCTGCTCCGGGGCTCCATCGGCGACTACCGCGTGGCGTGCCTCGACGCGGCGCCACGCGCGTTCCTGCAGCCCAGCCACTACGACGCCGACGAGATCGCCTTCGTGAGGGAAGGCGAGGGCGTGCTGGTGCTGCTGAGGGACGGGAAGCGGGAGTCGTTCTGCGTCAGGGAGGGCGACGTGTTCGTGATCCCGGCCGGGTCCATCGTCTACTCCGCCAACACGCACCGCTCCAAGTGGTTCCGGGTCGTCATGCTCCTCAACCCCGTCTCCACGCCGGGCAGCTTCCAGGTGAGCCATGCATGGCCGCAGCATGCAAGCTCCTCCGCCATCGGCGTTGCATGCAACGACTTACTTTTGGTATCTGTTCTTGATATGTTTGTAGGAGTTCTCCCCTATTGGGTTTGGAGGCGAGCAGCCGCAGTCATTCTTCAGCGTCTTCAGCGACGAGGTTATCCAGGCGGCATTCAACGTACGCACGCGTTGACCATCGGCAATGATTTTTTGTTTGTTTGTTCATCGCTTGATTCAGCTCGATCTTTTGTGCCATGTACGCGCTGACCGTCTGCATGCATGTGTTTTAATAGACTCGGCGGCGGGAGGATGTGGACAGAGTGTTCGAGAGGAAGAGCAGAGGTGAGGGTCTGATATCTGAGGGGTCGGAGGAGCAGATACGGGAGCTGAGCAGGTCGTGCTCCAGGGGAGGACGCGACGGCGGCGGCGGGTCGGGTTCCGAGAAGGAGGACATCCAGCCGCGCAGCCTCACCGGCGAGAAGCCCCGCTACTCGAACAAGCACGGCAGGTTCCACCAGATCACCGGCGACCAGTGCCACCACCTCCGCAAGCTCGACATGGATGTCACCCTCGTCAACATTACCCGGGTAAAGCATCCGCGCCGCGCATACAGATAGTTTTGTAGCATCATGCAACGGGACGGATTGGTGCTGGACCTAAGCGCCTAAGCCAATGTGTGTGTTTCGTCGTGCGTGCATGCATGCAGGGCTCGATGACGGCGCTGAGGTACACCACCCAGTCGACCAGGATCTACATCGCCGTGGAGGGGCGCGACGGCTACTTCGAGATGGCGTGCCCGCACATCTCCAGCTCCGGCCGTTCTGAACGCCGGGAGCACGAGCAGGAGCGCGAGCGCGAACATGGACACGGCAGGAGAAGCGAGGAGCGCGGGCAGGAGCACGGCAGGAGGAGCGAGGAGGAGGAGCACGGCCACGGCGGCGAGCAGGAGAAATCGAGAGGCTACAGGCAGGTGAGGGCCCAGATCAAGGTGGGGTCGGTGATCGTGCTCCCCGCGGGCCACCCGGCGACGTTCGTGGCCGGGAACGAGGGGAACCTCGCCCTGCTGTCCTTCGGCGTGGGCGCCAACAACGACGAGGAGGTGTTCGTGACCGGCGGGAACAGCGTGCTGAAGCAGCTGGACGATGCGGCCAAGGCGCTGGCGTTCCCCCAGCAGGCGAGGGAGCTGGCGGACAGGGTCATCCGCGCGCAGCCGGAGTCCGTGTTCGTCCCCGGCCCGCAGCAGCAGCGCCGCGTCGCCGACATGTGAGCGACGATCTCGAGCGTGCGCATGCGGTTCGTGGAGCTGCATGCATGAGTGTACATGCAACGGGAATAAATAGCTAGCACGGTACTGCCTACTACAGTACGTGCGTGTAGCAGAGGAGAGGAGAGACGATGCTCTATGTACGGATGTGCATGCTTTGTGTTCCTGCGCGGTTATGCATGCATGCACGTGAGTTTTCTATGTATGTAGTAGCACGTGAGTTTTCCGGTAATAAAAGACGTGACCTGGCCCGTCGGCTCGTTGGAGCATGTCGGTGAAAATTGCACTTTTACTCGTACAGTGACGTGTCACATACACCGATCGATCGAGTAACAGACAAAAACAAGACTTGTCACGTACTGGAACGGAAGAACCGGAGCACAGGCCAAGCGATCGACCTTGAGTCACGATCCTCTCGCCAGCCACTTTCCAGCCGGAGTCAGGACAGTTACTAGTAGGCCGAGCGAAGCACGGGGAGTGACCACCAGCAGAGCAGTTCACAGACAGCAAGCAAGCAAGCGCGCGGATCGATCGATCGGGAGCGGCGGCGATGGATGACGACTTCGGCTGCGTGATCGGCGTCGCCGGGAGGGGAGAGTTCGCGGTGGTGGCGTCCGGAACCCCCATCGTGCACCTCGACTCCCACAGGCTTCTCGCCATCTCCGGCAACCACCAGAACCGGTAACCACTGAGCGAGCTAGATCCAATCCACCTCCACCCGCCTCGCTCGATCCCGGCCACCTTCCATTCCATGGCTTCTGACCTCAGCTTCCCGCCCGTGTTTTGCTTTGGCAGCGCAAGGTTCGCGAGGACGATGTGCCGCAGGTGGAAGGGGCTGACCGGGGTGCCGTACCCCGACACCGCCACGGTCGCCGACCTCGCGCGCGAGCTGCTCGACCGCGGCCACTCCGTCGAGGCCCTGGTCGTGGGCTACAACCAGGCCCAGCCCCACGCGGCGGTGAGCTGCCTCGGCCCCGCGCTCCCGCGCGGCCAGTTCCTGTTCGGGGCCGCGGGCCGGGGAGCGGAGGCCTGCAGGGCGGTGCTGCGCCGGGGCTACCGCGACACCATGTCGTCCAGCGACGTGATCGAGCTCGTGGAGAGCTGCATCGCGGAAATCCGCCGGCTCGGGCTTCCCGGGGCTGCCGGCGAGTTTGCGGTGCAGTATGTTGACAGATGGGGAGCGGCGCCAGTGGGAAGGGAGGTCAGGGAGACAATGACTATCTATCGACAGATGGCACTCGAAGTGTTAAAATCACATGGGTTAGCCCTCAACCCCGTTCTCCCTAAAGATCACATCGCTTGTGTGTTTGATCGAGATTGTCTTCCCGCTCCCTTTTGATTCAGCGCAATTGACGCCCTCTAAATCTTCTTTTTTTGGGCAAGGCCCTCTAAATCTTGATCGGTACTATAGAGTACTTATAGGCAAAGGGTGACTGTCTCTCTAGGAGCATCCCCAATGGATCCGAAAATCTTCCTCACTAAGAGCGCCTCCAATAGGCGTGCTTTGCCTCGGCGCGGTATAATTCTTTTACAGCGTTAAAATAGTCTTTTTATGCACGGGAGCGACGAAGAGGTTTTCAGATGCACAAAAACACGGCGCCTAATCCGGCGGTCCTATCTGCAGCAGCCCAGATTTTGCAGCGCCAATCCGCGCCCAAAATTTGCAGCCAGGGATACCGCTTTTAGCGCGTGCGCTAAAGTTTTTGTGCGTGCTCGTAGCCCAAAATTTGCAGCCCGGGATACTGCTTTTAGCACGTGTGCTAAAGTTTTTTGTGCCATGCTCTATTTTACAGCGTCTGCTGGAGCGCTGTTTTTTGTAATGGTTATTGGGGCTACCCAAATACCTACTTTTAGGTTATTTGGAGATGGTTGCTTTCGCAGACCCCAATAACCCCATCCTGCATCCCAATACCCAACTTGACATATGTGCCTCACTTGTCAAGGGATCTCCCCCCGCGCCCGTCGCCACTGTTCCTCTCTCTGGCAGTGGCTCGACAGATGAGGCAATGGCAACAATTGCAATGCAGTCAACGACAATGGTGCTTCGCGGGTGGGCACGGCGGTGCGGTGGCCAACATCAGTTGGTGGCGGCAGTGAGGGTGGGGGTGGCACTGTGGTCAGCGGCAGTTGAAGACAGGTGTGGTGGTCGTCAATGGGATGGGCATCGTCAGGTGGGAGGGCGATTTGTGTGGGCCCCATGGGATTGGGGGAGGTGTTGGCGGAGACATGGGCGGAGATCAAGGGATTAGGTCAACAGTTTGGAACCTTCAAAATTTACAATGTTTTTTTTATTGGTATTTATAGTTCTTTACTAAATTGATACAATGTTTGTTTTTGGAATGCTAATTATGATGATTTGTTTGATTGATACAATGTTTATTTTATGGAATGCTAATTATGATGCTTTAATTGCTAATTACAGCATTTTCAAGCAATGTAGGCCATCAGATCTAAGATAATGAAGGGCTGATATTTAATGTTTCTACCACAGCTAGCTTGTTTAATAGTAGTGGAGACTAGATGAACATTTTTTTAATAACACACTGAACATTTGTTTATGTGTAAGAGCAAATTTGTAAATGGATTGAGAATTAGTTAAATTTTTGTCAGTCCCACTTAAACTAAATTTTCAGAAAAGTGGAATTTACGTTGTATTCTCACAAGTAAAGTGGGCGCGAACTTCCTATAGAAGATTGGATTAGACTTAATTTTTTTGAGAGTTGCATAGGAAAGGGTGGACAATATATTATATTCGTTTGCAAGAGAAGACGTTATGTAGGTGGTGGAACAATTTTAAGTAACTGCTACCTTTTCCATGTCCTCTTTGAACATGTTTTTTTTGCATGATACCTTAGGGCGTCAGAAAAAATTGGTATGTTCTCTCTCTAAATAGATTCATATTTACATGACTCAATTTTTGCAAGTTGAATATAGATTATCACTTGGTTAATCAATCCATGGTTTGTTTGCCCAACAAGCAAGGAGGGTTGGGCATTAGAGATCTAGACATCATGAAAACCATTTTACTTTCTAAGTGTTGGTAGAAAATGTTCCATGTAGATGGCATGTGGCAACATTCCTTAGATGATAACCCAACACATCATACTCTAGAATAGCTGAAAACTGGAGTGGACAACCCACACTTTTTATAAAGGTTGATGCAGGTTAAAGTCTTGATTTGGTTTTGTTTGCAGGGTCAAAGTTGGGAATAGTGTCAAACTAAATTTTGGGAAGATCGATGGTTCTTTGACGACCATTTTACACTATCTTCCATACTATACACAATCTTCTTAGATCCCTATATCACTTTAAAAAAATTGCATGTTATTTTTTATCTCATAGGTTTTAGAGGGTGGAAATAAGAATTTAAAGAGAGTAATGGTTTGGCTTAAGGAGCATGGAAAAAATGTCTCTAAATAAAAATCCCCACGGTTAGTTTGGCTATTGTCAGATTCGTGAAACTTTTGTGTTTTGTTGCACAAAGGTGTTAAATCTGAGAGAGCGTGTCTCTTCTATGGGAGTAATGAACCAATAACATTAGCCGATCTTTCAATCTTGATTGGAGGAGCACTGAGGCAAGTATTTTAACTAGGATAACTCCTCAACTTGTTGAGGTGATATTGTGCAAAAGCAAATCTTAGCTTCCTATTATCCTATTTTAGTGAATGTCAGCATTGAAATTAAATTTTGATAGAGTGGGATTGTTGTGTGAGCAACCTAACTATAGATTTGTTGAATTTGAGGATTTCAAAAGTCAGAGACTTCCTACAAAATACTTATGTATAACTTAAGATGAGAAAGTTATTATACTTATGTAATGGAGGGTTGCAAGGAAAAGGTGGAAAGTAGATTAGGTATTAGCCCCCCATGCAAAAGATATTAGGTGTTAGGAAAGGGAAGACACTATCCATTGGTGGCGGAACAGTTGAATTAATTCCTCCCTTTATAATGTCCCTTTGAAGGTGCTCCCTTTTTACAAGATACCTCATGGTGCCAGGAAAAAATCATTACGTACAAGGCTGCATTTATGTGGAGAGCTGACATGTTGAAAATGAAATATTAAATCGTCCCATGGTCTATCTACCCAAGGACTAAGGAGGGTTGGCATTTTAGATTTGGACATAATGAATATGGCTTTATTTTCTAAGTAGCTTTAGAAATTGTTCAACAGAGGTGGTATGTGACAACAATTCCTTACTACAAAATACCTCACACATTAGACTCTAGGATAGTGAAAATGGGAGTGGGAAACACACAATTTTTTTAGGAGCTATGGTGCTGGGTCAGCGTTGGGAATACTTGGAAACTTGATTCTAGGAAGATCAATGGTTCTCTAAGGATAACTTTTACACTAGCTTCCATTCTGTTAATGTTTTAAAAGTTATTACATGTGATTTTAAATCTCTCAATTTTTGGAGAGCAATAGTAGAAGTTAAAACAGAATAACAGTTATACTTATGGACCGTGTGTAAAAAATGCTTCTCCAAATTGGCATCCGCACAAATTAGTCTGATTGCTAAATTCAGGAAACTTTAGTGTTTTGTTGTAGGAGGTGGTAAATCTGAGAGGAAATGCATCTTGTAATGAACCAATAACCACCTGCCATTTTCCTCCCCCCCACCAACACACAACACACATATGGATATCATTAACTGCTCTCTGAATCTTGATTGGAAGAGCACTTAGGCAAGGATTGCTAACTAGGCTAATTCTTCCATTGATTGACGTGATAATGGGAAAGACAAAACTCTCAACTTCCTATTATGCCTATTTTAATAATCTCAACATTGAACATGATGTCCATTAAGGGGAATTTACTGTGTGATATGACCAACTTTAGATTTATTGAATTTGAGAATATTCAGAATGGGCAAACTTCCTATGAGAAAATGTTTATACTTAACTATTGTAGAGCTGTGAGGAAAATGTGGTAAGTAGATTAGGTTCTTGGCAAGGAAAGACAATGTCCATTGGTGGTACAAAAACTTCAATTAATTCCTCCCTTCCTAGTGTCACTTTGAATGTGATATCTGTTTACAAGATATCTAAGGGTCTAAAGATGAAATACTGATATATACAACGCTAGATTTCTATGGAATCGTGACAAGTTGAAAAGGAAATATCACTTGGTTAATTAGCCTATGTTTTGTCTGCCCGAGGACCAAGGAGGGTTGGGCATTTTACATTTGGACATTTCTTTACTTTCTAAGTAGTTGTAGAAACTTTCTAATTTAGATGGATGTGCCAACATTTCCTTACTAAGAAAGACCTCACACATCATACCCTGGGACAAGTGAAAGTCAAAATGGAAAAACCACACTTTTGGCACAAGTGCATGGAGGCTAAAGCCTGGATTAGGGTTGTTGGATGGTCAAAGTTGGGATTGTGGCAAGACTAGATTTTGGGAGGATCAATAGTTAATGATTCTTTGGTCATAGTTTTTCCACTATATTTCCTAGACTACATATAATGTCCCTTGACTTCGTATCACTATTGAAAAAAATATCTTATGGTTCTAACTTCTATAGATTTCAGAGTGTGCTAGTAGGTATTAAAAGAGTACAATGGTTAGGCTTAAGGACTGTGTATGAAAATTTTTCTCTAGATGGAGAGTCTGGAATATTAGTTTGGATGCTATTCCTTGTTGTTAGGTTCAGGAAACTTTAGTGTGACATATTTCTATTATGGCATGGGAAAACATTGGGTGACACCTTACAATTTTTTGTGGGGAGTAAAAAAATCCTCTGTGAATCAAACTTTCCCATGGCTGATGCTTAAAAGATCATACTGAGTAGAGATTTTTTTACACGATGGTAGTAAATCTTAGATAATATGCCATATATGTTGGAGCAGTAAACCAATAAACCACATATTGTGTTCCTATCTACCGGACATATATGTATGGGATATCATCAACTGAGGTTCACATGCAATGATGAATGCATTAATAGGCATGCTAGTGGTTGGAATAGCAATTATGTTTTGGATTACTCAGAAGGCTAAGTATATTACATGTAATCCAAAAAATGTCTAATCAAGCCAATGAATTAATGTTTTCTTGAATATTTTCTTTTGGATTGATTGGTGGATCTCTTTGCAGTGAAGGAGGATCCAGTGGATCAGCTTAGCTATTGTGCAAAGCTAATTGAACGCATCATAGTTGGCATCTTCAAAACTGGGGGGGGGGGGAGCTGGGCATCGTGGATCCCAAGTATGGTCATGTAATTTCCTTGAACAACAGCGAAGGTGATGGTGTTATTGGCAGTGCTTATTTAGTCATCGTTGTCATATTTTAAGTAACACATTCGTCGTGTATTTGGTGTATGGTTGAAACCTTGAGTGTTGTTTTGTTGTGTCGTGATGAAAAATCTGTAGAACATTCATGTTTCCATTGATGGTAACTGGCGAACAACTTTTATCTAAAGTAAAACTTATGTTAGTAAACCACTTATCTTATTTGGTTCTCTGAAAATTCAATCCTGATTGCAAATAACAAGTTGAATAACAGAAGATTTATCTGTATTTTAGTTATTCACTTGTTGCTATTTCTCATGTGGCGATTGTTTTGGTGTCATCATAATTTATGTACAATCTTACACTCGGTGGACCAGATGATGGGAAGCGAGGTCGAGAGCCATCATGGACGTAGTAGAGGCTAACACAATATTGTCCATGTCTATACGCAATGCTGACAAAGGGGTAAATATTGAGGAGATATGGCTGGAGTGATTGGGATTATGGGTGAAAATATTGGGGTTAAGATTTATGGGTGGTGTGGTCGTCATCATAGCAAAAGGTCCATTGTTTCCTATAAGAGGAGTGATGGCCGATGGTGGTGGTGGAGCGTTGACAATATTAGGATGGAGGAGAAATAATAAGAACATCATTATAAAGTTGGAGAAAGAGAATGGAACAGGGTCGGCGCTCCTCAGTCCAGAGCGAGAGGACAAAGGGTGCTCTCCTGTGACGTCATGGTGGAGTTATTGCAGCGAAGTCCGGTGGTGACAGCCAGGTGGTGTAGGTTTGTGGGTCGCCGATAAAACTGAGAATGGTTTTATCTAAACCGGCTGTGTTGGGTCAGTTTTGCCTCATAGTTTTGTTTGGTTCGGGTGTAATGGGTCCAGTTTGACAACAGGTTGGTTTAAGTTGGTTTCTTGTCAAAACAGTTGGGTATGGTCAGTTACGGGCACGAAAAGGTCTGATTCCACCTTAGTTAAGCCTACGGTTCTCACCCAGTTGGGAAACTAATTTTTAGGTATCTGTACCTAGATAGCCCTTAAAGCAACCACAACATGATAGGCCATGGCTCTCACGACCGCGACCGACGGTGTGTGAGCACGTGGTGGCTGCTGCCAGGATCAGCTTGCTCCACCAACGTATGCGACCACCGCGCCCAAATCCGGCATCCCATGCGACCACCGTGCCCAGATCCGGTCTCCTCCGACTCTTCCCCGTGGTAAGCGCATGGGGAAGCCAGCTCTCACAACCGTGCTAGTCATTGTGTAGGCGGCGGCTGACGCCCTGGTCTCCGCGCTTCGCCTACCTCAGCGGCCGACGAGCCCGGACCTGGCTCTCGTGTCGATGGCTCTATCCTCTCCCCAGGCCAGCTCTTCTTGGATGGGCCTCTTGCATTGTCCCCCACGATGGATGGGCTCACGCCACCGCCGGCCGGCCCTCCCTTCCCCGACTTCTACAACCACTACCTCGATTGGATCCGAGCGACTCGCCTCTCACTCAGCGCCAGCCTCTCACTCAGAGCCAGCCCCGACGATGCACTAGGTTTAGTTCGGCTTGGGTGTAAAGATTGAGTGGTTTGGTTTTGGTTGGGCCGATGAAAATATTGTATGGGTTTAGTTTCGGTTGGGTTGATACAAATATCCGTGCGGGTTCAGTTCGGTCATGGTGCACTTTATAAACCATTCTCGGGTTGGGTCGCCATTGGCTTTTCATGTGTTTGTCAGTTGTCCGGCCTCTCATGTGCTTCTACTTGGGAGCTCCTAAGTGGCGCCAGTTGATACGTCCATTTTGCATCATGTTTTCCTACTGTTATTTATGATGTTTTTATGCATAATAATGCTTTTTGGAGTAATTCTAATGCCTTTTCCATCATAATATGCAAGGTACACACAAACAGGGAGAATTCCGGCAGCTGGAAATCAGGACCTGGAAAAGCTACGTCAGGCCACCTATTCTGCACAACTCCAAACAAGCTGAAACTTTACAGAGATTTTTTATGGAATATATGAGGAATATTGGAGCCAAAAAGTACCAGAGGGGGCCCACCAGGTGGGCACATCCCACCTGGGCGCGCCAGGGAGCCCAGGCGCACCCTGGTGGGTTGTGCTCTCCTCGGCCCACCTCCGGTGCCCATCTTCTGGTATATAAGTCATTTTGACCTAGAAAAAGTAAAGTGAGGACTTTCGGGACGGAGCGCCGCCATCTTAAGGCGGAACTTGGACAGGAGCACTTTTGCCCTCCGGCGGAGCGATTCCGCCAGGGGAACTTCCCTACAGGAGTGGGAAATCATCGTCATCATCATCACCAACAACTCTCCCATCTTGCGGAGGGAAATCTCCATCAACATCTTCAACATCACCATCTCATCTCAAACCCTAGTTCATCTCTTGTGTTCAATCTTTGTACCGGAACTATAGATTGGTGCTTGTGGGTGACTAGTAGTGTTGATTACATCTTGTAGTTGATTACTATATGTTTTATTTGGTGGAAGATTATATGTTCAGATCCATTATGCTATTTAATACCCCTCTGATCTTGAGCATGATTATCATTTTGTGAGTAGTTACTTTTGTTCTTGAGGTCACGGGAGAAATCATGTTGCAAGTCATCATGTGAACTTGACATGTGTTCGATATTTTGATAGTATGTATGTTATGATTCCCTTAGTGGTGTCATGTGAATGTCGACTACGCGACACTTCACCATGTTTCGGCCTAAGGGAATGCATTGTGGAGTAGTTATTAAATGATGGGTTGCGAGAGTGACAGAAGCTTAAACCCTAGTTTATGCGCTATTCCGTAAGGGACCGATTGGATCCAAAAGTTTAATGCTATGGTTAGAATTTATTCTTAATACTTTTCTCGTAGTTGCGGATGCTTGCGAGAGGGTTAATCATAAGTAGGAGGTTTGTTCAAGTAAGAACAACACCTAAGCACCACTCCACCCACATATCAAATTATCAAAGTAGCGAACAAGAATCGAATCAACATGATGAAAGTGACTAGATGAAATTCTCGTGTACCCTCAAGAGCACTTTGCTTACTATAAGAGATCATTTTGGCCTGTCCTTTGCCTCAAAAGGATTGGTCTATCTTGCTGCAATTTTTTTACTATTATCGTTACTTGCTCGTTACAAATTATCTTGCTATCATACTACTCTGTTACTTACAATTTCAGCACTTGCAGACATTACCTTGCTGAAAACCACTTGTCATTTCCTTCTGCTCCTCGTTGGGTTCGACACTCTTACTTATCGAAAAGATCTAAAATTGACCCCATATACTTGTGGGTCATCCAGGCTATTTTCTGGCGCCGTTGCCGGGAGTGAAGCGCCTTTGGTAAGGAAACATTTATATAGTGTGCTGAAATTTATTGTTACTTGTTACAATGGAAAACAATCCTTTGAGGGGTTTGTTTGGGGTATCTTAACCTCGACCAGAACCACAATTAGTTACCCCTCAACCTACTGCACCTACTAAAAATATTGAATATGAAATTCCTTCATGTATGATAGAACAACTGCTAGCTAATCCTTATGCAGGAGACGGAATAGAACATCCTGATGTGCACTTGATATACGTGGAACAAATTTGTGGATTGTTTAAGCTTGTAGGTTTACCCGGAGATGAAGTTATGAAGAAGGTTTTCCCTCTATCTTTGAGGGGAAAAGCATTGGCGTGGTATAGGCTATGCGAATATATTGGATCTGGGAATTGGAATCGATTGAAATTGGAGTTCCACCAAAAAATTTATCCTATGCATCTAGTTCATCGTGATAGGAATTAAATATATAATTTTTGGCCTCGTGAAGGAGAAAGTATCACTCTAGCTTGGGGGAGGCTTAAGTCAATGTTATATTCCTGCCCCAATCATGAGCTCTCAAGAGAAATTATTATGCAGAATTTTTATACTCGGCTTTCTCATAATGATCGATCCATGCTTGATACTTCTTGTGCTGGTTCTTTTATGAATAAGACTATTGAATTCTGGTGGGATCTTTTGGAAAGAATTAAACGCAACTCTGAAGATTGGGAACTCGAGAAGGTAAAGAGTTAGGTATTAAGCTTAAGTATGATTGTGTTAAATCTTTTATGAATACCGATGCTTTTCAGAAGTTTAGCACTAAATTTGGACTTGACTCTAAGGTAGTGGCCTCCTTTTGTGAATCATTTGCTACTCATGTTGATCTCCCTAAATAGAAGTGGTTTAAATATCACCCAATCATTAAAGAAGAAATTAAAGAACCGGTATTAGCTAAAGTGGAAACTATTATTTATAATGTTGATCCAGTTGTTCCTACTGCTTATATTGAGAAACCACCTTTCCCTATTAGGATAAAGGAACATGCTAAAGTTTCAACTATGGTTAACAAAAGTTATATTAGAACACCTAAACCTGATGAACAAATTAAAGTAGAACCAAGCGTTGCTATGGTTAAGGATCTCCTAGAAGAAAATATAGATGGGCATGTTATTTACTTCTGAATGAAGCTACTAGAATTGCCAAATCAGATAAAGAGGATAAACATAGACTCGTTGTTGGCATGCCTGTTGTCTCAGTTAAATAGGAGATCACTGTTATCATGGTGTATGTGACATAGGTGCTAGCGTGAGTGCTATCCCCTTTACCCTATATCAAGAAATTATGAATGAAATAGCACCCGCTGAAATAGAAGAAATAGATGCCACTATTAAACTTGCTAATAGAGACACCATCAGACCACTTGGGATTGTGTCGGTGTACAAAAAGAGGGGTATGCTTTTTTGTACCCCTATAACTGTGCACGGGCAGTCTGATCCACGGACACCGCCACACAGAGCAAGGCAAGGGAGGTGAGCCAAGGTAAGGCCAAAGCTCAAGAGGAACAGAACAACGCCTAGACCAAGACCACAAAGAGCAAAGGGGACGGAGTGGACTCCCCCGGCAAGATCCTTGCCGGGGGGCAGTTTTAGCAAACCCGGCAAGACCCTTGCCGGGGCAGCTCGCCCCACACCTACGGCGCGAATCACCCTTGAGTCCACTGCCCCCATGGGGCAAGGATTCGGGAGACATCCCTGTGGTGGCATGCAGATATTTGTGAAGACATTTAAGATCAGATACACACTATAGAAGACGACGACCCTTGGCGGGATCCCAGCGAAGGAGGACCACAAGGCCCCCGGCAAGAGCCCTGCCGGGGATGACAGCAGGTGCCACGGCAAGACTCTTGCCGGGGTCCCCGGCAAGACCCTTGCCGGGGCTACGATGAGGCCCTTGCCAAGGGCACCCGTAGGGCCACCATCGGGCCCACGCCAATCAAACCTTCACCGCCATTCGCATGCAGTTGCTGACCCGACCAGTTGGGCAGGCACCTGCGTGGCGGCAAGCAGATCTTCATGGAGACCCACCATTGCGCCACCTCAGCTGCCTGCCTGCCTACATGGCACCGCGGGCACCGCTGGCCAGGGCGCGTGTCAACACGAGAGGGAGCGGCCACAGACGAGACAGGGCTCTCCCCCCCCGTCCCCGATAAAGCAAGGACACCTAAGCAAGATGCATTAATGGCACCCTGTCATGTAATGCGAGGGATAAACTCGCACCACTGTACCCTTTCCACCTCATGTGTGCCACTGTGGCAACCCCTTTCCCTATAATAGGAGGCCCAAGGCGACCAGGAGGAGGATTCGGCTTTTTGGAGCTCCTCACACCCCTTTGCTAGCTCAAGAACACAGATAAACAAACCACCAAACCAGGAGTAGGGTTTTAGGCATCCTCGCGGCCCGAACCTGGATAAAGAGACCGTGTGCTATCTGTTTGATCCGCTCTTCTCAGGACCCCCGCGCCCCGCAACCGTAGTAGGGATTCTTGTGATCCCATAGGTGTCGTTCCTACACCGACATCTTTGGCGCGCTAGGTAGGGGGCGCAGTGGTGAGAATCGGCTCTAGCAGTTAGTTCGAGGCTTCTTCATCGTCATGGCGCCCAAGAAGAAGACGACGGTGGCGGTTGGCCCGTCGGAAACCGGACATCCCGTCCCGACGCGGGCGAGCAGCGGACCGGTCGCAGAAAGGACCCGGGACGCTGTTCGCAAACACCAACACCGTCCCAGCAGCCGAAGTTTGGGAGGCGGCGATGTTCGTGCGCCTGGTAACGGGCCGCACGCCGCTAAATCCAAAGACGGAGCCAGGCCCTCCGCGGGTGGCGCGGGTCCTTCCAAGATCGCTGCCACCCCGCCCGCAGGCGACGCGAGGGCTTCCAAGACTCCCACACCGGCGCCGACGGGGCACTCTTCTCAAGCGGCGCACGACGAACGGCGTAATCACACCGAGGACCCCGGGCGTCGCCGCGGAAAGAGCCCCGAGCGCCATTCCCGGGATTTAGAAGACCTGCCCGCTCGCCGAGGCGCTGGTGAGGGTGGCATGCGACCGCGGGATCGTGATAAAGCTCCTTCTGACATGGTCAGAAGTCGAAGCGCGTCACGATCCGTGCAGGTTTCGCTCCCACCAACGCCAGCAGAAGCCCTGGCGCGCACGCAGTTGCTCCTCGATTTTCCTCCCACCACGGGGAAACATGACGAATGGAGAGCCACTATCTGGAGCCTTGTTGCGGTGGCCAACAAAGACGAACCAAGTCCGGCGGAGCCCCCGGGTCGACGTTCCGACGGAGTCCCATGCACCAGTGGCGGGAGAGCCGGTGGCGCCGCAACCACGGTGCACTCGCCTCCTCCTCGCTCGGTACCGCGGGCGCCAGCCCGTCGCGACGTTACAGGCGACGAGATCTCAGTAGCATCGTCCGACCCATGGGCCCACCGTGACCAGCGCCAAGTTCTTCGGGAACGAGAACATGAAGACGCTCGAACCACTATCGAGCGCCGGCGCGGAGCGCGCCACCAATCGGACAGGCGAGCAGGGCCTGCTGTGAGCCACCCGGCGCCGGGGAGCCCTGGAGGCCTACCTTACGAGGTAGGCTGTCCGGCTTTTACCCGTGAGCTGCGGCAGTTCCAGTGGCCCACTCACCGCACCTTCAAACCCGACGTGGGCGAAAAGTACAGTGGCAAGACCCACCCGTCCGAGTTCCTCAGCGTCTACACCATCGCGATGCAAGCTGCCGGAGCCCGCGACGATAAGGTGCTTGCGAATTACTTCCCGTTGGCTCTTAAACCCAACGCCATGTCGTGGTTGATGCACTTGCCGGTAGACTCTATTTCCTCCTGGTCGGATTTGTGCCATGAGTTTGTGGGCGCCTTTACTGGAGGCCACCAAGCCCATGGCCAAGCAAGCGACCTGCACGTCATTCCCCAGAAGGGAGGCGAGAGTCTCCGCAAGTATATTCAGAGGTTCAGCCGGGTACAATACAATATCCCTGATGTTCACCCTGCCGCCATCATCAGCGCGTTCCATCAGAACATGCGTAATCGCAAGATGCGCGAAGAGCTGGCAATGAACAAGGTAAGAGATGTGGCGGAACTTTATGTTCTTGCTGACAAATGTGCCCGGGCTGAAGAGGGAAGGAAGTACCCCGGCGAAGATGTCGGCGTGGAAACCGACTCCTCAGATGAGGATATTGCCGCCCCTGCGAAGAAAGGCCGGTGCCGCATCAGGAAGCGCAAAGGAAAAGCCGTACTTGCCGTCGAGGGATCTGATGACACCGGCTCCACCAAGATAACCAAGGAAGACGACCCCGGCAAGGAGGTTGCCGGATGTGTCGCCTGCCGGGCCTTGGCGGCTGCCGAGAAGCCAGGAAACTCCGACAAGCGATACTGCAAGATCCATCGCACCAAAGGCCATGCTCTCCAGGACTGCCGACAGGTTGAGCTCCTCGCTGAGAAGCAGAGGGCTGAATATGAGAGGCGGGACAAGGAGAAGGGCCAAGACGGTGCTTAGGGGTCCGACAAGAAGCGTGACGGCCAGGCGGGCCATCGCGGCAAGGATAAGCAACAGGAGAGGCCCGCCCAAGGGCCGTGACAGAAAGCCAGAAGACGACGATCACGAAGAGGACGACGAATCCGGTGACCAAGAGTTTCAGAAAGCTACAGAGGCCATGTGCATCGACGGCGGCGCCTCGCTGCATACTTCTCACCGCCGGCTTAAACAGTGGGCGCGAGAGATTACCGCGGCAGAGCCGTCATTTGATGCCCAAAGGCCGCTGAAGTGGTCCAGCACACCTATCATTTTTTACACTAAGGGTCACCTTGATCGCACTACCGCGGTCGGGTGCTTGCCGTTGTTGGTTTCACCAACAATACACAACCTCAAGGTGACGAAGATGCTAGTCGATGGCGGGGCCGGTCTGAACCTGATCTCGCCTACCGTAATCGAGAAACTGCAGATTCCTGATGGAGACCTCGAAGAGACGGGCACGTTTCAGGGGGTCAACCCGGGAAGAAGCCAACCCAAGGGAAAGGTCACGCTGCCCGTGACTTTTGGAAGCGACCTGAACTTCAGGACGGAGAGGATCGTGTTCGATGTGGCCAAGATCCCCTTGCCTTACAACGGGATCCTTGGCCGCCCAGCACTGGCCAAGTTCATGGCGGCGTCACACTAGGCCTACAACACCACGAAGATGCCGGGACTGTGACGATCATCACCATCCCTCCGACAAGAAAGATGCGCTGATCTCATACGACCAATTATACCAGCAAGCGCCAGCAGCAGCTGCCGCCGCTAGGGCACTTGCTCCTGCCGCTGGGATCCCGGGAGGGAGGAAGAAGAAGAAGACCGGTGAGACCTCGGACACCCACTCCGGCAAGCGCACCTCTTCGGAGTGTAGCACTGCCGTCCAGGACGTGCCAGAGAGCTCCGCCAGAGGAAACAAGAAGCCCAGGGCCATTACCGCCGGGAACCAAGAAGGTTTCTACCAATGAGGACGGCACGGGAGGAGCTTTTACCATAAGCTCCACCCTTGATGGCAAATAGGAAGATGCGCTCGTCACCTTCCTGCGGGCGAATGTCGATGTGTTTGCATGGCAAGCTTCCGACATCCCCGGTGTTCCCAGGGAAGTGATTGAGCACCACCTTGCTGTCTGCCCTCATGCGCGGCCCGTCAAGCAGAAGGTCAGAAAGCAAGCTTTGGAACGACAAGAGTTCATCACGGAAGAGATCCGGAAACTGGAAGCAGCGGGTTTGGTAAGAGGAGTGCTCCATCCAACGTGGTTGGCCAATCCGGTCGTGGTGCGCAAGGCAAATGGGAAGTGGAGGCTGTGTATTGATTACACAGATATCAATAAGGCTTGTCCTAAAGACCCCTTCCCGTTGCCGCGCATCGATCAGAATGTTGACTCGACGGCTGGGTGTAATCTGTTGTCATTCCTCGACGCCTACTCCGGCTACCACCAGATCTTCATGACAAGGGAAGACGAAGAGAAGACAGCATTCATCACCCCATGTGGTACGTATTGTTTCATACGGATGCCTTTTGGGTTGAAGAGTGCTGGTTCGACGTTTGCTAGGGCGGTCCAGATTGGTTTTGAACCCCAGCTCCATAGAAATATGGAAGCTTACATGGATGACATAGTGGTCAAAACCAAGGACAGGGCAACCCTCATACCAGATTTGCAAGAAACATTTGCAAACCTGCGCAAGATCAATCTCAAGTTGAACCCTGAGAAGTGCGTCTTTGGCGTCCCGTCCGCAACCTTCTCGGTTCTTGGTGTCCTGGCGTGGGATAGAGGCCAATCCGGACAAAATCAAAGCTATAGAGCAGATTGAAGCGCCTAAGCGAATCAAGGATGTGCGTCGGCTTGTTGGTTGCGCCACCGCCATGGGCAGGTTCATTTCAAGTTCGCTGAAGCGCCTTCCCTTTTCAAGATCCTGAAAAAGGCGGGCGCAATGGAGTGGACGCCAGAAGCCGAAGCAGCATTGCAAGATTTGAAGAAATACCTCTCTTCCGCGCCAATACTAGTTGTGCCCAGGCCACAAGAACCATTGCTGCTATACCTGGCGGCAACGGACCAAGTGGTCAGCCCCGCACTAGTGGTGCAGAGAGAGATTGACGACGAGGAGATGGCAGCGGCGGAGCCCGACACCACCAATGCAGAGACGGCACAGCCAGTTGGAGCCCCACCGAAGTAGAAAATGATGCAGCACCCGGTCTACTTTATCAGTTCCCTCCTGCAGGGGGCTAGATCAAGGTACTCCGGCATGCAGAAACTACTCTTCGGACTCCTTATGGCCTCGAGGAAGCTGCGTCACTACTTCCAGGCGCACGAGATCACGGTCGTCACTCGCTTCCCTCTGCAACGGATATTGCACAATCCAGATACAACGGGAAGAATTGTGGAATGGGCACTGGAGCTGTCCAGCTTTGGCCTCAAGTTTGAAAGTACTTCGACGATTCAGAGCCGAGTCCTAGCGGAGTTCATTGCAGAATGGACAGTAACGCCTGACGAAGAAGTCCAAGAGACCGCTCTCCCCGGCAAGGAGGCAAGTTGTGATTGGATCATGTACTGTCGGGGGTTGGGTGGGACATATGCCAAAGGATGGCTTATCATGGAGGGGGCGAGTAGAACGTCGCCGGTGCCTGGAAACGGGATGAGGCGAAGACATGCACGCCGGCGAATCTTACCCAGCTTCAGGGCTCTCCGAGGAGATAACACCCCTACTGCTGCTCTGTGGGGTCTCCGCATGATCACTATGGCAAAGTGAGTACAAGATGCTCCTTGAGCTGTTCGGGGTGAGGAAGGAGAAGGGCACGGCTAGCTCTTCTCTCCCTCTATGTGTGTGTGTCAAACTACTAGGTTCCAACCCTTTGCATGGGTGCCCCGGGGGGTTTATATAAGCCTACCCCCCGGGAGTACAATGGTAATCCGGCTGGGCATGGGTCCCAACCGTCAGTCTCTTAGGTCGCCGTCTTCTCCGCCGACTCCTGGGGCCCGCCGACTAGTGGGCCCCGCCGACGGTCCAGCATGGGGCCGACAGCCCTCGTCCGCCGCGGGCGGCTCTTGCCGGCTGCAGGTTACTGTAGCCGCGCTTCTAATGACGCAAGCTTGGTCGCGGGGGCATGGCAACAGTGCCGCCGCCTGGCGGGCGATCACTGTTGTCATTCCCTGTCTTGTCTGGTTAATGGCGCACGGAGTCCGCGAGAGGGGCCGGCCGACTCTCGGAGGCCGACTCCAACGGCTCCGTCTTTGGGGCACTCTCACCGTCTTCTGCACTCCCGCCGACAGACGGGTTCCGCCGTCTTCGGGTCGTACAGAAAAGCCATCGTGGGTACAGGAATCTGCCCACGGGGCTGACGTCAGGGCCGGTGTGGCAACAGTGCTGCGCCGGACGGAGATCTCCATCGGTACGGTGCCTTGTGGCCATGCCCGCCCTTTATAAGCGGGGCAGGGACAGGCCGCGAAGCGGCTTTATCCCATCCCGCCCGTAGTCGCTCATGCAGGGAGCGGACGGAGTCGCGGGCCGACTCCCTGTAGCCGGCTTCATTGAAGATCGCTGGCTTGGAGTCGGCTTGTCCTGAGGCCGTCTCTGGGACTCGGCCTAGAGGGATAGTCGGCGACTCCGTCGCCGACTCTCTGAAGGCGGCTCTTCGTCTTGGGGTCGTGAGGGGCGCAGTCTGTCTCGATGTTTTGAAAGATCCAGGGGCTCGGGTCTGCCTACCCGTGGCCCATTACTCCGATAGTAGTCCCCGAAGCTGGTGAGGCGCCGAGGGCAACATGTCGAGGAGCCTCGACAACTTCATCCCTTTGGTAGAAGAATCTGGACTCGGCCCGCCGTCTCCATCTTGAGCCGTCTAGCTGGAGTCGGCCTTGCAGGGGGCCGTCTTGCTCTTCAAAGGTTTCGAAGGTCGCAGCGGGATCCGGGCGGCGTGCCTGATAAGCTTCCCGGCAGCCGCCTGTTGCGGGCCCGCCACGCGACGCCACGCGGCAGGGCCAGTCTGCCAGCCCACGCGCGTGACAAGACAGGCTCGTCAGGCGGGGCCCGCCACTACCACGCCTCGCGCGCAGCGGATCCGCTGCGATGCGTGCGCGGCGGTTGAGCTCCCCGCCGTTATCGCGCGCATAACGTCGTGGGTTAAATCGTGGGGGCGTGGGGACGTGGGCGCAGTTAATCCCACGCCCGCCCCCTCGGCTTCGCAGCCTAGGCGCCTATAAGTAGGCGGGGGGAGGGAGGGGGCGGTGACGCACGCGCACTCTCTCTTCCCCACTCCCTCTTGCTCCCTGCCTCGTCTTCTTCCTTGCTCCGCCGCGCCGAACCTCGCCGCGCCGCGGAGATGAGCTCCTTATCCGCCGCCGTGCCTCCCACCGCACGCTCCGGCGTGTGGGACGGCTCCATCATCGACGACGACATCATTGAGTTCCTCTGCCAAACGCGCCGCATTCCCGGCAGCCACCTAGTGCGGACCCGCGCCGCGCCGGAGGGCGAAATCACGCCGGCGCCGGAGGAGGGCGAGCGGGTCATATTCCGCTCGCACCTCATGCGCGGGCTGGGGCTGCCGGCGAGCGGCTTCTTCCGCTGCGTTCTTGGAGTTCTTGGGCCCAGCCGCACCACCTCACCCCAACACGGTGGTGTTGCTGGCCGCCGCATCCTTATGCGAGGGATTTCGGCGTTCTCCCCACCATCGAGCTGGGGGAATTCTTCCAATCCAAGCTCGGGACCCACGCCGCTCGCGCCGGGCTCTGCGGCGGCACGCTCATCGCTAAGAGGAGGCCGGTGCCCGAGAACCCTTTTCCTGCCATCTCCCTCATCAAGTCGGTGAAGATGTGGCAGCGCATATACTTCTATGTCAAGAACGCCGCCCCGAGGGCGATGGAGTCAACTTGCCGCCTTACGAGGGCGGCGAAGTTGGCGGCCGACCTCCAGCTGGTCCTATAGGGCCCGGACGCTGACTCCGCAGTAACGCCATTGCCGTCGCCCGTGACTCCGCGTGATGACGCAGTCGGAGGGCCTGACCGGGGCAGACTTGCTGGCCGCCTTCGTGGCGCGCCGAGTTCTCCCTCTTCAAAGCCGACCTCATTTGATCTGTCAGATGAGCGGCCGCCAGGACCCCAGCCGACTGTGCTCCAAAGACATGCCCCACGTGGAGGTGGTGGACACGGTGAACTTCTTGGCGAACTGCAGCCTCACGGAGGAATGGCAGTTCGGCAAGGAGCCATACTCGCGCGCCCACCCCCCGCCATTGGTAAGTCGTCTCTTGCTTCTCTGTTTCCTTCTTCAGCCGAATCCGGCTCTAATTTTCCTTGGTCTTCTCTGATTCAGAATCCCCTCATGCCGCCTTCGGCCGGCGCCGCGGGGCCGGCTCGTGAATTCGTCCCCGACCGGGCGGAGAGCGACGCCGACGACCCCGACTTGGGCGTGGCGGCGATGGAGGCCGACGCCGAGGGAGGAGGAGGGGCCGACGACTTCAGGCCTTCGGCCACCTTCGCCGACTGGCCTGACGACGACGGCGAGAAGGAAGTCGTCCCCTGCCGCCAGCAGAAAGCCGGCCATCCAAGCGCGAGCTCCTCCGCCACCTTGGGTGGTCGAGGCGGCGCGAAGAAGCGCCGGGCCGGGCCGAGTCTGCCAGGCGGCCGGGCCAAGAAATTCAAGGGAACGGCCGCCGCGACTCAGCACGAAGAGGCGGTCGCGAAGGCTAACCGGTTCCGCAGGGAAGTGAAGAAGCCACCGCTGGTCTCCGCGTGAGTATTTTTTTATTCTGTCTTGTTTTCTTCTGGTCCGTCTTGTCCGAGTCTTCTCATGTCTTTTTTCTCATCAGGGCTCCCCTCACCTTGGAGAGGGTCGCAGCCGCCTCCGTCATGGGGTCGGTGGAGACGTCCGCCAATAGTCGGCGGGTTGACCCTGCGGCCGCCCTCCGAGAGGCAACGGAGCGGAATGCGCAGGAGAAGCGCGACGAGGAGGAGGCCGCCCGCCTGGAGAAGGTGGAGACTGAGAAGGCGGTCGAAGCCGCCGCTGCAGCCAAGAGGCGAGCCGAGGAGGCCGCACGCCTCCAGTCGGCGCTGCTCGTCACCCCATTGAGCTCTGCGCCACCGCCGCCGGAGTTCACGGGGCAGTCGGAGGGAGTCGGCGGTGAGGTCCCCGTCGCATGGAGGGAAGGCGGCGAGGTCTCCCCACCTGGCGCGGCCGCACCACTTCCGCCGCCTCCACCGCAGTCCGAGATCGCGTGAGGCAAGCAGCCGGCGGACCCGCCTGTGCCGCCGATCGACGACGAGGCCGTGGTGCAGCTACTTCTTCAAGTCGCCTCGCCTGCGCGACGCCGTCTTGAAAAGGCGACTTCGGCGCCGCGCCCCTTGGAGACCGGCGCTGCCAGCTCGGCCATCCCTGACACCGAGGCGACAAGCGCCGCGCCCGTTGGGTGGGTGCGAGGAGGCGGCACGGGCCCGCTGAACACGGTGCTCCTGGACGTCCAGGCGAAGCTGCGGGCTGAAGGCGACGCCATCCAGAACCTCTCCAAGGCGCACTGGCATCGCGATCCGCCGTGCGGGTATGTTTTTTTGAATTTTTCTTGCTCTTCTTCGTAAGGAAGCGCCAGCACCCACTGGTGTAGTCCCCGAAGTTTCGGGCGGCCGAGCAGCGGCTTGGAACTCTATTTGCTTACTTTCAAGTTTTTACCTCGTCTCGAATTCTTGTCGCAGAGTATCACAACCTCCACGCCACTGCCTTCAACCGCAACGTTGAGGAGCTGAGCAAGCGGGCTGCTGACTTGGCGAGGAGCCGAGGTGAGTTTTCTTCTTGGCGGGCTACATGCACACTGCGGGCTGTAGTCCCGAGATTCGGGCGATCGCTGCGCATCGGGCCGAATCTTCCGGCGACTTTTCTTAGCCGACGACCCGTCCTTCTTCCTTTATTCTTGAGTCCAACGCCGCTCTTCGGGGGCAGCTGGGTATGGCCGAGACCGCTTTGCGCGCCAAAGAGGAGGAGTGCGGCAAGCTCGCCGCAGAGCGCGACCTGCTGGCTACGCAGCTGGCGGAGCAGAGGGAGCTACTCAAGGCGGCGCAGGCTGAGGCGGAGAAGAAAGAGGCCGCTCTCCTGGCCGAATTTGAGAGCGAGCGCTCCGCCTGGACCGACAGGGAAGTGCTGCTGACCTCCGGCTTCCACGAAATCGATGATATCATCGATGGTGAGTTTGGGTTGCCAACTATGGGTCAAGTCGACTCCTGTTTTTCTGACTTGCTTCTTCTTCTTCTTGGCAGACTTCTTCCCCGATCACACGCAGGCAGCCAATCAGGCCATCGAGGCTGAGTGCGAGGCGCAGAGGGCGGGTGGCGCTGAGATTGCAGCCAACGCCCCCCGGACCCTTGACGAGCAGCTCCTGAGCATTGAATTTCGTCTGCGGCCGGCCCATCGGATGCTGCGCCGTCTTCAGCGTGTCGGTGCCCAGGCGATCGCTGCTCGTGGCCGGACATGCCGGTTCTGCGACTCACCGGACCGCCGACCGCCGGAGGTTGCGGCTGGCCGCCTTGAGGCTTGGAAGGGTTCCGCGGCTCGGCCGGAGCTCGCCGAGCCACGGAGTTAAATCAAGGCGTGGTATCGTGGATGGATCTCGACCGGCTAGGCGCTGCGTTCGGCCGAAGCCCAGGCGGAGCTGCTGGCCGCGGAGGACGCCCTCATCGAGCGTGCGGCGGCGATCGCCGACTACACGGACACCAGCGTCTTCGTCCCTGAGCGGGCTGAAGACGGTGGGGAGGCACCGCCGGAGTGGTTCGGGATGAACCCGGACTACGGCGAGGACTCGGCGGAGGTGATCGACTCCAGCGCCGAGGATGAAGACGAGGCGGAGGACGGAGATGGCATGGAGGCGCCAGAAGACGGAGCGGGCGACCAGCCTCAGCTCGACCGCGCCTCCAGCAACGAGCCGCGCCCATCTGGGCCAGCTGCCGCCGGAGACGATCAAGCCGAGACCGCCCCGGCGCCTGACGCCGCCGCCGCCTCCGGCCGTCCAACCCCATCCGCTGCTTCTTAGGCCGCTGCCTTGCCTTCATTTTATCTGTTTACTATTCTTTTGAAGGAACTTGTTAATTTGCACAATTCCACCCGCGGGGTGTATTCCGAACCTCCGTCCGAAGATCCGGCCAAGGGCCTAAGCTTGTGTAAATATTATTCTAATTTTATCTTTCCTTGCTTATTGCTCTTGTGGCTTTTTCCTTTGCCGCCTTCCCTTAGATGCCGCTTGCCCATTGGGCAACCGCTCATGGACTGCCGCCCAGGTCAAGTGCTTGGCTACTTTTGAGAAGGCAAGTACTTGGCCATTTTTAGAGTCAGCAAGTTGGGTAGAAAGCGGCAAGCCGCTACTTAGGAGTCGGTTTCTAAACGGGCTGGAAGCCGATTTAAACTATGTTTATGCTTTGGGTCCTTATCCATTTTTTGTGTGGGCGCCTGCTCTACCTTACTCCTGCCCACTAAACAGTAAGCTTCATGAAGCGGCTTCTCGACAGAGACGGCTTAGGCACCGCACGCTACTTGTCTGACTGCAGGAAGCATTTCATAGTGTAACATCCCAAATTTTCAATTTGGAATGTTATACATTAGGTCATCATGCATATCATATTTTCTCGCATTTTTCCGATCCTAGAAAATTTCACGCAACTCAAGGACCCTGAGAGAGTTGAAGTTTCATTATTTTCATATTTGGGATTTCTCAAATTTTGAAAATAGGATCATTTGATTTATTTAATTATCTTCATAAAGTTTTTCCTATAAAAAATTAAGAGAGGGAATAATATGACTTTCCCAACATTTAGGAAAAATGAAGATTTTATAAATAAATCAAATTTGGTTTTGAAAGATTTATTTTGCTTAGGCAAAATGAGCATTTTAAAAAAATATGCATATTTGCCCGTTTTTAAAGTTCATTTTGTTCGACTCATTTTTAGGAGTCGGGAAAATTATTTTTTTTAAACTCGGAGTTCGCTTGGTATTTTTTAATTCGCTTGGTTTTGTTTAAAAAATAATCGCCCCCACAGGACAAGGCCCACCGACCAGCGCCTGCCCACCTCCTCCTCTCCTCACAAGACGCTCAGGCTGGAGGCGCCCCGCCACGCCGCCCGCCGCTGGGAGTCCGCCTCCGCCCGGCCTCGGCTTGCCCCTACCCCAAGCGCCACCCTCCTCCTAAATACTCGGCTGCCACCCCCCTCTCTCATCCCGCCGCCCGCCCCAACCCGAGCCCGACTGAGCCCCACGCCGAGAAGCCGCCGCCGACCGCCGCCGCGTCGCCGAGCACCCCGCCGCCCCTCGCCGCCTCCCGACCCCGGACCTCCCGCCCCGAGCCCGCTGAGCCGGCGCAAGGGCCACCGGAGGTAGCCGCCGCCCGCCCGATCCGTTTCTTTAAGAAAACCCGATCCGTTTTTTTTTATGTTCGGTTTTTAAAAAAACCTAGATGGTTTTTATTTTTTCGTTTTCTTAATTAACGAACGCTCACCGAACCGCTCGTTTCAATGAATGTGTTCGTTGGATTAGTTCTGTTAACTAACGTCCGCTATTTAATCCATTCGTCGTTTTCTTTTAATCGGATTTAATCCGCTATTTTTCGATTCGATTTCGATCCGATTTTCAAATCTGTTTTATTTCTTGCTCGCTTATCGGAATCAGGTGATTCAAGCGCTGGAGTTTCATTTAAACCGCCGTTCGACTAACCTACTTACACAGAGTTTTGCTACTGTAAAATTTTGACCTAGTTTCAGATTGCTAAACCGAGTCGTTCTCTCTCGAGTTTCGACTTTCGATGTTTTATTTGATTCGATTCTTTTGCAACCAGGGTTCTTAAGTTGAACTATCTGGTTAGATCTTTTATTCGAGATTTCCTGCATTAGATGAGTACTTATTGTATGCTTGTTGTTTGTCTGCGTTAGATCACCCGAGTGCGCCGCTTGTTACTTCAATCTCTAGGTCTCATGGATCATCAAGAAGGCAAGTAACACTTGATCATACCTTTTCTACTACCCAGTTTTATTGCATTAGATCAAACCCTCAAACACTTGCATGTTTAGGATCTAAATAAATTGTGGGATGGGAAGTAGATTGAGGTAGTACCTATTACCTGTTTTACTTATGAAACCTTGGGAGTTACTTCTACGCTTGCTTATTATGCCATGCTATGCTAGTAGACGTGGATTGGGTGAGTGAATATCCATGACAGATGTGAGATTGTTAATTAATGGTTTATCTAAGGTGGCAACCTAAACACACATCCTGGGTGGATTGAGGCACCTGGTTTCTATCAGACTTGCCTCAGATTTCTTCGGACCGCCACCTGTGCTCTAAGGGATCATAAGATTATTCAAACTGAAACTTCGTGTGCAGCCACAAGCCAATTATGGGCTCTGGCGTAGTTGACTAAGTTGTGCGAACTCTCACGGGTAGGCTAGCTGATGTAGGGGATGTAGGTTGGTACGGTCTACCCACATGTAAGGTGCAAGCGCTTCGAAAGACTATGTCTCGGTCATCCGCTTCTCAAACACCATGTAGTGCGAGAACCAAGCGGAGGCGATCGAGTCTTGTGGGGAAAAGTCATAAACCTCTCGCAGAGTGTATAAACTAATCATGATTAGCCGTGTCCCCGGTTATGGACAGTTTTGAGTATCCGTAATTGAATATCATGTGAATCTCAACATGTTACTTCTAATAAAAGTTATTGGGTTTTGATGAGTACTTTTAATTGGGATTGAGGATGCTGTCAACCATTCTCAATGTTTAACAACCACCATGATAGTTAAATAAAATTATTCCTTTGATGTAGGGAAAACCAGCTTTATGCAAATGTAATCAGAGAGCCTTACCACCAGCCATATATGCATGTAGTATAGGCTTATTGCTTCATTACTCTCTATGTGTTACATTGCCAAGATATTCCATGTGTCTTGACCTGTTGGCTGCAACTTTCACGTTGCACTTTTCGCACGATTTAGTAAGGTGTTAGGTCGTGGTTCTATACTCGGTGATGCCGATGGAGTTGATGGACTCACTTATCTTCCAAGCCTTCCGCTGTTATTATTAGATGGCCTTAAGCCATATTATTGTAATAAGTTCCCTTGTGGACAACGATGTAATAAGTGTGTGATTGCTACTCGCTATAAATCCTTCAAGTACGTGTGGTGTTAGCATTATCGATCCAGGATGACACCGAGCACGAGACTTGATCCATTCGGTCCGGTCGCTACAGAGAATGGTATCGAGCACACGCCGATCGTAGGACACCGACCACTAAGTTAAAGCCATAGATCACTACTATCTTCCCATTTTCTAACTCCTCATCTTTTCTACTCTTTAGGATGACGGACGCGAAGATCAAGTACACCCAACCGGATGAAGGCACACCTTTTGGATTTCACTTGAAGGAAGTTACAAGTACCGAACATTGACTACCAAGCTTCACCGGACTTTCAACGCCACTCGCGCTCAAGAGGAGTCTTTGGAAGATTCACGCCACGCTCCAGAAGGACATTCGCCCCAATCACCAAGCCTATAGATAGTGTTTTCAGGCACCAACTTGAGTCCGGGAAAGAGCATGGCAGCTCACATCACCATGGGACGATTGGAGAAGTTTATCAAGAAGACCTCAAGGACACCATCTACCAGATTTGCGGACGCCGAGATGACAACTGGGACGTCGTCAAGACCAAGAAGGATAGATCCATTGCAGCTTTCATCCAGAGTTAAATCAGCACATTCGACGCCAGAGAACCAAATGTGCAACGATATGTTGGAGTTGCGTAAGACAAAGGAAGGATCATCGAACTAGAAGAAGAACTAAAGATTACACTAAGGACTACATGGACGAGATCGTAGCTCGCAAGACACAATAACGATCTTAAGTATGAGATCAAGAACTCAAGAAGAAGTTGGCACTCGTGAATGAAGACCAGATGTCGAATACCCAAGCGACTACATCAACATCGACGACACCGATTCGGATCCAAGTGAACCCGACTTTGAAGACGGTCGAGCAGTACATCATGGAGTCTTCCACCGTTCAAATTAGTAGAAGTCCCCACATATTAGTAGTATTTTCCTCCATGTAAACATTATAGTACACGACTTTTGCGATAGTTAGATCGCTGTAAGCCCTTGTTTGATTGAATGAAGTGATTTTGTGTGCATTTGCTCATGTGCATTTGGGTAGTGATTCCCTTAGACCTCATTCTATTCTAAATTCTCTTCTTTTCTAAACCCATCGATGCCTCCGAGACGCGACCGGATTCGCTTTTCCCGCCAGAGATCACCCAATTGATCCAAAGCAGAATACCTGATTCAAACATTGGTGTAGAACCAGGCAACAACAACAACAACAACAACAACAACAACAACAACCACCACCACCACCACCACCGGATCATCCGACTCGCTTCTTAGACTAAACCCGCCGTGTATTCCAAAGAGCACCGAGCCGATTGTAGCAGATGATTGGCTCCGCAAGATAGGAAGGAGTTGACCACGCAGGATGCACAGATGGAGAAAGAGTGAAGTTTGCAACACATCAGCTTGAAGGACCCGCAGAAGATGGTGGGAGAATTTCACAGCCACTTACCCGTAGACACCGCCACATGGGATCAATTTCAGCAAGCTTTTCAGACCGCCCATGTTTCAGCAGGAGCTATGGCTATGAAGAAGCGTGAGTTTCGCAACTTACGCCAAGGAGGAAGGACTGTTGGCACAAGACGTGGATGACTTTAGCAAATTAGCACGTTATGCCCCTGATGACGCTGCTACCGATGCAGCTAAACAGAGAAGTTTCTAGAAGGACTGAATGATGAGTTCAAGATGCCGTTGATGGTAGCAAGTTTCAACAACTACCAGGAGTTGGTAGACCGAGCCTCATGATTGAAGGAAAGCAGCAGCAAATTGAGAACCGCAAGAGGAAGTATGGACAAGGGAAGTATAACTCGAGCCCAAAGAAACCTCGTTATACCCCTAAATCAGGAATTCAGTTTCAGCATACCCATGGAGGAGGTAATTCGACAACCATAATGGCACCAAGAATGGGAACGGAATGGAGGAAGCAACGGACAGAATCGCACCAACCCGTCAACACCATCCAAAGTAGACTGAGTCATATCACTTGCTTTAAGTGCCGCAAGACTGGGCATTATGCAAATGACTACCCGTAGGCCGAATGGAAATGGCAATGGAAGCTCGAAAGAAGCCCAACCCTTTCAACAGGGGATGTGAACCACATTGATGTGGAGGAGGTTGAAGATCAGCCCGATGCAAGAATCGGTAAGTTTTTGGTTAAGTCATTTATCGCAGTTGTTCTTTTCGACATCGTGCATCGATTCATACATATCAAGGGATTTGTGGATAAGTACAAATTACCGACCCAAGCCCTTAGGTCACCCATGCTAGTAACCTCACCCGAGCAGAATACATGGCTAGTAAATGGTGTGATCGATCGCCATTAAGGATTGGACACTATGTTTTCCCTCGCACCTAATAGTTCGGAATCCCAAGGATTGATGTGATATTAGGTATGGATTGGTTATCAAAGTATGGAGGAAACATAGATTGCTCCACTAGATCAATTTTGCTCACCACACTAGAAGGAAGAAGGATTATATGTATCACGGCACGAGCCGAGGAGAGCACAAGTTAATTGCTTATCGAGTGGTGCGGGAAGAAGTACCGGTGGTGAAGGATTATCCCGATGTATTTCCTAAGAGTTGCTGTGAATGCCACCGGATAGAGACATTGAGTTTTTGATCGAGCTGTTGCCGTGAACAGCCCGATATCGAAGCGATCAGACAGATGCCCGCAAAAGATTTGGCGGAAATCAAGAAGCGATTAAGGAACTATTGGATAAAGGTTTTATACGCCCAAGTTCTTCACCTTGGGGATCACCCGCTTTGTTAGTGGAGAAGAAGGATGGATCTTTAAGAATGGTTGTTGATTATCGTGGATTGAATGAAGTAACAATCAAGAACAAGTACCCACTACCTATGATAAATGATCTGTTTGATCGCTTGCAAGGAGCCAAAGTGTTTTCCAAGATCGATTTGCATCGTGGTACCATCATTGAAGATTCGGGAGCAAGACATACCCAAGACAGCATTTACCACGAGATATGGACTGTATGAGTATACCGTTATGTCATTTGGACTGACTAACGCACCAGCCTATTTCATGAACCCGATGAACAAAGTGTTTATGGAGTTTTGGATAAGTTTGTCGTGGTGTTCATTGATGACATTTTGATTTTCTCAAGAATGAAGAGGAACACAAGGAACATTTGCGATTGGTTTTGGAGAAACCGAGGAACACCAGTTATATGCCAAGTTCAAGAAATGTGAGTTTTGGCTAAAAGAAGTTGGATTTCTGACATGTTATATCCGGAGAAGGAATAGCAATTGACCCCACAAAGGTTGAGACCAGAATCAAATGGGAAGCACCAACGACAGTTGGAGAGATTCGAGTTTCCTTGGACTCGCAGGATACTACCAAGATTCATTGAGAATTTCTCAAGGATTGCAAAGCCTATGATGAATTGTTGAAGAAGGAAAACAAATTCATATGGACCGAGGACTGTGAGGCAAGTTTTCAGGAGTTGAAGAAAAGATTGGTTACCTCACCAGTTTTGATATTGCGATCGACTAAGGATTATGAGGTGTATTGCACGCTTCACGCCGAGGACTTGGAGCCGTACTTATGCAAGAAGGAAGAGTTGTTTCAGATGCTTCACGACAACTTAAGCCCCATGAGTTGAATTATGCCACCATGATTTGGAGTTAGCAGCCACAGCATGCCCTGAAGACGTGGAGACATTTTCTCATTGGAAATCATTGTGAAGTATATACGGATCACAAGAGTTTGAAGTACATCTTCACACGTATGAATTGAATCTCAGACAAAGGAGATGGTTAGAACTTATCAAGGATTATGATATGAGATTGCATTATCACCCGAAAGGCTAATGTCGAGCTGACGATTGAGCCGTAAGAGCCACGCCAATACCCTAATGATGGGAGGAATACCCAATGAGTTAGCCGAGGACCTTCGAGAGCTATGTTTGGAAATAGTTCCAGAGGCTATGTAGCAGCATTGAGATTCAATCACATCGATGGACAAAATCGAGAAGCCCAAAAGGCGATAAGGAAGTTGCCTCTATAAAGGAGAAAATGAGCAAAGGAAAAGCTAAAGGATTTCGTGAGGATGAGCACGATACCCTATGGTTTGAAGACCGTGTTTATGTGCCCAATGACCCGTAGATCGAAGTTGATTTTACAAGAAGCCCATGATTCACCCTATTCGATTCACCCAGAAATACCAAGATGTATTTGGATTTGAAGAATACTTTCGTGGACCGGAATGAAGAAGGATATTATGGAGTATGTAGCAGTTTATGACGTATGTCGAAAGTAAAGGCAGAGCATCGAAGCCAGCAGGATTGTTACAACCATTGCCGATACCGAATGGAAGTGGGATAAACTAGGCATGGATTTCATCACAGGTTTGCCAAAGACTCGTTCAGGATATGACTCGATTTGGGTTATAGTCGATCGCTTAACAAAGGTAGCTCATTTCATTCCAGTCAAGACTACCTATAGCAGTGCTAAGTTGGCAAAGATATACATGACCAGAATTGTGTGCTTACACGGAGTTCCGAGGAGCATCGTATCAGATAGAGGAACCCAGTTTACCTTGAAATTTTGGAACCAGCTTGCACTAAACATTGGGAACCAGATTGAATTCAAGACAGCTTTCCACCCACAGATCGATGGACAGACCGAGAGAGTCAATCAGATTTTGGAGGACATGCCGAGAGCTTGTGCACTAGATTATGGATCTAGCTGGGATGATAATTTGTCAGATGCAGAATTTTCCTACAACAACAGCTACCAAACCAGCTTGAAGATGGCACCTTCGAGGCTCAGATGGAAGAAGGTGCAGGACACCGTTGTCATGGGACTAAACCGAGATCGCCGCTTGTTTGGACCAGATTTGATTAAGGAGTCTAAACAGAAAGTTGTTGATTCGAGACAGGCTCAAGGTAGCCCAGTCCTGCATAAAAGAGCTATGCCGATTCAAAGCGCAGCGATTGAGTATGAGGTTGGAGACAGAGTATATCTCAGAGTATCCCGCTTCGAGGAGTTAAGCGCTTTGGAGTTAAAGGAAAGTTAGCACCCGCTTCGTTGGACCATATAAGATTTTGCAACGCATGGGAGAAGTTGCTTATAAGTTGGAATTGCTGTAAGGACTGTCGGGAGTTCATGATGTATTCCATGTTTCTCGCTTGAAGAAATGTCACCCGAGATAGCAGAGGTACCGTTAAGAGACACAAGTACTTTGGAAGCAATTCAGTTGAAGGATGACTTGACATATGAGGAAAAACCGTTAAGATTCTCGATTATGCCAGCAGAGTTACCCGCAGCAAAGTTATCAAGTTTTGCAAAGTTCAAAGGAGCCACCACACCGAGGATGAAGCCACCGGGAAAGAGAGGAAGTTTTGCTCAAGGACCACCTCACCTATTTTCTAGTTAACCCAATCTCGAGGGCTAGATTCATCTTTAGGTAGGTTTGTAACATCCCAAATTTTCAATTTGGAATGTTATACATTAGGTCATCATGCATATCATATTTTCTCGCATTTTTCCGATCCTAGAAAATTTCACGCAACTCAAGGACCCTCGAGAGAGTTGAAGTTTCATTATTTTCATATTTGGGATTTCTCAAATTTTGAAAATAGGATCATTTGATTTATTTAATTATCTTCATAAAGTTTTTCCTATAAAAAAATTAAGAGAGGGAATAATATGACTTTCCCAACATTTAGGAAAAATGAAGATTTTATAAATAAATCAAATTTGGTTTTGAAAGATTTATTTTGCTTAGGCAAAATGAGCATTTTAAAAAATATGCATATTTGCCTGCTTTTAAAGTTCATTTTGTTCGACTCATTTTAGGAGTCGGGAAAATTATTTTATTAAAACGGAGTTCGTTTGGTATTTTTTTTAATTCGCTTGGTTTTGTTTAAAAAATCGCTTCTTCGCTCGGGCCAAGGCCCAGCCTGCCCAGCGCCTGCCCACCTCCTCTCCTCACAAGACGCTCACTGGAGGCGTCCCGCCGCAGACGCCGCCCGCCGCCTGGGAGTCCGCCCGCCTGCCTCGGCTTGCCCCTCCCAAGGCGCCACCCCACCTCCTTAAATACTCGCCGCCAACCCCCCTCTCTCCTCATCCCCCGCCCTAACCCGAGCCCGACTGAGCCCCACACGAGAAGCCGCCGACGACCTCGCCGCCGTCGCGAGCTCCCGCCGCCTCCCTCCCGATCGACGACGGACCTCGAGCCTCGGCCGAGCCTGGCCATGGCCACCGGAGGCAGCCGCCCCCGCCCTAATCCGGTTTTTTTAAGAAAACCCGATCCGGTTTTTTTTTATGTTCGGTTTTAAAAAAACCTAGATGGTTTTATTTTTTCGGTTTTCTTAATTAACGAACGCTCACCGAACCGCTCGTTTCAATGAATGTGTTCGTTGGATTAGTTCTGTTAACGAACGTCCGCTATTTAATCCGCTCGTCGTTTTCTTTTAATCGGATTTAATCCGTTATTTTTTCGATTCGATTTCGATCCGATTTTCAAATCTGTTTTATTTCTTGCTCGCTTATCGAATCAGTGATTCAAGCGCTGGAGTTTCGTATTTAAACCGCCGTTCCGACTAACCTACTTACACAGAGTTTTGCTACTGTAAAATTTTGACCTAGTTTCAGATTGCTAAACCGAGTCGTTTTCTCGAGTTTCGACTTTCGATGTTTTATTTGATTCGATTCTTTTGCAACCAGGGTTCTTAAGTTGAACTATCTCGTTAGATCTTTTATTCGAGATTTCTGTGCATTAGATGAGTACTTATTGTATGCTTGTTGTTTGTCTGCGTTAGATCACCCGGAGTGCGCCGCTTGTTACTTCAATCTCTAGGTCTCATGGATCATCGCAAGGCAAGTAACACTTGATCATACCTTTTCTACTACCCAGTTTTATTGCATTAGATCAAACCTCAAACACTTGCATGTTTAGGATCTAATTAAATTGTGGGATGGGAAGTAGATTGAGGTAGTACCTATTACCTGTTTTACTTATGAAACCTTGGGAGTTACTTCTACGCTTGCTTATTATGCCATGCTATGCTAGTAGACGTGGATTGGGTGAGTGAATATCCATGATGATGTGAGATTGTTAATTAATGGTTTATCTAAGGTGGCAACCTAAACACACATCCGGGTGGATTGAGGCACCTGGTTTCTATCAGACTTGCTCAGATTTCTTCGGACCGCCACCTGTGCTCTAAGGGATCATAAGATTATTCAAACTGAAACTTCCGTGCAGCCACAAGCCAATTATGGGCTCATGCGTAGTTGACTAAGTTGTGCGAACTCTTACGGGTAGGCTAGCTGATGTAGGGGATGTAGGTTGGTACGGTCTACCCACATGTAAGGTGCAAGCGCTTCGAAAGACTATGTCTCGGTCATCCGCTTCTCAAACACCATGTAGTGCGAGAACCAAGCGGAGGCGATCGAGTCTTGTGGGGAAAAGTGCTAAACCTCTGCAGAGTGTATAAACTAATCATGATTAGCCGTGTCCCCGGTTATGGACAGTTTTGAGTATCCGTAATTGAATATCATGTGAATCTCAACATGTTACTTCTAATAAAAGTTATTGGGTTTTGATGAGTACTTTTAATTGGGATTGAGGATGCTGTCAACCATTCTCAATGTTTAACAACCACCATGATAGTTAAATAAAATTATTCCTTTGATGTAGGGAAAACCAGCTTTATGCAAATGTAATCAGAGAGCCTTACCACCAGCCATATATGCATGTAGTATAGGCTTATTGCTTCATTACTCTCTATGTGTTACATTGCCAAGATATTCCATGTGTCTGAATTGCTCGGGCTGCAACTTTCACGCTATGCACTTTTCGACGCACGACAGTAAGGTGTTAGGTCGTGGTTCTATACTCGTGATGCCGATGGAGTTGATGGACTCACTTATCTTCCAAGCCTTCCGTTGTTATTATTAGATGGCCTTAAGCCATATTATTGTAATAAGTTCCTTGTGGACAACGATGTAATAAGTGTGTGATTGCTACTCGCTATAAATCCTTCAAGCATCTTGGTGGTGTCAAGATTATCGATCCAGGATGACACTGAGCACAGAGACTTGATCCATTCGGGTCTGGTCGCTACACATAGCCCAAAGGCGGCGAGTCCCCGGGCCGACTAGTCGAGCCCGGTGCCAAACAACATAATCAAAGGGTAACAAACTCAAAGGCATAATTCTTATCATACAGATAACAAAAGAGGGCAGTCCCCGAGCTTGTCTCGGGGGGCCCGGAGTCTTGGTACTTTAAACACAAAGGGTAGCGTGGTACATACTGCATCAACTGTAAAATCTTCGGAGGAGATTTGCATTCCATGGCCGCTCCGTCTCTTTGCCGGAGTCGCCCTTCTTGCGTGCTCGGGCTTCGAAAGCGCCGATCAGTAGTAGGAGTCGCTGCTCAAAGACTTTGTCGATGATGAATGGGCCTTCCCAAGGCACCGACACTTGGCTGGCCGGTTGTTCGCCGGATCAGCCGAAGCACAAGGTCGCCTCTAGGAATGATCTTGGCTTGACCTTCTTGTTGTAGTAGCGGCGAGGCTTTGCTGGTAGATGCCTGGACCGGCTGAGTGCCAACAGTCGCCCTCTTCCAAAGCAGATCGACGCCGCCTTGACGTGCTTCTTCCGCTTCTCTTCGTGTACATGGTGACTCGTGGGGAGTCAAACTCTATATCCGTTGGGATGACGGCTTCGCACCGTGAGACGAGGAAGAAGGTGTGAAGCCGCTGACTTGTTTGGAGTCGACGCAGACTCCAGAGGACGGCCGGCAACTCCTCAAGCAGCAATGGGCGAACGCCCAATGGTTCGACCAATGAGGCTTGATGCCGCATGATGAGGCCGTTCGCTCGCTTCCACCTGGCCGCTTGATCATGGATGGGCAACGGACGCTAAGTCTAGTCGGATGCCTTGCGTCGCGCACAAACGGGCCAGGGCGCCTTTGGAAAAATTTGTGTCGTTGTCGGTGATCATGCTGTGTGGTACGCCGTACCGAGTCGTGATGTCGGCGATGAAAGTCACTGCCGTAGGACCATTCAACTTCTTGATGGGTTTTGCTTCTATCCACTTGGTGAACTTGTCCACCGCGACAAGTAAGTGAGTTAGGCCACCTCGTGCCGTTTTGAATGGTCCCACCATGTCCAGGCCCCAAACAGCAAAGGACCAGGCGATGGGGATAGTCTTGAGCGCTGAAGCCGGCTGAGCGGCTTGGAGCGGAACACCTGGCACCCCTTGCATTTTTGAACTAATTCCTTGGCCTCTTCTAGGGCAGTTGGCCAGAAGAAACCGTGTCGGAAGGCTTTGGCGACGAGTGCTCTTGAGGCTGCATGATGGCCGCACTCGCCCTGATGGATGTCTTCGAGAATTGCTTGGCCTTGCTCTGACTCGACGCAGCGCTGGTAGACACCGGTGACGCTGCGCCTGACCAGCTCTCTATTGACTATAGTGTAGGCTGCCGCTGCGTTGCAATTTGCTGAGCCAAGGTTTCATCGCTTGGTAGCTCTCCGCTTACTAAGAACTTCTGGATGGGCTGGGCCCATGAGGGTGCTGCTATTTCTTCGACTGCCAGTACTGCTACTTGGACGAGGGCGGCTGGGCTGGGAGGCGGCGGGTTGGAGTCCGCAGCAGCTTGCTGGGTTGAAGAAGTCCCCGGGCCGACTGGCGCAGTCCCCGGGCCGAGTATTGAGTTCAGAATGGTCGCTGCAGTCCCCGGCCGGGTTTCAAGTCCCCGGCCGGGCTTCGATCGCCGCGTTCTTGGGGCGTCTGCAAGGATTCTTGTGCCGTCTCACGAGGCTTTGGAGTCGGATCCGACTTCTTCTGTGGGGAGCCGCGCAAAATGGAGTCCGACTGTGACGAATTGATGATGGCTTGAGGAGGCGTCAAGGGCGACGCCGGATGGTATTACTGGCGGGTAGAGCCGATTCTTGCTGTGGCATCTGCTGGTCGTTGTCGCTTGGCACGTGGAGGAATTCAGATCCTCAAAATATCCACTCAGCTGCTGTACCAAAAACGGTAGCTCGCCATATTTGCATCTTTGGCGCCTCGATCACGGATGACTGTTGGACCACCAAGTCGGAGTCGCCATAGCACAGATCCGCGAATGCCAAGCTCTTTGGCAAGCCGAGCCCGTGAATGAGCGCCAGATTCGGGTGACGTTGTTGGAGGCGGCGAAATGGATCTACAGCTGCATTTGAGCTTGTCGCCTTCGGGATGTGAGGACCACGCTGCTCCCAAGCCGGTGCGCATCTTAGAGCCATCAAATGCATCCGCCAATGGTGGAGTCGGGCGCCGGCGGCAGGTATCGGTCTCGCCCAATCGACAAGGAAGTCGGCCGGTGCTTGTGACTTGATGGCGGTAAAGGGGCTGGTAATAGATGATGTAGGGGCCAACTCTATGGCCCATTTGGCCACTCGGCCTGAAGTATCTCGGCTCGATGATCTCGCTAGTGGCGCCTGCAAACCACGGTGATTGGATGCTCTTGAAAGTAAGGCTTCAACTTGGCGGCAAAGTGCACGCCGTAACACATCTTCGGTTGTGGGGTAGTTCGCTTGGAGGTCGACAAGACTCGCCAGTAATACATCGGTCTCTCGACAGTAGCGCTTTGACTTCCTCCTCATGCTCAACTACAATGATCAGGCTGACTACCCCTTTGGTGGCGGCAATATACAGGAGCATGGGCCTTTGGAGTCGGAGCCACCAAAGATCGGGGAGTAGTCAACATTCTCTTCAATCGGAGAAAAGCTTCATTCCGCTTTTGAGTTCCATTCAAGAAGGTGGTCTTCTTCATAAGCTGGTACAGAGGAAGAGCTTTCGCCAAACCGATCGATGAATCGATCGATAGACGCTAAGCAGCGTGAACTTCGCACATCTAGCAGTCGGCGGGTATTTCCATCCGCTCGATCGCTTTGATCTTCACGGGTTGCACTCTATGCCGCTGCTCGAGACCAGCAAACCAAGGAGCTGGCCGCTGGTAATTCAAGACGATTTCTCGGGTTGCTTGATCCGAATTGGCGAGATTTTCAAAGGTCTCCTTGAGGTCTTCCAACAGCGCTCCTCGCTTTTCGCCTTCACCACCACGTTGTCCACGTAAACGCATGCTTCGCTTAGCTGCTTGAGGAGGCACTTCGCATGCAATGCTGAAAGGTGGCGCGGCGCGCCTCAAGCCGAACGTCATGGTCAGGTAGCAGAAGGCTCCAAACGGCGTGATGAAGGCGGTCTTCAATCTGTCAGCCGGGTTCAGCTTGATCTGGTGATATCCTGAATATGCATCTAAGAAACTCAAAAGCTCGCATCCGGCTGTGGAGTCTATCACCTGATCAATTCTTGCCAAAGCGAATGGGTCCTTGGGGCAGGCTTTGTTGAGGCTTGTGTAGTCAATACACATCCGCCACTGCTTGTTCTTCTTTAGTACCAAGACCGGGTTTGCTAACCATTCTGGAAAGAAAACTTCCATGATAAAACCGGATGCGAGGAGCCGGGCTATCTCTTCTCCAACAACTCTTCTTTTTTCTTCTGACAGGCGGCGCAAGGGCTGCCTGACGGGCTTCACATCAGATCGGACATGTAACTTGTGCTCGGCGAATTCCGTCGGTACACCTGGCATGTCCTTGGGGGACCATGCGAAAATGTCCCGATTCTCACGGAGGAAATCGACGAGCTCGCCTTCCTATTTGCTGTCGAGGTTGGCACCTACGACAGCAGATCTCTCCGGTGCTCCGGTCCAAGGGTATCTTCTTGGTCTCTTTGGTCGGCTTGAACGAGCCTCGCTTCGACTCCTTGGGGTCGGGCGAATTTCTGGCTGCTTGCCGCCATCGCCACAACCCGATCAAGGAGCCGCTTCGGCTGCGATCACGGGGACTCGCCAGCCGGTTGCTTTCAGCTGCACAAGCGGACGACTTTCAGAGTCGCCGCCACGGTCGAATCCCTTGGTACTCGGCATCTTCATCTTGAGGTAGGCGTAGTGGGGATCGCCATGAACTTGGGCGAGCACGCCGCCAAGCAGAGCATGGTAGGGGCTTTGAGGTCCACCACTTCAACCAGACCGCTCTCGGTGAAAGTGATCTTTGTCCCCAAAGAGTACGTCTATCGTAATCTTGCCAATCGGTGAGCAGGAAAGGCTGTACAATTCCGTGGAACACACCGACTATCTTCAAGCTGTCTTTGCTTGATTCCTAGCTTCTCTATCGTATCCTTGTACAGGATGTTGATGCTGCTGCCTCCGTCTATCAGCACTCACGAGAAGCGAGCGGCCCGCCTATCTGCGGCAAGGGTGCCTCCCAAGACCAGGGCGTAGGAGCCCGGATTCGGCATCACCTCTGGGTGATCAGCCCGGCTCCAACTGATGGGTTTCTTAGACCAGTGCATGAATTCTGGAGTATCTGATGCTACTGCGTTCACTTCTTGCTGTTGCAGCCGCCTGCTGCGGCGATCGTCAGCCACACTGGTAAACACTACATAGGCACCATGCTCTTCTGGGTAATCGTCTTGTATGCGCCGACCGGCCTCGACGGCCGACTCTTTGGGCGGTGGTGAGGCGGCGGCCCAAGAGGGCGGAGGAGGGCAAGGCCGCCTCCTTGGCGATCTGGTGAGCCGATGGCACTTCCGGTGGTGTGATTTGACGGCCAGGCCGCTATGGAACTTGCAGGTCCGCCCGAGTCTCAGCACGTAAGAGAAGGCCGCAACCAGTTGGACTTGCCGCCTTTCTCGCCGCTGGCGTGAGGCTGCCCTTTGGCTGCTGGTTCGATCAGCCGCCACCGCCGGCTGTTGGAAGCGGCTGCGGGCCTTGCGCCAGGATCATTCTCGTTGTTGCCGCCGATCAAGCGCCGCCACCGGAGTTCGGGAGCATGAGGAGCCACCTTGCGGTCCAGACTGACTTTGATCTCCGACTTCATGGAGGAGTCGGCCGTGGCGTACTTGTCTGCTATGATCAGCAGCTCGTCGAGGGTCTCCGGCTCGTCGCAAAGGAGCTTGTGCTTGAGGAGGGTGCCTTCTCTGCACCCGGCGGTGAAGTACTCGATTGCTTGCACCTCATGCACTCCTTCGCTGGAGTTCCGGAGCTCGGCCCAGCGCGTGAGGTAGTCGTGAGTAGACTCGTTCACGCGCAAGGACAGCTGACGAGGCTTGGGAGGTCGCTTGTATGTGCTCGTGAAGTTGCGGACAAAGGCCTCGGTGAAGCTGACCCAGCTGTTGATGCTGCGGGGCTTCAAGCTGTTCAACCATGTCCGGGCCGTGCCCTGGAGCATGAGGGGAACATACTTTACGGCAACACGCTTGTTGCCGTTCGCTATGCTGACGGCCGTGGAGTAGTCCACCAGCCAGTCCTCCGGCTTCACAGAGCCGGTGTATTTGGGTGTGTTTCGGGGGAGTGTGAATCCTCTGGGGAAGGGCTCGTCTCGGATGCGAGGTCCGAAACAGGGCGGGCCCAACTCGTCTTCTTCTTCCAGCGCCAGGGATCGATGGAGTCGCTCGATCCGGTGGCGGGCGTCGTTTTCTCCGACTCCCTCTCGGCGGCCAAGGCGGTCGCCAAGAGTCGGATGCTTGACGGGTGGCGGGGAGACTCGCCTTTCTCTGCGGGGGGGAGGAGGCTGATAGTCGTCCCACCGCTCTACTGCTCTAGGGCGGCCGTCTTCGTCGCGCTCGATGGAGATGTGAGTCCGGCTATGACTGACAGCCGGATCCTTGTTTTTTCTTCCGCGGACGTCGCCAGTCGGCGTCCGAGACGTCGCGCCTTGATCTCGGCGGGGAGGCAAGTCGCCGTGTTGTCGTCACGGCGCCTCCGTGCGGCAGCCGGCTTCGTCTTGCGCAGCGGCCACGTCGAGGAGCTGCTGGACTCGCTCCGTCATCAGGCGGCGCTTCGCCGGTTATCCAGCTTGCTCGCCGCCGCCGCTGGCGGCGCGGATGTTCTCCGCGGCGTGGCGTATACAGGCGATCGCCCCAAACAGATCGGGCGATGGCTACGCCGTGTTGTTGACCGCGCCTAGGCGGTTAGGCGGTCGGAGCGGCGAGCCGCCCATGGCGCGATCCATCTCGCGCTGGAAGGCTTCCGACAAGCGTCTCATGCTTGCCAGCTTCTATGCGCCCATGAGGAGCTGGAGGCGGCGTGCTTCCAGCGTCCCAGCGTCGGCGTCTTCCGGAATGGGGGCGGTCAGGTCTTGCAGAACCGCGTCGAGAGGGTCACGAGCTCCCTCGCCGGAAGGCTCGCTGTGACCGATGACGAGCACCTCCGTGACGGTGCTTCCGCCGCTCTCCGCGCGAGGAAGAGGCTCGTCGTAGACCACCACGTTGGTGGGGAACACGTCGAGCGACGCGGTGTCGGAGTCGACCAACATCGGGTCGGTGGAGCCTATGGACTCCAGGTCGGCGGCGGGCTCGCCGGCGACGTGGAGCTGCTCGAGGAGGCCCGTGAGGAGGCTTTCGGGGTCGTCCGTGCCTGCGTCGGATGCAGACTCGTCGGAGAGGCGAACCTCGCCGACAAGTTCGGCGAGGCAGCTCGCCGCGCAGGCGACCTCAGCACCATGCAGCACGTCGGCGCAGACTCCGTCTGGCGTGCCGGCTGGCTGCGCCGCCAGGAGGAAGAGGGTTCCCGTCGAGCAGGTCTCGGACGACGGTGCACCAGGCCCCACGGTGGGCGCCAAATGTCGGGGTTGGTGCGACATATGCCAAAGGATGGCTTATCATGGAGGGGCGAGTAGAACGTTGCGGTGCACAGAAACGGGATGAGGCGAAGACATGCACGGCGAATCTTACCCAGCTTCGTGGCTCTCCGAGGAGATAACACCCTCTCGCTGCTCTGCGGGGTCTCCGCATGATCACTATGGCAAAGTGAGTACAAGATGCTCCTTGAGCTGTTCGGGGTGAGGAAGGAGAAGGGCACGGCTAGCTCTTCTCTCCTCTATGTGTGTGTGTCAAACTACTAGGTTCCAACCCTTTGCATGGGTGCCCGGGGTTTTATAGGCCTACCCGGGGTACAATGGTAATCCCATTGGGCGCGGGTCCCAGCCGTCGATCTCTTAGGGTCGCCGTCTTCTCCGCCGACTCGTGGGCCCGCCTACTAGTGGGCCCCGCCGACGGTCCAGCATGGGGCCGACAGCCCTCGTCCTGGCTGGCGCTCTTGCCGGCTGCAGGTTATCAGAGCCAGCGCTTCTAATGACGTAAGCTTGTCGCAGGGCATGGCAGCAGCAGCGCGCTTTGCTGGCGATCATCGCTGCCATTCCTCGTCTTATTTGGTTAATGGCGACGGAGCTCCGGGAGGGGCCGGCCGACTCTCGAGGCCGACTCCAACGGGTCCGCCTTTGGGGCGCTCACCGTCAGACTCCCGCCGACAAAGGGTCCCGCCGCCTTGGGGTCAGACATGCAAGCCATCGTGGGTACAGGAATCTGCCCCTGTGGGCTGACGTCGAGGCCGGTGTGGCAACAAAGCGCGCCGACAGAGATCTCCGTCGACGGGCGCCTCAGGCTATGCCCGCCCTTTATGAGCGGGGCGGGGACCGGCCTCGAAGCGGCTTTATCCCATCCCGCCCGTAGTCGCTCATGCAGGGAGCGGACGGAGTCGCGGGCCGACTCCCTGTAGCCGGCTTCATTGAAGATCGCTGGCTTGGAGTCGGCTTGTCCTGAGGCCGTCTCTGGGACTCGGCCTAGAGGGGTTGTCGGCGACTCCGTCGCTGACTCTCTGAAGGTGGCTCTTCGTCTTGGGGTCATGAGGGGCGCAGTCTGCCCCGATGTTTTGAAAGGTCCAGGGGCTCGGGTCTGCCTACCCGTGGCCCATTACTCCGACATGTGCTTTGATGGAGCTTTCTCCTTAGAGGGCGCCGGGGCTGGCGTACTTCTTGTCGCGCCCACCGGAGAGCACCTCAAGTACGTGATCCAGATGCACTTCCCCAGGGAGGTGTCGACAAACAATACGGCAGAGTACGAAGGGCTGCTTGCCGGTCTTAGGATCGCGGCGGACCTCGGAATCAGGAAACTCATCGTCAGGGGAGACTCGCAGCTTGTCGTCAAGCAAGTCAACAAGGATTACCAGAGCCCGTTGATGAAGGCCTACGTCGATGAAGTGAGAAAGCTGGAAGAGCGTTTCGACGGTATACAGGCTGAACACGTTCCCCGAGCGGAGAATGATATCGCCGATTACCTGTCAAAACGCGCTGCCCTCAAACTACTTGTGGAACCAGGTACCTTTGTGCTTCAGCTAACTCAGCCATCCGTTGGTCCATCGACAGAGCAGAATAAGAGAAGGAAATTAGGGCCCGGCAAGTACTTTCCCGCCGAGCTCCCCGAAGCCGCCGGCAAGGATGTTGCCGGGGATACTGAGCCCGCCACGGAACGGCTGGCTCCGGTGGAGCGTAAAGCTTTTGCCGTCGAGACAGCCGCTCCTGTAGCGGAGGAAATGCCTTTAGCCCTCGCCGTCGATCCCCAGGCTCCGGCATGGGCACAGCATACCGTCCGATTCCTCCAAACAGGGGAACTTCCTGAGGAGCAGGAAGAAGCGGAAAAAGTAGCCCGTCGCTCTATCATGTACCGGTTAAATCGATGGACGCCCCGATGTAAAGAGGCCGAACGGTGTGAAATTGAAGTGTATCCCTCGAGAGGAAGGACTGGAGCTGTTGGCAGAGATACACGGAGGCATATGTGGATCCTACATTGGGTCAAGGGCCCTTGCCGGCAAGGCATTCCGGCAAGGCTTCTTCTGGCCCACCGCCCTCCAGGATGCGACGACACTAGTCACCAGGTGTGAAACGTGTCAGTTCCATTCAAAGAAGCTTCATGAGCCAGCTCAAGCCCTTCAAACCATTCCTCTCTCCTGGCCCTTCTCGGTCTGGGGGCTCGACATACTGGGCCCTTTCCCCCGCGCCGCCGGGGGCTTTGAGTACTTGTACGTTGCCATCGACAAGTTCACAAAGTGGCCGGAGGTGGAGGCAGTGAGGAAGGTCACAACTCAGTCAGCCATCAAGTTCTTCAAGGGACTAGTGTGCCGTTTTGGCGTACCCAACAGGGTTATCACCGACAACGGCACACAGTTCACAAGCCGCACCTTCATGCAATATACCCAAGACCTCGGCAGCAGAGTCTGTTTCGCTTTCGTTGCTCACCCGCGAAGAAATGGTCAAGCTGAGAGGGCAAATGCTGAAGTACTGCGAGGATTAAGGACCAAGACCTTCGACAGGCTGCACAAGAGTGGAAGGTGCTGGATTGATGAGTTGCCGGCGGTTCTTTGGTCGATCAGGACGCCGCCAAGGCGAGCCACCGGCCAGACGCCTTTTGCCCTGGTATACGGGGCAGAAGCAGTTCTCCCCACTGAACTCATATACGGGTCACCTCGAGTGCTCGCTTATGACGAGATTGAGCAATAGCAACTGCGGCAAGATGACGCAGTGCTCCTTGAGGAAGATCGTCTTCGGGCGGCTGTGAGAGCAGCACGCTACCAGCAAGCCTTGCGCCGCTACCATAGCCGCAAGGTTCGTGCCCGAAGCCTTGAGGAAGGCGACCTTGTCCTTCGGCGCGTTCAATCGGCCAAGAATTCCAACAAGTTGACGCCAAAGTGGGAAGGCCCTTATCGGGTAATCTGAGTCACCGGGCCGGCGTAGTCCGGCTCGAGACCAAGATGCTGTTCGATGAGTAACTCTGGAACATTGAGCATCTTCGCAAGTTTTACTCAGATAGCTGCTTCGCCGGGCCCCCCGGCAAGCCACCTTTTGTACAAGCATTGCCGATGATGCATGTAACCCTCTGTACAAAGCCAGACGCAGACCCTGAGCATAAATAAATGAAGCGCTGGCGCCCTAAGTTATAGCATGCATGCTAGGTTGAGTCTCGTCCTTGGTTAGGGTTGATAGTGCTCAGCAGCGACTAACCCCTAGCTTAGAGGTCGAGTGTGCGTCTCTTTGCCGTCCTTTTGTCTTCCATGGTTCGCAGGACTCACAGATATCCTTGCCGGATCGCTTGAGGATGAAAAAGAAAAGAGGGACGGACTGGCATCTAGACCCCGGCAAGACAGTATTACCGGGGGCTGCGAGTACAGAGATTCACCCACGACAAACCAGAGTTGCCGGGGGCTACAACTTCAGATAAGTCTTTCATCCCCTGTCATGCATTTCCTTATGGACTGAGGTATGTGAAACCTCGTTTTTTCCCAAAGCTACCGTGCTCCCTGAAACTCTAGGCCCTAGGGCCCGTTCACAGGGCCAGGTTTGGTCGAGTCGCGGCAGCGAAGGATGAAACGAGGAGCTCGAACCCACCTCATCCTGCCTCCGCCGAAAGCGTGAGAAAGGTCGGCGAAGTGGGAAGGCGGCGGGGCTGTTGCTGTGCAAGGAAATGTTCATCTTATGGATATCAAGGATTTACTCCTTGTCGTGGGTTCTACCCGCAAACAAATGACCCGGCAAGCATCCCTTGTTCATTAAAAACATTCCACTCAGGTACAGTCCATAGGGGATGAAAAACATGAATGATGGGATTACAAGTTTTAAATTCAGCTAAGGCCGAAGGCTTACAAACTAAAAGAGATAAGGTGCTCAGAAACCCTCTCTTGCCCTCTCTTGAGGAGGCAGGTCAAGGAGGCGAAAAGGGCAAAAGGGGCGCCTAGACGAGCTACGGGTGGCAGAAGACACCAAGAGAACATCTCGGTGGCCGTCCGAAGGCTGGATGGTGATGGCGGCGCCGGAAGCAGAGCTCGAAGACGAGGCAGCAGGACGTCAGCACGCGTTGAAGGCGTCGGTGCCCACGTGCTCCGATTTGACGGCCTTGCCGCCCGCCCTCTTCCACTTCCGCAGCCTCCCAACGCCAGCCACCCAAGGAGACGACCCCGAGAAGTTCAGGAAGCCGGCGACACGGATGATGGGATCGCCGGTGCCGCACGGAGCGGCGCCCGACACCTAGTCGGACCCGTCATCCTGCCGCCTGCTACCCTCGTCGTCGCTGCTGCTGTCCTCCTCGCCACTCCCGCCGAGGAGGAGCCGCTATCGAAGAGCTCCACGCAGCACCTTGCCCGAGTCCCGGCACCAAGACCTTGACGGAGAGGAGGCCGCCCTCCATCGCTTGAAATGGAGAGTGAGCCCGCCCGTCAAGCGGTGGATGTGAGTGAGCGTCTTCCACCTCGACCAAGGTACATCACGTGAGGGGCTGGAAAGTCGACGCGAACTCGCGTGCATCGATCCAACAGCCCCTCATGTGCAACCGCAATGACTCCGGCGGATCCAGCTCCATCTCGCTTGCGAATGGAGTCGGGAGACGGAGACAACGACGAGGTGGCCGGTGCAGCCTGACGAAGAACTCGCAAGGATCATCGCCAACATGGCCCTCCGTGGGAGGAGGAACTACTGGCGGAGGCGGGACCGACGCGCCACCCCGTTCTCCTCTTCCTGGCGAGCGGCCTCCTCGGCCTCGCCCCTCCCCTTCCCTCTGGCTGGCTCACGCCACCGCAGTGAAGGAGAAGGAAGGACGCGCGTTGTCGGCGGCGACCGCTGCCGCCACCGTTGAAGAACCAGGATTCCCTCTCTCCATGGCGGATGGAAGGAGGGGGAGCAGAAGCTGAAGGAAGGAGAAGATGGAAGAGTGCGGGACGCCGCCCCCCGCTCCTTATAAAGGAACGGGGTGGGGGCACGGCCGCCCCGCTCAGCCAATCAAGACGCGGAAGGCGCAGGGAACTGGGACCAACCCGCTGCCCCGGCCCGCGACGGCCCGGTTTCCCGCCTCCACTGTTCGCCACCCCGCTCGCATGAGAACCACGTAGCGGGCATGCGGGACCGAGGCGACGGGTGAGGCTACCTCTCCCCACCCCGTGATCGTGGGGAGTGGACGCCTTGAAGACCACACCCCGACCCTGTTCAGTAAATGGGCCGTGCCTCCACGCCTCCCTCCGTTTATGGGGAAGGCGCGAACCGCCCCCTTTTACTACGACATGATGCATGCGCGCAGAGCTCAGCCCCGCGCATGCCGCCCATGTCACGTGTGCCTCCCCACGCCGAGCCACGCGCGGGAGGCACGAGAAACACAGTACGAAAAGACTTACATCGGTAAAACTACCCCTTTGCCCACAAGACCATTTTGGGCCTAGCCTAACGACGCGATTACGCTTACGTGTGGCCCAGGCCAGGGGCTCTGTCGGTGTACAAAAGAGGGGTATGCTTTTGTACCCCTATAATTGTGCAGGCAGTCCGAGCCACGGACACCGCCACACTGAGCAAGGCAAGGGAAGTGAGCCAAGGTAAGACCAAAGCTCAAGAGGAACAGAACAACGCCAAGACCAAGACCACAAAGAGCAAAGGGGACGGAGCGGACTCCCCCGGCAAGATCCTTGCCGGGGGGCAGTTTTAGCAAACCCGGCAAGACCCTTGCCGGGGCAGCTTGCCCCACACCTACGGTGCAAATCACCCTTGAGTCCACTGCCCCCATGGGGCAAGGATTCGGGAGACATCCCTGTGGTGGCATGCAGATCTTTTTGAAGACATTTAAGATCAGATACACACTATAGAAGATGACGACCCTTGGCGGGATCCCAGCCAAGGAGGACCACAAGGCCCCCGGCAAGAGCCCTGCCGGGGATGACAGCAGGCGCCACGGCAAGACTCTTGCCGGGGTCCCCGGCAAGACCCTTGTCGGGGCTACGATGAGGCCCTTGCCAAGGGCACCCGTAGGGCCACCATCGGTCCCACGCCAATCAAACCTTCACCGCCATTCGCATGCGATTGCCGACCGACCAGTTGGGGGGCACTGCGTGGCGGCAAGCAGATCTTCGTGGAGACCCACCATTGCGCCACCTCAGCTGCCTGCCTGCCTACATGGCACCGCGGGCACCGCTGGCCAGGGCGCGTGTCAACACGAGAGGGAGCGGTGACGGATTAGACAGGGCTCTCCCCCCCGTCCCCGATAAAGCAAGGACACCTAAGCAAGACGCATTAATGGCACCCTGTCATGTAATGCGAGGGATAAACTCGCACCACTGTACCCTTTCCACCTCCTGTGTGCCACTGTGGCAACCCCTTTCCCTATAAAAGGAGGCCCAAGGCGACCAGGAGGAGGATTCGGCTTTTTGGAGCTCCTCACGCCCCTTTGCTAGCTCAAGAACACAGATAAACAAACCACCAAACCAGGAGTAGGGTTTTACTTATCCTCGTGGCCCGAACCTGGATAAAGAGACCGTGTGCTATCTGTTTGATCTGCTCTTCTCACGACCCCCGCGCCCCGCAACCGTAGTAGGGATTCTTGTGATCCCATAGGTGTCGTTCCTACACCGACAGATTGTTAGAGATGTTGAAGTCTTGTGTGGGAAAATAAAATGCCCAGCTGATTTTCTTGTTCTTGGTTCCCCACAAGATGACTTCTGTCCCATTATTTTTGGTAGACCTTTCTTGAACACAGTTAATGCTAAAATAGAGTGTAAGAAACAAATTGTCGGTGTTAGCTTTGGTGATGAGTCTCATGAGTTTAATTTTTCCAAGTTTAGTAGAAAGCTTCATGAAAAAGAATTGCCTAGTAAGGATGAAATAATTAGTCTTGCTTCTATTGTTGTGCCTACTACTGATCCACTAGAACAATGTTTGCTAGACCATGAAATTGATTTACATATGCACGAAAGAAATGAAATAGATAAGATTTTCTTTGAACAAAAACCTCTGCTTAAACACAATTTGCCTATTGAAACTCTAGGAGGTCCTCCCCCACCTAAAGGTGATCCCGTGTTTGAATTAAAACATTGCCAGACACTTTGAAGTATGCTTATCTTGATGAAAATAAGATATATCCTGTTATTATTAGTGCTAACCTTTCAGAACATGAAGAAGAAAGATTATTGAAAGTTCTAAGGAAGCACCGAGCTGCTATTGGATATACTCTTGATGATTTAAAGGGCATTAGTTCCACTCGATGTCACCACAAGATTAATATGGAACCTGATGCTAACCCGTTGTTGATCTCCAACGTCGGTTAAATCCGAAGAATGAAGGAAGTGGTAAGAACAGAAACATTACAACTTCTGGAAGCAGGTATAATCTATCCTATAGCTGATAGTAGAAGGGTAAGTCCTGTTCATTGTGTCCCTAAGAAAGGAGGTATTACTATTGTTCCTAATGATAAGAATGAACTTATTCCACAAAGAATTGTTACAGGCTATAGAATGGTAATTGATTTTAGAAAATTAAACAAAGCAACTAGAAAAGATCATTACCCTCTGCCTTTTATTGATCAAATGCTAGAAAGATTATCTAAGCACACACATTTTTGCTTCCTTCATGGATACTCTGGATTTTCACAAATACATGTTTCTCAACCTGATCAAGAAAAGACCACTTTCACTTGTCCCTTTGGAACTTATGCTTATAGACGTATGCCTTTTGGTTTATGCAATGCACTTGCTACCTTTCAAAGATGTATGACTGCTATATTCTCTGACTTTTGTGAAAAGATTGTTGAGGTTTTCATGGATGACTTCTCCATTTATGGGAAGTCTTTTGATGATTGTTTAAGCAATCTCGATCGAGTTTTGTAGAGATGAGAGCAAACAAATCTTGTCCTTAATTTGGAGAAGTGCCACTTTATGGTTAATGAGGTATTGTTTTGGGCCATAAAATTTCTGAAAGATGTATTGAAGTGGACAAAGCTAAGGTTGATGAAATTGAGAAAATGCCATGTCCTGAAGATATCAAAGGTTTCGTAGTTTCTTAGGTCATGTTGGTTTCTATAGGAGATATATCAAAGACTTTTCTAAAATTTCTAGGCCTCTCACAAATCTTTTGCAAAAGGATGTTCCTTTTGTTTTGATGATGATTGTTTAGAAACCTTTGAAACACTCAAGAAAGCCTTAATTTCTGCACCTATTGTTCAACCACCTGATTGGAACTTGCCTTTTGAAATTATGTGTGATGCTAGTGATTATGCCGTTGGTGTTGTTCTAGGACAAAGAGTTGATAATAAACTAAATGTTATTCATTATGCTAGTAAAACTCTAGACAGGGCTCAAAGAAATTATGCTACTACTGAAAAAGAATTGCTAGCAGTGGTGTTTGCTTGTGATAAATTTAGATCTTACAATGTGGACCCAAAAGTAATTGTTCACACCGATCATGCTGCTATAAAATATCTTATGGAAAAGAAAGATGCTAAACCTAGACTTATTCGACGGGTTCTCTTGCTACAAGAATTTGATTTACATATCACTGATAGAAAAGGAGCAGAGAACCCCTGCAATAAATGTTTCTCATAACACTCCTTGGTATGCTGACTATGCTAATTACATTTTTGCTAAATATTTACCACCTAGCTTTACATACCAACAAATACCAACAAAATAAAAAATCTTTTATAATTTAAGACACTACTTTTGGGATGACCCACATCTTTATAAAGAAGGAGTAGATGGTATTATTATACGTTGCGTACCTGAGCATGAACAGGGTCAAATCCTACGGAAATGTTAGTCTGAAGCTTGTGGAGGGCATCATGCTGGAGACAGAACTGCTCACAAGGTATTGCAGTCTGGATTTTATTGGCCTACTCTCTTGAAGGATGCACGTAAGTTCGTCTTATCTTGTGATGAATGTCAAAGAATAGGTAATATCGGTAAGCATCAAGAAATGCCTATGACTTATTCACTTGATGTTGAACCATTTGATGTTTGGGGATTTGATTACATGGGACCTTTTCCTTCCTCTAATGGGTATACACGTATTTTGGTTGCTGTTGATTATGTTACTAAATGGGTATAAGCTATTCCAACCAGTAGTGCTAATCACAACACCTCTATTAAAATGCTTAAGGAAATTATTTTCCCAAGGTTTGGAGTCCCTAGATATTTAATGACTGATGGTGGTTCACACTTTATTCATGGTGCTTTCCGTAAAATGCTTGCCAAGTATGATGTTAACCATAGAATTGCATCATCCTATCATGCTCAGTCTAGTGGTCAAGTTGAACTTAGCAATAGAGAAATAAAATTAATTTTGCAAAAGACTGTCAATAGGTCCCGGAAGAATTGGTCTAAGAAATTATATGATGCACTTTGGGCTTATAGAACATCATACAAAAATCCTATGTGTATGTCTCCTTATAAAATGGTTTATGGAAAAGCTTGTCATTTGCCTCTTGATTTAGAACATAAAGCATATTGGGAAATTAAAGAACTCAACTATGATTTCAAACTTGCCGGTGAAAAGAGGTTATTTGATATTATCTCATTAGATGAATGGAGAACCCAAGCTTATGAAATTGCCAAGTTATTTAAAGAAAAAGTTAAAAGATGGCATGATAAAAAAATCCAAAAGCGTGAGTTCAAAGTTGGAGAGTATGTTATTTTGTACAACTGTCATTTCAGATTCTTTGCAGGAAAACTCCTCTCCAAATGGAAGGACCCTATGTTATCGAGGAGGTCTATCGGTCTAGAGCTATCAAGATAAATAATGCCGAAGGTACTAACCCGAAGGTTGTTAATGTGCAACGAATAAAACATTGTAACTCAAGTACGCCCATTAATTTGAAAGTAATATTATCTAAACTATGACACCGGAAGAACACATAAAAGAGTCCTTCCGGAACACTCTAGAATCGTGAAAAAGAGGAGGTATGTGATACGGTAAGTAAACGGACTCCGAAAAATCCGCAAAAATATTTTTTGTTAGTTTTGGAATATAACAAAAATTAGGAAAATGAGAAACAACCAGGAAGGTCACCGTGGTGGGCACAAGACACCTGGGCACGCCTGGCAGCCAGGCGCACCCAGGTGGGTTGTGCCCACCTCGGGTACCTTCCGGACTCCGTTTTTCTACCGTTTGCTTGTTTCCAAAGATAAAAAAAATCTTTATATAGCTCACAAACCTATTGACCACCGTATCACGGAGAAATCTTCTGTTTTCTTTTCATGCTGTTTTTTGACAGATCCAGCTAGGCCAGCATCATGTCTTCCTCATCTTCCAACAACGGAGAAGAGGAGGCAGGGTTGGTTCAGGAAGATCTAAGGAGAGTGGAAGCTGGAGAGGTTGCCATGGAGGAAGCTGAAGAAAATCCCCTTGGGGTTCATCCTCTGGCTTCCGAAAGAGGCACATTGGCTGGCATCTCCACTCACCCTAATCCTCACCAAGCTATAAGATCATTAAACAATCAAGAGAGCCTCAAAGTGCATGAAGGCATCCCACCAAGAAGTGAAGGAAATATGCCTTACAGGCAATAATAAAGTTGTTATTTATATTTCCTCATATCATGATAAATGTTTATTATTCATGCTAGAATTGTATTAACCGGAAAACTTAGTACATGTGTGAATACATAGACAAAAAAAGTGTCACCAGTATGCCTCTACTTGACTAGCTCATTGAATCAAAGATGGTTAAGTTTCCTAGCCATAGACATGAGTTGTAATTTGATTAACGGGATCACATCATTAGAGAATGATGTGATTAACTTGAACCATTCTGTTAGCTTAGCACTTGATCGTTTAGTTTATTGTTATTGCTTTCTTCACGACATATACATGTTCCTATGACTATGAGATTATGTAACTCCTGAATACCAGAGGAACACTTAGTGTGCTATCAAACGTCACAACGTAACTGGGTCATTATAAAGATGATCTACAGGTGTCTCTGATGGTGTTTGTTGTGTTGGCATAGATCGAGATTAGGATTTGTCACTCCGTGTTACGAAGAGGTATCTCTGGGCCCTCTCGGTAATGCACAACACTATAAGCCTTGCAAGCAATGTGATTAATGAGTTAGTTGCGGGATGATGCATTACGGAACGAGTAAAGAGACTTGCCGGTAACGAGATTGAAATAGGTATTGAGATACCGATGGTCGAATCTCGGGCAAGTAACATACCGATGACAAAGGGAACAACGTATGTTGTTATGCGGTTTGACCGATAAAGATCTTCATAGAATATGTAGGAAGCAATATGAGCATCCAGGTTCCGCTATTGGTTATTGACCGGAGATAAGTCTCGCTCATGTCTACATATTTCTCGAACCCGTAGGGTCCGCACGCCTAACGTTCGGTGACGATCGGTATTATGAGTTTATGTGTTTTGAGTACCGAAGGTTTTTCGGAGTCCTGGATGTGATCACAGACATGGCGAGGAGTCTCGAAATGGTCGAGACATAAAGATCGATATATTGGATGGCTATGTTTGGACATCGGAATGGTTCCAGGTGAGTTCGGGCATTTACCAGAGTACCGGGAGGTTACTGGAACCCCCCGGGGAGTATATGGGCCTTATTGGGCCTTAGTGGTAGAGAGGAGGAGGCGCCCCCCAAGCCCAATCCGAATTGGGTGGGGGCCGGCCCCCTTTCCTTCCTCCCTCTCTCCTCCTTCGTTTTTCTTCTACTCCAACTCGGGAAGGGGGGAATCCTACTCCTGGTGGGAGTAGGACTCCCCTAGGGCGCGCCATAGCGAGGGCCGGCCCCTCCCCTCCTCCACTCCTTTATATACAGGGGAGGGGGGCACCCCATAGACACAAGTTGATTGTTTAGCTGTGTGCGGTGCCCCCCTCCACAGAGTTCCACCTCGGTCATATCGTTGTAGTGCTTAGGCGAAGCCCTGCGTCGGTAACTTCATCATTGCCATCATCACGCCGTCGTGCTGACGAAGCTCTCCTTCGACACTTAGTTGGATCTAGAGTTTGTGGGACGTCACCGAGCTGAACGTGTGCAGATCGCGGAGGTGCCGTACTTTCGGTACTAGGATCGGTCGGATCGTGAAGACATACGACTACATCAACCGCGTTGTCATAACGCTTCCGCTTTCGGTCTACGAGGGTACGTGGACAACGCTCTCACCTCTCGTTGCTATACATCACCTAGATGGATCTTGCGTGTGCATAGGATTTTTTTTTGAAGTTACTGCGTTCCCCAACAGTGGTATCAGAGCCAGGTCTATGCGTAGATCTTATATGCACGAGTAGAACACAAAGAGTTATGGGCGATAATAGTCATACTGCTTATCAACATGTCATACTTTGATTCGGCGGTATTGTTGGATGAAGCGGCCCGGACCGACATTACGCGTAGGCTTATGCGAGACTAGTTCTACCGACGTGCTTTGCACACAGGTGGCTGGCGAGTGTCAGTTTCTCCAACTTTAGTTGAATCGAGTGTGACTATGTTCGGTCCTTGTTGAAGGTTAAAACATCACACTTGACGAAAAATCGTTGTGGTTTTGATGCGTAGGTAGGAACGCTTCTTGCTCAGCCCGTAGCAGCCATGTAAAACTTGCAACAACAAAGTAGATGAGGTCTAACTTGTTTTTGCAGGGCATGTTGTGATGTGATATGGTCAAGACATGATGCTAAATTTTATTGTATGAGATGATCATGTTTTGTAACACAGTTATTGTCAACTGGCAGGAGCCATATGGTTGTCGCTTTATTGTATGAAATGCAATCGCCATGTAATTGCTTTACTTTATGACTAAACGGTAGCGATAGTTGTAGAAGCAATAGTTGGCGAGACGACAACGATACTACGATGGAGATCAAGGTGTCGCGCCGGTGACAATGGTGATCATGACGGTGCTTTGGAGATGGAGATCAAAGGCACAAGATGATGGCCATATCATATCACTTATATTGATTGCATGTGATGTTTATCCTTTATGCATCTTATTTTGCTTAGTTCGGCGGTAGCATTATAAGATGATCTCTCACTAAATTTCAAGGTACAAGTGTTCTCCCTGAGTATGCACCGTTGCGAAAGTTCGTCGTGCTGAGACACCACGTGATGATCGGGTGTGATAAGCTCTACATTCATACAACGGGTGCAAGCCAGTTTTGCACATGCAGAATACTCGGGTTAAACATGACGAGCCTAGCATATGCAGATATGGCCTCGGAACACCGAGACCGAAAGGTCGAGCGTGAATCATATAGTAGATATGATCAACATAGTGATGTTCACCATTTAAAACTACTCCATCTCACGTGATGATCAGACATGGTTTAGTTGATTTCGATCATGTGATCACTTAGATGATTAGAGGGATGTCTATCTAAGTGGGAGTTCTTAAGTAATATGATTAATTGAACTTTAATTTATCATGAACTTAGTACCTGATAGTATTTTGCATGTCTATGTTGTTGTAGATCAATGGCTCATGCTACTGTTCCTTTGAATTTTAATGCGTTCCTAGAGAATGCTAAGTTGAAAGAGGATGGTAGCAACTACACGGACTGGGTCCGTAACTTGAGGATTATCCTCATTGCTGCATGGAAGAATTACGTCCTAGAAGCAGAGCTAGGTGCCAGGCCTGCTGCAGATGCTGATGACGTCTGGCAGAGTAAAGCTGATGACTAGTCGATAGTTCAGTGTGCCATGCTTTACGGCTTAGAACCGGGACTTCAACGATGTTTTGAACGTCATAGAGCATTTGAGATGTTCCAGGAGTTGAAGTTAATATTTCAAGCAAATGCCCGGATTGAGAGATATGAAGTCTCCAATAAGTTCTACAGCTGCAAAAAATGGAGGAGAATAGTTCTGTCAGTGAACATATACTCGAAATGTCTGGGTACCACAACCACTTGACTCAGCTGGGAGTTAATCTTCCTGATGATAGTGTCATTGACAGAGTTCTTCAATCACTACCACCAAGCTACAAGAGCTTCGTGATGAACTATAATATGCAAGGGATGGATAAGACAATTCCCGAGCTTTTCGCGATGCTAAAGGCTGTGGAGGTAGAAATCAAAAAGGAGCATCAAGTGTTGATGGTCAACAAGACCACCAGTTTCAAGAAAAAGGGTAAAGGGAAGAAGGGGAACTTCAAGAAGAATGGCAAGCAAGTTGCTGCTCAAGTGAAGAAGCCCAAGTCTGGACCTAAGCCTGAGACTGAGTGCTTCTACTTCAAAGGGACTGGTCACTGGAAGCGGAACTGTCCCAAGTATTTGGCGGATAAGAAGGATGGAAAGGTGAACAAAGGTATATGTGATATACATGTTATTGATGTGTACCTTACTAATGCTCGCATGATAGTGCACAGGTATTTGATACTGGTTCTGTTGCTAATATTTGCAACTCGAAATAGGGACTACGGATTAAGCAAAGATTGGCTAAGGACGAGGTGACGATGCGCGTGGGAAATGGTTCCAAAGTCGATGAGACCGCCGTCGGCACGATACCTCTACATCTACCTTCGGGATTAGTTTTAGACCTGAATAATTGTTATTTGGTGCTAGCATTAAGCATGAACATTATATCTAGATCTTGCTTGATGCGAGACGGTTATTCATTTAAATCCGAGAATAATGGTTGTTCTATTTATATGAGTAATATCTTATATGGTCATGCACCCTTGAAGAGTGGTCTATTTTTGTTGAATCTTGATAGTAGTGACACACATATTCATAATATTGAAGCCAAAAGATGCAAAGTTGATAATGATAGTGCAACCTATTTGTGGCACTGCCGTTTAGGTCATATTGGTGTAAAGCGCATGAAGAAACTCCATTCTGATGGACTTTTGGAAATACTTGATTATGAATCAGTTGGTACTTGCGAACCATGCCTCAAGGGCAAGATGACTAAAACTCCGTTCTTCGGAACAATGGAGCAAGCAACAGATTTATTGGAAATCATACATACTGATGTATGTGGTCCAATGAACATTGAGGCTCGCGGCGGGTATCGTTATTTTCTGACCTTCACACATGATTTGAGCAGATATGGGTATATCTACTTAATGAAACATAAGTCTGAAACATTTGAAAAGTTCAAAGAATTTTGGAGTGTAGTGGAAAATCATCGTAACAAGAAAATAAAGTTTCTACGATTTGATCGTGGAGGAGAATATTTGAGTTATGAGTTTGGTCTTCATTTGAAACAATGCCGAATAGTTTCGCAACTCACGCCACCTGAAATACCACAGCGTAATGGTGTGTCCGAACGTCATAATTGTACTTTACTAGATATGGTGTGATCTATGATGTCTCTTACTGATTTGCCGCTATCTTTTTGGGGTTATGCTTTAGAGACAGCTGCATTCGCGTTAAATAGGGGACCATCTAACACTACTAGGGAAAATCCTAGCAGCAGCGCGGGTTTTAGACCTATCAGTAGCGCTGGCAGGAGAGCTACTGGTACGGCGCTACAGCTAAAGGTTAGCAGTAGCGAGCGTTAACCCACTCTACTGCTATATCAACTTAGTAGTAGCACTTTCTCAGAAGAGCGCTACTGGTAATTACTAGTAGCGCTTCTCCCTGCGCGCGCTACTACTATTATTTCGTATTTTATTTCTTTTTTATTTCATGTTGTATTCATACACCTTTATACAAGTTTTCATACAACAAGAATTTAGAGATTGTTTTTACATCATAATGAGTTATTACATCACGGGGTGAAAGAACCGTGGACTAGTTTCAAGTGGATGGACATCCACTTGAAACTAATCCGCGGTTCTTTCACCCAATGATATAATAAATATCATCATCATCATCATATCATGAACAACTTATCATCATAATACATCATTGTAATATAACACCTCCTCATGATCATCGTTTTCATCAATGAGACATCACATAGCAAATTGGTCACTAGTCATAATCACAACTACTCCTCATCCTCAACTCTAACACATTGTACCACATAATAAACATATTGAACCTCATAGGACCTACTACATTCTCTTAGGACCTACTATATTCTCTAAGGTAAAATAGCAAAAAACAAGATAGCCCCTGACTCTCCATTATGGAGAATGGAGATTATCCGGTCTCCAATTCTTGCCTTTCACTTAATGTTGCTTCCAAGAACCTCCTTACTAATGTCCAAACATTTTTTCCATTCTTTGATTAGCATGTGTTCACCGGTTTTAGAAATCCAATATGCACAGGTGAGATCCGTAGGATGACCTGGCTGTACGTTCGGAACTTCAAGGCGACCATTCTGATACATCAGATGAGGCACACAATCCATCGGGATTTTCTGTTGAAAAATATAGTAATAACTTCGTAGTTAGCAATGATGTACTAGTTTTAGAAGTATGTGAAAGATGCATGGATGTCATAATAGTAAAAAATCTTACCAGGGTATCTCCATAGAAGTTATCGTGGTTCAATGATACGTCTCCAACGTATCTATAATTTTTGATTGTTCCATGCTATATTATCTACTGTTTTGGACAATATTGGGCTTTATTTTCCACTTTTATATTACTTTTGGGACTAACCTATTAACTGAAGGCCCAGCCCAGAATTGTTGTTTTTGCCTATTTCAGTGTTTCGAAGAAACCGAATATCAAACGGAGTCCAAACGGAATGAAACCTTCGGGAACATGATTTTCTCACCGAATATGACCCAGGAGACTTGGACCCTATGTCAAGAAAGCCAAGAGGTGGGCACGAGGTAGGGGGGCGCGCCCACCCCCCTAGGGCGCGCCCCCACCCTCGTGGCCCACGAAGCTCTACCGCCGTACTTCTTCCTCCTATATATACCTACGTACCCCCGAACGATCAGATATGGAGCCAAAAACCTAATTCCATCACCTCAACTTTATGTATCCACGAGATCTCATCTTGGGGCCTGTTCCGGAGCTCCGCCGGAAGGGGAATCCACCATGGAGGGCTTCTACATCATCATAGCCCTTCCAATGAAGTGTGAGTAGTTTACCTCAGACCTTCGGGTCCATAGTTAGTAGCTAGATGGCTTGTTCTCTCTTTTTGGATCTCAATACAATGTTCTCCCCCTCTCTCATGGAGATCTATTCGATGTAATCTTCTTTTGCGGTATGTTTGTTGAGACAGATGAATTGTGGGTTTATGATCAAGATTACCTATGAACAATATTTGAATCATCTCTGAATTCTTTTATGTACGATTGGTTATCTTTGCAAGTCTCTTCGAATTATCAGTTTGGTTTGGCCTACTAGATTGGTTTTTCTTGCTATTGGATAAGTGCTTAGCTTTGGGTTCAATCTTGCGGTGTCCTTTCCCGGTGGATGAGGGGCAGCAAGGCACGTATTGTATTGTTGCCATCGAGGATAACAAGATGGGGTTTTATCATATTGCATGAATTTATCCCTCTACATCATGTCATCTTGCTTAAGGCGTTACTCTGTTTTCTTGAACTTAATACTCTAGATGCATTTGGATAGCGGTCGATGAGTGGAGTAATAGTAGTAGATGCAGGAAGGAGTCGGTCTACTTGTCTCGGACGTGATGCCTATATACATGATCATACCTAGATACTCTCATAACTATGCTCAATTCATCAATTGCTCAATGATGAATTGCGTTCACCCACCATAAAATACTTATGCTCTTGAGAGAAGCCACTAGCGAAATCTATGGCCCCGGGTCTATTTCCATCATATTAATCTTCCATCACTTTATTATTGCTTTGCTTTTTACTTTGCCTTTTATTTTACTTTGCATCTTTATACCAAAATACCAAAATATTATCTATCATCTCTATCAGATCTCACTCTCGTAAGTGACCGTGAAGGGATTGACAACCCCTATTCGCGTTGGTTGCGAGGAGTTATTTGCTTTGTGTAGGTACGAGGGACTCGCGCGTAGCCTCCTACTGGATTGATACCTTGGTTCTGAAAAACTAAGGGAAATACTTACACTACTTTGCTGCATCATCCTTTCCTCTTTAAGGAAATCCAACTCAGTGCTCAAGAGGTAGCAAGAAGAATTTCTGGCGCCGTTGCCGGGGAGTCTACGCAAAAGTCAACATACCAAGTACCCATCACAATCCCTTATCTCTCGCATTACATTATTTGCCATTTGCCTCTCGTTTTCCTCTCCCCCACTTCACCCTTGCTGTTTTATTCGCCCTCTCTTTTTCCGTTTGGCTTTTTCTCGCTTGCCTTTTTGTTTGCTCGTGTGTTGTATTGCTTGTTTGTCTCAATGGCTCTACCTAGTTTTGGTGATCTTCACCTCAAAAGGTTAGAAGAGATCGAAAGCAGCGTTAAGAGTTTTATGGTTTTGCAATTTGAGCATAATAATTTCTTCAGAAACGAGCTTAAGGGACAAAAAATTTATATGAGTTATATGAATAAAGAGCTCGATGATATGTCTAAAGAATTTGACGGTATAAGACCCCAAATTGCTCGTCTTGAGAAGTTGACTGCTGAAATTTCGGATAAGCAGGCTACCTTAGTCAATAAGATGGCCGCTAAACCGGATTCCTATGAAAATCAAGATGAAGATCTAATAGTTATTGATGTGTCCCCTATTAAATCTTTGTTTTGCAATATGAATCTTGATAATGATGGGACTGAATATGATCCGCCTTTACCTAGAAGTCGTTCCAAGAATTCGGAGTTTTTAGATCTTGATGATAAAATTGATAAAAGTGGGATTGATGAAAACAAAACCCTAGATGTTGCTAAACCCACTATTTTGGATTTCAAGGAATTTAATTATGAAAGTTTTCCTTTAATTGATTGTATTTCCTTGTTGCAATCCGTGCTAAATTCTCCTCATGCTTATAGTCAAAATAAAGCCTTTACCAAACATATCGTTGATGCCTTGATGCAATCTTATGAAGAAAAACTTGAGTTGGAAGTTTCTATCCCTAGAAAACTTTATGATCAGTGAGAACCAACTATTAACATTAAGATTAAGGATCATGAATTTTATGCTTTATGTGATTTGGGTGCTAGTGTTTCCACTATTCCCAAAACTTTGTGCGATTTGCTAGATTTCCGTGATTTTGATGATTGCTCTCTAAACTTGCACCTTGCAGATTCCACTATTAAGAAACCTATGGGAAGAATTGATGATGTTCTTATTGTTGCAAATAGGAATTATGTGCCCGTAGATTTTATCGTTCTTGATATAGATTGCAATCCTTCATGTCCTATTATTCTTGGTAGACCTTTCCTTAGAACGATTGGTGCAATTATTGATATGAAGGAAGGGAATATTAGATTCCAATTTACATTAAAGAAAGGCATGGAACACTTCCCTAGGAAGAAAATAAAATTACCATATTAATCTATCATGAGAGCCACTTATGGATTTCCTACCAAAGATGGCAATACCTAGATCTATCCTTGCTTTTAGGCCTAGCTAGGGGTGTTAAATGATAGCGCTTGTTGGGAGGCAACCCAATTTTATTTTTTTGTTTTTTGCTTTTTGCTTGTGTTTAGGAATAAATATTTGATCTATCCTATGGTTATATGTATTTTTATGTTTTAATTAGTGTTTGTGCCAAGTTAAACCTATAGGATCTTCTTGGATGATAGTTATTTGATCTTGCTGTAATTTTCAGAAACTTTCTGTTCACGAAAACATTGTTAAAAATCACCAGAACGTGATAAAATAGTGATTCCAATTGCTGCTGATAAATAAACAAATTTCCTAGGTCTTCCTATTTTGGCTGAATGTTTGGAATTCAGAAGTTTGCGTTAGTTACAGATTACTACAGACTGTTCTGTTTTTGACAGATTCTGTTTTTCGTGTGTTGTTTGCTTATTTTGATGACTCTATGGCTAGTAAAATAGTTTACAAACCATAGAGAAGTTGGAATACAGTAGGTTTAACACCAATATAAATAAAGAATGAGTTCATTACAGTATCTTGAAGTGGTGTTTTGTTTTCTTTCGCTAACGGAGCTAACGAGTTTTCTGTTAAGTTTTGTGTTGTGAAGTTTTCAAGTTTTGGTTAAAGATTTGATGGACTATGGAATAAGGAGTGGCAAGAGCCTAATATTGGGGATTCCCAAGGCACCCCAAAGTAATATTCAAGGAAAACCAAGAGCCTAAGCTTGGGGATGCCACGGGTGGCATCCCCTCTTTCGTCCACTTCTATCGGTAACTTTACTTGGAGCTATATTTTTATTCACCACATAATATGTGTTTTGCTTGGAGCCTCTTGTATGATTTGAGTCTTTGCTTTTTAGTTTACCACAATCTTCCTTGATGTACACACCTTTTGAGAAATCCATACATGAATTGGAATTTGATAGAATACTCTATGTGCTTCACTTATATCTTTTGAGCTATATAGTTTTGCTCTAGTGCTTCACTTATATCTTTTAGAGCATGGTGGTGGATTTGTTTTAAAGAAACTATTGATCTCTCATTCTTCACTTAGATTATTTTGAGAGTCTTAAATAGCATGGTAATTTGCTTAAACAATCCTAATATGCTTGGTATTCAAGATTTGTAAAACTTTCTTTTGAGTGCATTGAATACTAAGAAAAGTTTGATGCTTGATAATTGTTTTGAGATATGGAGGTAGTAATATTAGAGTAATGCTAGTTGAGTAGTTGTGAATTTTAGAAATACTTGTGTTAAAGTTTGTGATTCCTGTAGCATGCACGTATGGTGAACCGTTATGTGATGAAGTCGGAGCATGATTTATTTATTGATTTTCTTCCTTATGAGTGGCGGTCGGGGACGAGCGATGGTCTTTTCCTACCAATCTATCCCCCTAGGAGCATGCGCGTAATACTTTGCTTTGATAACTTGTAGATTTTTACAATATGTATATGAGTTCTTTACGACTAATGTTGAGTCCATGGATTATACGCACTTTTCTTCCTTCCACCATTGCTAGCCTCTCTAATACCACGCACTTTTCACCGGTATCATACACCCACCATATACCTTCCTCAAAACAGCCACCATACCTACCTATCATGGCATTTCCATAGCCATTCCGAGATATATTGCCATGCAACTTTCCACCATTCCGTTTATTATGACACGCTCCATCATTGTCATATTGCTTAGCATGATCATGTAGTTGACATTGTATTTGTGGCAAAGCCACCGTTCATAATTCTTTCATACATGTCACTCTTGATTCATTGCATATCCCGTTACACCGCCGGAGGCATTCATATAGAGTCATATTTTGTTCTAAGTATCGAGTTGTAATTGTTGAGTTGTAAGAAAAATAAAAGTGTGATGATCATCATTTTTAGAGCATTGTCCCAAGTGAGGAAAGGATGATGGAGACTATGATTCCCCCACAAGTCAGGATGAGACTCTGGACGAAAAAAAAGAGGCCATAAAAAAGAGAAAAGGCCCAAATAAAAAAAATAAAAAAATGAGAGAAAAAGAGAGAAAGGACAATGTTACTATCCTTTTACCACACTTGTGCTTCAAAGTAGCACCATGATCTTCATGATAGAGAGTCTCTCATTTTGTCACTTTCATATACTAGTGAGAATTTTTCATTATAGAACTTGGCTTGTATATTCCAATGATGGGCTTCCTCAAATGCCGTAGGTCTTCGTGAGCAAGCGAGTTGGATGCACACCCTCTTAGTTTCTTTTGTTGAGCCTTCATATACTTATAGCTCTAGTGCATCCGTTGCATGGCAATCCCTACTCGCTCACATTGATATCTATTGATGGGCATCTCCATAGCCCGTTGATACGCCTAGTTGATGTGAGACTATCTTCTCCCTTTTTGTCTTCTCCACAACCACCATTCTATTCCACATATAGTGCTATATCCATGGCTCACGCTCATGTATTGCGTGAAGATTGAAAAAGTTTTGAAAATGTCAAAAGTATGAAACAATTGCTTGGCTTGTCATTAGGGTTGTGCATGATTTAAATACTTTGTGTGGTGAAGATAGAGCATAGCCAGACTATATGATTTTGTAGGGATAACTTTCTTCGGCCATGTTATTTTGAGAAGACATAATTGATTTGTTAGTATGCTTGAAGTATTATTATTTTTATGTCAATATTAAACTTTTGTCTTGAATCTTTTGGATCTGAATATTCATACCAAAATTAAGAAGAATTACATTGAAATTATGACAAGTAGCACTCCGCATCAAAAATTCTTTTTTTATCATTTACCTACTCGAGGACGAGTAGGAATTAAGCTTGGGGATGCCTGATACGTATCCAACGTATCTATTATTTTTGATTGCTCCATGCTATATTATCTACTGTTTTGGACAATATTGGGCTTTATTTTCCACTTTTATATTACTTTTGGGACTAACCTATTAACCGGAGGCCCATCCCAAAATTGCTGTTTTTTTGCCAATTTCAGTGTTTCAAAGAAACGGAATATCAAACGGAGTCCAAACGGAATGAAACCTTCGGGAACGTGATTTTCTCACTGAATATGACCCAGGAGACTTGGACCCTACGTCAAGAAAGCCTCGAGGTGGGCACGAGGTAGGGGGGGCGCCCACCCCCCTAGGGCGCGCCCCCACCCTCGTGGGCCCCACGAAGCTCCACCGATGTACTTCTTCGTCCTATATATACCTACGTACCCCCAAACGATCAGATACGGAGCCAAAAACCTAATTCCACCGCCGCAACTTTCTGTATCCACGAGATCCCATCTTGGGGCCTGTTCCGGAGCTCCACCGGAAGGGGGATCCACCACGGAGGGCTTCTACATCATCATAGCCCTTCCGATGAAGTGTGAGTAGTTTACCTCAGACCTTCGGGTCCATAGTTAGTAGCTAGATGGGTCCTTAGGTGTATTTTCTTTGTTTCAAAATTTTCATGGTCTTCAAAACACATCCTCTCCAAGACATAGCGTCTTGCATGGCATGGGATAAGCTAGTCGAATTGTAAAAGATGAAAATTAGACGTTGGAATAGTTGAAGTCGTGCTTAATTACGAAAAACACTTGTCGTCGTTGCGTACCTTTTCAACGTCGAAGGTCTCCTCGAGCTTAATGCTGAAGCGCCGATCTTCGTCCGGTGAGGCACTGTCGCCTGAGACCTCGATCGTTGTGGCACCAGCTGCACTCCCCCGGGAGACTTTCGTCGTCCGAGTACGACATTTCCTACGTTCATAATTCAAAGATTAAACTTGTACAATTAAATATGTGTACTAAAAAACCTAAATTAGATCATTATTTTTCGAGAAAATCCAGGCCACCTGATATTTCCTACATATTCTAGCACAAGTCATGCCAGAATTCACGGAAAAATCCGGCAAGACCTTTGCTAAAAAAGGACATATCGAGCGCCTGAAATTTGCTGGAACGGAAATTAATCAACACTCCGGCGAAACATAGGCCACTCGGAGGTGTAAACTGAACATGACCGGCCACTTGGGCAACCACATATCCTATTTGAGCAACACAAGATATACATGTTGTTATCTACATCATATATATCTTATAGGACTCATATTGACATAGAGATTTGGCTAGTCTCATCTCGAGGTCGGAGGGGGTCGGTGACGGGGACGACGGCGGGGATGATGGAGGGGCTCCTTGATTTCTGCAAAAGCAAAAACCCTATAAGTTATCAATAATACATCCCGAATAATTGCTTAAACTAAAAAAATAACAACAAATATGACATGTTCAACTAGTTCTATTAATTCAACTATTTCTTACTAAATATAAACTTACTATAAATAGAAAAAAACTAGTTCTTTCTAAAAATAAAGTAGTTCAACTAGTTATATTAATTTTCTTACTAAAAATACATTAGTTCTATTAATTCAACTAATTCAACTAGTTTATTAATTTACTTACGAAACTAGTTCAACTAAAACTAAACTAGTTCAACAAGTTTATTAATTTACTTACTAATTATTTTAAACACTTACTAAAAATAGTAAACAAAACTACATTATACAATAGTAAAAAACATCTACTATTAACCATACTGCCCTAGTTAACTAGTACCATCACTACTACTAATTAACATCTACTACTACTAAAAATCATTATCTATGAACCCTAAATTAACATCTACTACTAAAAAACATCCACTAACTAAGCAGAGAGAGAGAGAGAGAGGGGTGGCGGAGGGGTGGGGGGCTTACAGAGAGGGAGAGACTGTGGCGGGGAGGTGCTCGGCCATGGAGAGGTAGGGCGCTCCCGGCGGGCTCGGGCGGCAGCGGTGAGGTCGAGGGCGGCGACGGTGAGGTCGAGAGCGGCGGCAGGCGGCGGCGGTGAGGTTGAGGGCGGCCTCGGGCGGCGGCGGTGAGGGCAGGCTCGGGCTCGGGCGGCGGTGATAGAGGAGTTAGGGGAACAGGGGGGAGAGAGGGGGGAAGCAGGACTTTGTGAAATTTTGAGCCGGCGGGTGGTTAAGTTGAACTAGCAGTAGCGCACTTTAGGAAACGCGCTATAGCTAATTTAGCTATACCGTGTTTTAGAGAAAAATGCTACTGTTAAGTCTAAGCATGCATCAAAAATATACATTGGTCATCATTGATCTTTCTGTGTAGAATCTAAATAGTCAACATGAATCCTCACAGTACCTGTATAGGTACTCGTGAAGATTCATATTGCAGCCACAAATCCTACACATATAGTTCAATGAAGACCAAGTGCTCGAGATAGTTTGAGAAATAACATATTTAAGGTGGTAAACACCTTGTTCGCTTAGTAGTATAGGACTAAACTTAATTAGGTGCAATACTTAGCGGCAGCGAGTTTTGAAGAAAAATGTTGCTACTAAGTACATTAGCAATAGCGTGTCCAGGGAAGGGTGCTTCTACCATATCTAGCCTGGAGGCAACGCCGTGGCAATTATAGTAGTAGCGCTTGTTTCACCTAGAGCGCTACTGCTACCGGGTTATTAGTAGCACGGTTTTGTCAAGCACGCTACTGCTAATTAGTAGTAGCGTTTGTTTTTAACCCGCGCTGCTGCTAAGATTCTGTGTATAAGGTTTTCCCTAGTAGTGTAAATCCGTTGAGACGACACCTTATGAACTGTGGTTTGGCAAGAAACCCAAGTTGTCGTTTCTTAAAGTTTGGGGCTGCGATGCTTATGTGAAAAACATTCAACCTGATAAGCTCGAACCCAAATCGGAGAAATGTGTCTTCATGGGATACCCAAAGGAGACTGTTGGGTACACCTTCTATCACAGATCCGAAGGCAAGACATTCGTTGCCAAGAATGGATCCTTTCTAGAGAAGGAATTTCTCTAGAAAGAAGTGAGTGGGAGGAAAGTAGAACTTGATGAGGTAACTGTACCTGCTCCCTTATTGGAAAGTGGTTCATCACAGAAATCAGTTCCTGTGACTCCCACACCAATTGGTGAGGAAGCTAACGATGATGATCATGTAACTTCAGATCAAGTTACTACAGAACCTCGTAAGTCAACCAGAGCAAGATCTGCACTAGAGTGGTACGGTAATCCTGTTCTGGAGGTCATGTTACTTGATCATGACGAACCTACGAACTATGAGGAAGCGATGATGAGCCCAGATTCCTCGAAATGGCTTGAGGCCATGAAATCTGAGATGGGATCCATGTATGAGAAAAAAGTGTGGACTTTGGTTGACTTGCCCGATGATCGGCAAGCCATCGAGAATAAATGGATCTTCAAGAAGAAGACTGACGCTGACGGTAATGTTACTGTCTACAAAGCTTGACTTGTTGCGAAAGGTTTCTGACAAGTTCAAGGAGTTGACTACGATGAGACCTTCTCACCCGTAGCGATGCTTAAGTCCGTCCGAATCATGTTAGCAATTGCTGCATATTATGATTATGAAATTTGGCAAATGGATGTAAAGACTGCATTCCTGAATGGATTTCTGGAAGAAGAGTTGTACATGATGCAACCTGAAGATTTTATCGATCCAGAGGGTGCTAACAAAGTGTGCAAGCTCTAGCGATCCATTTATGGACTGGTGCAAGCATCTCAGAGTTGGAATAATTTTTTTGATAGTGTGATCAAAGCATATGGTTTTGTACAGAATTTTGGAGAAGCCTATATTTACAATAAAGTGAGTGGGAGCTCTGTAGCATTTCTAATATTATATGTGGATGACATATTGCTGATTGGAAATGATATAGAATTTCTGGAAAGCATAAAAGGATACTTGAATAAGAGTTTTTCAATGAAAGACCTCGGTGAAGCTGCTTATATATTAGGCATCAAGATCTATAGAGATAGATCAAGACGCTTAATTGGATTTTCACAAAGCACATACCTTGATAAAGATTTGAAGAAGTTCAAAATGGATCAAGCAAAGAAAGGGCTCTTGCCTGTGTTACAAGGTGTGAAATTGAGTCAGACTCAATGCCCGACCACTGCAGAAGATAGGGAGAAAATGAAAGTCATTCCCTATGCTTCAGCCATAGGTTCTATCATGTATGCAATGCTGTATACCAGACCTGATGTGTTCCTTGCTATTAGTTTAGCAGGGAGGTACCAAAGTAATCCAGGAGTGGATCACATGACAGCGGTCAAGAATATCCTGAAATACCTGAAAAGGACTAAGGATATGTTTCTCGTTTATGGAGGGGACAAAGAGCTTGTCGTAAATGGTTGCATCGATGCAAGCTTTGACACCGATCTGGATGACTCTAAGTCACAAACCGGATACGTGTTTATATTGAACGGTGGAACTATAAGTTGGTGCAGTTCTAAGCAAAGCGCCGTGGCGGGATCTACGTGTGAAGCGGAGTACATAGCTGCTTCAGAAGCAGCAAATGAAGGAGTCTGGATGAAGGAGTTCATATCCGATCTAGGTGTCATACCTAGTGCATCGGGTCCAATGAAAATCTTTTGTGACAATACTGGTGCAATTGCCTTGGCAAAGGAATCCATATTTTACAAGAGAACCAAGAACATCAAGAGATGCTTCAATTCCATCCACGATCAACACAAGGAGGGAGACATAGAGATTTGCAAGATACATACGGATCTGAATGTTGCAGACCCATTGACTAAGCCTCTGTCACGAGCAAAACATGATCAGCACCAAGACTCCATGGGTGTTAGAATCATTATTATGTAATCTAGATTATTGACTCTAGTGCAAGTGGGAGACTGAAGGAAATATGCCCTAGAGGCAATAATTAAGTTGTTATTTATTTTTCCTCATATCATGATAAATGTTTATTATTCATGCTAGAATTGTATTAACCGGAAAACTTAGTACTTGTGTGAATACATAGAAAACAGAGTGTCACTAGTATGCCTCTACTTGACTAGCTCGTTGAATCAAAGATGGTTAAGTTTCCTAGCCATAGACATGAGTTGTCATTTGATTAACGGGATCACATCATTAGAGAATGATGTGATTGACTTGACCCATTCCATTAGCTTAGCACTTGATCGTTTAGTTTATTGCTATTGCTTTCTTCATGACTTATACATGTTCCTATGACTATGAGATTATGCAACTCCCGAATACCAGACGAACACTTAATGTGCTATCAAACGTTACAACGTAACTGGGTGATTATAAAGATGCTCTACAGGTGTCTCTGATGGTGTTTGTTGGGTTGGCATAGATCGAGATTAGGATTTATCACTCCGTGTTACGGAGAGGTATCTCTGGGCCCTCTCGGTAATGCACATCACTATAAGCCTTGCAAGCAATGTGACTAATGTGTTAGTTGCGGGATGATGCATTACGAACGACTAAAGAGACTTGCCGGTAACGAGATTGAAATAGGTATTGAGATACCGACGATCGAATGTCGGGCAAGTAACATACCGATGACAAAGGGAACAACGTATGTTGTTATGCGGTTTGACCGATAAAGATCTTCGTAGAATATGTAGGAACCAATATGAGCATCCAGGTTCCGCTATTGGTTATTGACCGGAGATGAGTCTCAGTCATGTCTACATAGTTCTCGAACCTGTAGGGTCCGCACGCTTAACGTTCGGTGATGATCGGTATTATGAGTTTACGTGTTTTGATGTACCGAAGGTTGTTCGGACTCCCGGATGTGATCACGGACATGACGAGGAGTCTCGAAATGGTCGAGACATAAAGATCGATATATTGGTTGGCTATGTTTGGACATCGGAATGGTTCCTGGTGAGTTCGGGCATTTACCGGAGTACCGGGAGGTTACTGGAACCCCTCGTGGAGTATATGGGCCTTAGTGGGAGAGAGGAGGAGGCGGCCAAGGAGCCCCCCCCCCAAAGCCCAATCTGAATTGGGTGGGGGCCCGCCCCCCTTTCATTCCGGCAAATCCTAAACGGCGCCTGTTGCGCCCGTTTCTTCGCTGTGCGCAAACGCGTGCATACCCCACGCGCCGCGCTAGGCCGGCCCATTTCTACTTTTTTTCTATTGAAACTGCATCAAATCAAAAAAACGTGGGTGCCATGGTTCGAACCTGGGACGTCTCGTCTGAGAGTGCAAAGATCTTACCACTTGGCAGCGAACAACTTTGGTGTCTATAAGCCTCTTTCCCTTGTTTTACTTTTATTTCAGGTCGCTAGATTTTCTTCTTCTTCTTTTTCCAGTTCCTTTTTATTGCTTTTTCTTTTTTTCGTAAATGTGCAATTTTTTTTGCAAATTCGATGAACCTTTTCGAATTCAATGGACTCTTTATCAAATCGATGAACTCTTTTTTCAAACTCGACGATTTTTTTCAAAATCAATGAACACTTTTCAAAATCGATGAATTTTTTTCCAAGTTGATGAACTCTTTCAAGATCGATAAACTCTTTTCAAAATTGATGAACTATTTTTCAAAATCGATGAACTGTTTTTCCAAAATTGATGAACTCTTTTCAAAATCGACAAACCTTTTTCAAATCGACGAACCCTTTTTCCAAAACCGATGAACTTTTTTCAAAACCGTGAACTTTTTTGTAAAAACCGTGAACTTTTTTTCAAAATCAATGAACTTTTTTCGAAATCGATGAACTTTTTTCAAAATCGTGAACTTTTTTTTCAAAATTGTGAATTTTTTTCAAAGTCGATGAACTTTTTTCGAAATCGATGAACTTTTTTCAAAATTGTGAACTTTTTTTTTCAAAATCATGAACTTTTTTTCAAAGTCGAAGAACTTTTTTCAAAGTCATGAAATGTTTTTTCAAAATCGATGAAATTTTTACGTAACACGATCTTTTTTCAAAACCAATGAACTTTTCTGTAATTCATGACATTTTTTCCCAAATGTTTTCAAATAATTTAAAAAACAACGTGATACAGTACATGTTTACATGTGTACTAATAAGTTTCCCCGCGACAGCTGTACTTTAAACATTCGCCCTGGATTTTGGTCAGTAGTGTGGTGAAGTGTAGTTGGTTAGCCCTTGTCTTTCGCAACTGTGCGGCGCGAGTTCGATAATCTGGGGGAACCATTTTTTGGTTGTTTTAGCTCGCAAACGACCTCTCTATCCACCGACCTTTTGCTGGGCCGGCCCAGTTCACATCCATGGGGGCGCCCGAACTTCCAGCTCCCTTTCCTTCCTCCCTCTCTCCTCCTTCCTTCCTCTCCTACTCCAGCTAGGGAAGGGGGGAATCCTACTCCCGATGGGAGTAGGACTCCCCTAGGGCGCACCATAGAGAGGGCCAGCCTCTCCCCTCCTCCACTCCTTTATATACGGGGGAGGGGTCACCCCATAGACACACAATTTGATTGTTTAGCCGTGTGCGGTGCCCCCCTCCACAGATTTCCACCTTGGTCATATCGTTGTAGTGCTTAGGAAAAGCCCTGCGTAGGTAACTTCATCATCACCGTCATCACGCCGTTGTTGGGGAACGTAGCAATAATTCAAAATTTTCTACGCATCACCAAGATCAATCTATGGAGATTCTAGCAACAAGAGAGGGAGAGGATGAGCATCTTCATACCCTTGTAGATCGCTAAGAGGAAGCGTTACAAGAAGGCGGTTGATGGAGTCGTACTCGCGGCGATTCAAATCGCGGAAGATCCGATCTAGCGCCGAACGGACGGCGCCTCCGCGTTCAACACACGTACAGCTCGGGGACGTCTCCTCCTTCTTAATCCAGCAAGGGAAGAGGAGAAGTTGAGGGAGAACTCCGACAGCACGACGGCGTGGTGGTGATGGAGCTCGTGGTTCTCCGGCAGAGCTTCGCTAAGCACTATGGAGGAGGAGGAAGTGTTGGAGGAGGGAGGGGCTGCGCCAGGGGAAGGGTGTGGCTGCCCTCCCACCCCCTCACTATATATAAGGGGAAGGGGAGAGGGGGCCGGCCCCTCTAGATGGATCTAGAGGAAGGGGCGGCGGCCAGGGGAAACCCTAGATGGGTTTGGGCGCCCCCACCCCCTAGGAAACTTGCCCCCCAAGCCGGGAGGGGAGGCTGCCCTAGGGGTGGCGCCCCTACCTCTCCAGGTTACGTGAGATGGGGTGGGAGGGGCGCTCAGCCCCTTAGTGGGCTGATGTGCCCCCTCCCCTTGGCCCATAAGGCCCCCCAACACATGTCGGGGCCTCCGAAACCCCTTTCGGACACGCTGGTCATCACCTGGTACCCCCGGAACAATTCCGGACTCCAATACCCTTCTTCCAATATACCGATCTTCACCTCTGGACCATTCCGGAGCTCCTCTTCATGTCCGGGATCTCATCCGGGACTCCGAACAACCTTCGGTAACCACATACTATTTCCCATAACAACTCTAGCGTCATCGAACCTTAAGTGTGTAGACCCTACGGGTTCGGGAACCATGCAGACATGACCGAGACATCTCATCGGCCAATAACCAACAACGGGGTCTGGATACCCATGTTGGCTCCCACATGTTCCACGATGATCTCATCGGATGAACCGCAATGTCGAGGATTCAAGCAATCCCATATACAATTCCCTTTGTCAATCGGTACGTTACTTGCCCGAGATTCGATCGTCGGTATCCCAATACCTCGTTCAATCTCGTTACCGGCAAGTCACTTTACTCGTTCCGTAATGCATGATCCCATGACTAACTACTTAGTCACATTGAGCTCATTATGATGATGCATTACCGAGTGGGCCCAGAGATACCTCTCCGTCATACGGAGTGACAAATCCCAGTCTTGATTCGTGCCAACCCAACAGCCACTTTCGGAGATACCTGTAGTGCACCTTTATAGCCACCCAGTTACGTTGTGACGTTTCGTACACCCAAAGCATTCCTACGGTATCCGGGAGTTGCACAATCTCATGGTCTAAGGAAATGATACTTGACATTAGAAAAGCTCTTAGCAAACGAACTATACGATCTTGTGCTATGCTTAGGATTGGGTCTTGTCCATCACATCATTCTCCTAATGATATGATCCCGTTATCAATGACATCCTATGTCCATGGTCAAGAAACCATAACCATCTATTGATCAACGAGCTAGTCAACTAGAGGCTCAGTAGGGACATGTTGTGGTCTATGTATTCACACATGTATTACGGTTTCCAGTTAATACAATTATAGCATGAACAATAGGCAATTATCATGAACAATAGGCAATTATCATGAACAAGGAAATATAATAATAACCATTTTATTATTGCCTCTAGGGCATATTTCCAACAACCGTCATGCTGACGAAGCTCTCCCTCGACACTCAGCTGGATCTAGAGTTCGTGGGACGTCACCGAGCTGAACATGTGCAGATCGTGGAAGTGTCGTACTTTCAGTAGTAGGATCAGTCGGATCATGAAGACGTACGACTACATCAACCGCGTTGTAATAACGCTTCTGCTTTCGGTCTACGAGGGTATGTGGACAACACTCTCCCCTCTCATTGCTATACATCACTGAGGGAGTCCTGGATTAGGGGGTGTCCAGATAGCCGGACTATGACCTTTGGTCGGACTCCTTGACTATGAAGATACAAGATTGAAGACTTCGTCCCGTGTCCGGATGGGACTTTCCTTGGCGTGGAGGGCAAGCTTGGCAATACAGATATGTAGATCTCCTACCATTGTAACCGACTCTGTGTAACCCTAACCCTCTTCGGTGCCTATATAAACCGGAGGGTTTTAGTACGTAGGACGAACAACAATCATACCATAGGCTAGCTTCTAGGGTTTAGCCTCTCTGATCTCGTGGTACATCTACTCTTGTACTACCCATATCATCAATATTAATCAAGCAGGAGTAGGGTTTTACCTCCATCGAGAGGGCCCGAACCTGGGTAAAAAACATCGTGTCCCTTGTCTCCTGTTACCATCCGCCTAGACGCACAGTTCGGGACCCCCTACCCGAGATCCGCCGGTTTTGACACCGACAATCACCTAGATGGATCTTGCGTGTGCGTAGAATTTTTTTGAAATTACTGCGTTCCGCAACAAGAAGGCCTTTACATAGGTTACATCGTAATAATTTTCACAATTTGATTCAGAATTATGGGTTCGATAATACTCCTCGTATGCACATGCCGTCCAATTGGGACATAGATCATCCAAGAGAAAGTAATGCCGGAACAAACCCATGGGCCCCGAAAAATAAACACATAATGGTTGAAGTGAGGAAAAATACCAAGTTACTTCATCAAGACCTTCGGGAGACTCAAAGCTTGAGGGAGGTACTCATGGTTTATTGGAAAATACTACTACTTCATCACCACCACCTTCTTCTTCATCACCAAAAGAAAATTGAGTATCGGGTATGGGCACTCCCCTTGGCTTCCGCCAAGCTTGCGGGAGGTGCCCCGACATCGTATCACCCCCTCAATCTTTTGCCTTTACTTATTTTATTTCGATCTTTTTCTTTAGATGAATAAAAGTTTAGTTCGATCCTTTCTTTTCGAGAGCTTGCTTAGTGATCTATCCTTGTAATCGTGTGCAAGATATATAATAATGTTTAGTTTGAGTTTTTGCTTTCTTTACTTTCATGTTGCAATAAGAAGAAAGGAAATAAATTAAAAAGATCATATGCCAATCTTATGGTAGGTGATGGCACCACATAAGGAAAAGTATAAGTAGAAAATTTTGTTAGAGATTGACAAACATAGCATTGGTCAATGATGCAACTCATGAAAGAATTAATAAGGGAAGAGAAGATTCACATATAAATACACTATCATGGAAATCTATTGTGATGTGAGCCCCCATCAAAATATTATATGCCAAAATTGTTGATGTTGGACAAGGAAGACAACGTAATGATTTATGTTTGTTCATATTCACATAGATGTTATATTGTCATAGATCCATCAACATGTGGTGCTTGCCCCCTATCTTTGCTAGCCAAAAATTCTGCACTAAGTAGAGATACTGCCTGTGCATCCAAAAACCCTTAAACCCAAATCTTATTTTCAAGAGTCCACCATACCTACCTAGGGATTGAGCAAGATCCCTCAAGTAAGTTGTCATCGGTGCAATAAGGCAATAAAAATGGCTTCTAAAAGTGTGAGATCATTTAGTGTAAGAGAAAATTGAGCATTGTACGAGCTTGTGATGGTGAAGAATAAAAGCGACAAACTTCATAATAAAGGTCGCCATCACAAGGGGCAATACAACATGACGTTCTTTTGCACTAAGGGGTTGAGCATACAAACAAATAAGCGCATGGCAACCTCTGCTTCCCTCTGCGATGGGCCTATCTTTTACTTTTATGCAAGAGTCAAAGTTTTTCTCTCTATTCCTTTTTATTTTTCTCTTTTGGCAAGCATCATGTGGTGAGGAAAGATCTATACACATATGTCCAGTTGAATATGGGTGACATGAGTTATTACTGTTGATATCACCCTTGAGGTGAATACGTTGGGAGGCAAAACTATAGGCCCCTATCTTTCTATGTGTCCGGTTGAAATGTTTTGCTCATGTGTATGCGGTGAGTGTTAGCAATCATAGAAGACTATATGATGGTTGAGTATGTGGACTTGCCTAAAGGCTCCGATACGTCACCCTTCCTGAAAAGATGATGAATTGCAGTCGCAAAGTTGACTGAGAACATAGTTTGTTGGTTTCTAATAAAGTTTATGCTTTATACTTCGATAGTGTGATGGACTGTTACTTATTCATGAGGAGTCTATGATAAAAGCTCTATGATAAAAGTTCTATGTTAAAATTTGTTGTTGTTATAATAATCTACATGATGCTTCTGTGTCCATATTTTGTTTTTATTGACACCTCTCTCTCTAAGCATGTGGACATGTTTTTTGATTTCGGTTTTCGCTTAAGGACAAGCAAGGTCTAAGCTTGGGGGAGTTGATACGTCCATTTTGCATCATGTTTTCCTACTGTTATTTATGATGTTTTTATGCATAATAATGCTTTTTGGAGTAATTCTAATGCCTTTTCTCTCATAATATGCAAGGTACACACAAACAGGGAGAATTCCGGCAGCTGGAAATGTGGACCTAGAAAAGTTACGCCAAGCCACCTATTCTGCACAACTCCAAACAAGCTAAAACTTTACGGAGATTTTTTATGGAATATATGAGGAATATTGGAGCCAAAAAGTACCAGAGGGGGCCCACCAGGTGGGCACAACCCACTAGGCGCCAGGAGCCAGCGCGCCTGGTGGGTTGTGCTCTCCTCAGCCCACCTCCGGTGCCCATCTTCTGGTATATAAGTCGTTTTGACCTCGAAAAAAAATAAAGTGAGGACTTTCAGGACGGAGCGCTGCCATCTCAAGGCGGAACTTGGGCAGGAGCACTTTTGCCCTCTGGTGGAGCGATTCCGCCGGGGGAACTTCCCTACAGGTGTGGGAAATCATCGTCATCATCATCACCAACAACTCTCCCATCTTGGGGAGGGCAATCTCCATCAACATCTTCAACAGCACCATCTCATCTCAAACCCTAGTTCATCTCTTGTGTTCAATCTTTTTACCGGAACTAAAGATTGATGCTTGTGGGTGACTAGTAGTGTTGATTACATCTTGTAGTTGATTACTATATGGTTTATTTGGTGGAATATTATATGTTCAGATCCATTATGCTATTTAATACCCCTCTGATCTTGAGCATGATTATCATTTGTGAGTAGTTACTTTTGTTCTTGAGGTCACTGGAGAAATCATGTTGCAAAAAATCATGTGAACTTGATATGTCTTCGATATTTTGATAGTATGTATGTTGTGATTCCCTTAGTGGTGTCATGTGAACGTCGACTACATGACACTTCACCATATTTGGGCGTGAGGGAATGCATCATGGAGTAGTTATTAGATGATGGGTTGCAAGAGTGACAGAAGCTTAAAACCTAGTTTATGCGCTAGTCCATAAGGGACCGATTGGTTCCAAAAGTTTAATGCTATGGTTAGAATTTATTCTTAATACTTTTCTCGTAGTTGCGGATGCTTCCGGGAGGGTTAATCATAAGTAGGAGGTTTGTTCAAGTAAGAACAACACCTAAGCACCGATCCACCTCATATCAAATTATCAAAGTAGCGAACATAAATCGAATCAACATGATGAAAGTGACTAGATGAAATTCCTGTGTACCCTCAAGAACGCTTTGCTTAGTATAAGAGACCGTTTTGGCCAATCCTTTGCCTCAAAAGGATTGGGCTATCTTGCTGCACTTTTGTTACTATTATCGTTACTTGCTCGTTAAAATTATCTTGCTATCATACTACTCTGTTACTTACAATTTCAGCACTTGCAGACATTACCTTGCTGAAAACCACTTGTCATTTCCTTCTGCTCCTCGTTGGGTTCGACACTCTTACTTACCGAAAAGAGCTACAATTGACCCTATATACTTGTGCATCATCACCAGGCGCCACTTGGAGGAACAGGCGCTAACGTGCTCCTACTCATGGGCCGGCCCATTAGAAGGTCAGCGCTTGATTACGTGACCAGTTTCCACCCAGTCGCTCGATTGCGGTTGATCAATTGACAGGTCAACCTTTGACTTTGAAAAAAGTACGAGATTTTTCGCAAAAAAGAATAATTTCATGACTTAAAAATGTTCATGGGTTTTGAAAATAAGTTCACAAACTTATAAAATAGTTCACGGATTTGAAAAAATTCATCAAATTTGAATTTTTTCACAAAATTTGAATTTTTTTAATATCGGTTTTGTAAAAATTTCATTGATTTTGAAAAATGTTCATCAAATTTAGAAAAATTCCACCGATTATAAAGAAAGGTAGATCAAGTTTGAAAAAGAAAATAATCGATTTTGAAAAAAAATCATCGATTTGAAAAAGTTCACACATTTAAGAAAAAAAATAGGAAAATGAAAAAAAATAAAATGTAGAGAATCCAAGTGAAAAACAGAAAAAAAAAAACTAAACGGAAATGACAATGGGCCTGCCTGTTACTAGAGTTAGTGTACCGTAGGGTGTGCGCATGTGGTGGCTTAATGGGACAAGGCGCACAATGTGATGCAAACCAATTTTTTTATACTGAACTTTTATACTTATCTTAAACTAAATGAACCATATTAGAATATTAATTAATATAGTGTTCTATTGCTTAGCCACATAACAGTGTTTCCAAATATTAGTTATATTATTCATTGTTATACAGTTGTAATGTATATCATTAATTTTTTTCTGCAAAATTTAAATCGTACGATGTACCAAAAATTATGTTTCTTGTTTAAAAGGTATTGAAATTTATTTTTACTATTGCATAAATTGTATAGTGTATATACATATATTTGCATATCTATGCGTTTGTTTCCATATTGTTTAATATTATTGAATGGCATGGTAGAGATTTCTAAATCAAATACACACTGACAAAATTTCAATAGTGGTTTCTAATATATATGAGGCACCATATTCGTAGAAATTTCTAGCGCATATCAAATGTGATTTGAAAGTTGGGTTCAGTAATAGAGTCATCAAAGAATTAAAAATGTTATTGATTGTACTTTTGTGTATGATATGATTATCTGACATGATCGTCTAGATTCACTTGGTTTGATTTGGTGCTTATCCATTTCTCAAATGAAAAAATTATGCATTGGTTTAAATATTGAAATCTAGTTATCAAAAAAATTCACTATGAAACTAAGACATCCACTGTAAAGAGAGACTAGCGTATCTAAACTCAAGGTTAGTTAGATTGGTTTGCCTTCACATGGTATAAATTGCTATTATATGGTGTGAACTTGCGCTCCTGCAAATTGAGGCTTATTTCTATATTTAATTTTTTAGATGTAATGTATAATTATTGAATCCTGATAAATGTCACATGTGTGGCACCAACGCATGGCAATTCCGAATGTTTCTTTAATCACAAGCTTAGTATCGTGAGGATGACAATTTTAGTTGTCAAAGTATGACAACTTTCATACTTCAAAGGATGGCAACTTTATTTTTTGGGTTTGTATTTTTTTTATGGTAGCTTTAGTTGTAAAAAAGCCAGGGCCCGAGTGCTTCATACCACACATGTGACACTTGTCATTTGAGTAATTTTTTAGTGTTTATATACTGCTTCCTTTGTTTCCAAATATAAGTCTGTTTAGAGATTCCAATATGGATTATATACGGAGCAAAACGAGTGAATCTACACTCTAAAACATGTCTATATATATATATATATATATATATATATATATATATATATATATATATATATATATATATATATAAATATATATATATATATCCGTATGTAGTTCGTATTGAAATTGCTAACATAATTGTGTATAGAAACGGAGGGAGTAGTATAATGTATAGTAGGCTGTCGCCCTTTTACCCGGCCTATACGCCAGCCCTATTTTCACAAGTAAACTGGGCAAACTTCCTATGGCTTAGACTTTAATTTTTTTTTTTTTTGAGAGTTGCATAGGAAAGGGTGGACAATATATTAGGTTCTTTTGCAAGATAAGACATTATGTAGGTGGCAGAACAATTTTAAGTAATTTCTCCCTTTTCCATATCCTCTTTGAATATGTTTTTTGGGAAATTTTTGTTTTTGCCACTCTAAATTTTGCCAATTTTACTTATGTCACACTAAAATTTGACATTTCACTTTTGCCACTCTTGCTTTTGACAATGTATCACAATTGTCATTAACATGACGAGCCAACCACTTATATCATAGGAGAAAAACATTTTGCTAACCAAATATGGACATGGCCGAGCTAACCACTTATATAGCAATAAACCGGTGCTAACATTTTATTAACACGCATGGCAGCGTATCGGTGCGTGTTATCATCCGGTTTTAGAAAACCTTTTCCTTTCCGAATTCCGGTCTAGTTTGCGGCTCCGACCCCAACTCGTGGTCGGCCTCGATCCGATCTACTTATAGTAGATCCCCCTAGTCTTCTCTCGTAACCTAGGAACACCGTGCGACGCGATACGCACGGAGAAGTACCGTGAAGTACGGAGAAGTACCGACCGAACGTGCTGCACAACAGCAACACGAGGGAGACGATCATGGACAGCGTGTTCGGCGTGGTGGGCGGCGGCTTCGCGGTGGTTGCCGCCGGCACCTCCGCCGCGGGAAGAAGCGTCGTGTTCATCAACCCCGACAACGACAGGGTCACGAGCCTCGGCTCCAAACTGCTTCTCGGCGTGTCCGGCGTCCCCGGAGACTGGTACGTAATCCACCACGATCGAGATTAATCAATTCTCGCGCTCCTTCGCTTGAGTCTTCGATCAGCCTTTGTGATCCTCGCCTGAGTCCTCCATGCTTTTGTGTTTCGCAGCCTGCGGTTAAGGGATGAGGTGAGGGCCAGCGCGAGCAAGATCCACAGCGCCGCCGCGGCTGCTGACGTCGCCCGGGGGGCGGTGATCGGCTGCGCTCAGTCCGCGAACGCGGTGATCGCCGGCTACGACAAGGCCGAGGGCCCGACGATGTACGCCGTTGGCGGCACTGCGCCGCCGGAGCGGGTGGAGAAGTACCGCACCGCTGGGTGCGGGGCGGGCCTCTGCACGACGGTGATGGAGAACCACTACCGCCCCGGCATGACGGTGAAGGAGGCGGTGGCGCTCGTCGACAGGTGCATCAAGGAGGTCCGGCGGCTCGGGCTGGCTAGCTTCGTGATCATGGTCGTGGACAAGGATGGGGCCAGGGAGTACACCAGGCGTATACTAAGGCCGAAGGCGGTGATAGAAATAAAATCCAGTCAGGGAACGCCTATTGTAAGCTCGAATAATTAAAGTAGTAGCTATAACTTTGTGCAAAATTTATATACAAACTTGTCTGTAATTTGGAAATTTAAGTGGGTCTCATATACATGTTCTTTCTCCTACTCTTACCGGCTACCTCCGCCACGTTTATCAAACCCTCTCTGGAGGCATTGTCTTGGCTTGACCGCCCCCTTGGGCACCAACACTAGCTCCGGTTTGTCGGACCCGCCGGTGGCGGCGGTGCGGCGTAGCGTGGTCTCTATTTCCTCCGCCCAAAAATACTTGTAATTAGAATAAATAAAAAAGAATGGATCTAAAACTAAAATTCATCTAAATACATTCTTTTTATTTATTTTAATGACAAGTATTTGTACATTGGAAAGGCTGTCTGGGTGCCCATGCGGTCTATAATAGTGGAAACTGGTGTTGGTTGCTTTGCTTCAGTTGTTTCGCGAAGCTTTGGGCGTTGGTTGCCTCCGCGCGCGGTATCCTCTTGCCCGACATCATCTCAAGTCTGGTTGTGTCTTATATTGTCCACCTGCCAATCTCCTAGGAAAATTTTGTCTAAAAAGACCACCTGTCGAGTTGAATTGCCAAAAAAAATTATCTTTAAAACAAATTAACAAAAAGACCACCAGCAGCGTGGCGGCAGGTGCGGCAGCTGGCACGTGGCACCTGCCGCCACAGACGCCGGCGGCAGCCCCTGCCGCCACGGGCGCAGGTGGCAGCCCGGCCTTAACAGGTTTTCTCGTCCGCGCGTCAGCTGCAACGGGATGGACCAAAGTGATGAGCCATGCCGCCACGCAGCAAGGCGGCAGCTACTGAGGCTGCGCGCGCCGCGACGGGCCAGGTGGCCATGCCGCTTTGTTTAATCGGGCATGGCAGAGATACCGTTAGGTTGGGCTATTGTTTAGTGTAGCCGCGTACGGCGGACTGACTTGAGTCGTATGAACTGCCGGCCGGAAGAAAACGACTTTATCCATGAACCCACGTTAACCCAAGTACTAGTTTATCCTGATATGCATTTGAATGGGTCCGAGCTGCAGCTACCGCGCGACAAGCTACTGTACGCACTGGCTGCCGCGTCTGGCCATGACGGCATGGCCCACCTGGCCTGTCGCGGTGCACGCGCAGCAGCAGCAGCTGCAGCCTCGCTGCGTGGCGGTCCGTTCCGTTGCAGCTAACGCGAGAAAACCTGTTAAGCCCGGGCTGCCGCCTACGCCCGTGGCGGCAGGGGCTGCCGCCGGCGTCTGTGGCGGCAGGTGCCACGTGTCGGCTGCCGCACCTGCCGCCACGTTGCTGCTGGTCCTTTTTGTCAGTATGTTTTAGAGGTAGTTTTTTTTGACAATTTAACTCGGCAGGTGGTCTTTTTAGACAAGGCGCAAGGGTGGAGGGTCTCAGCCAGTCTAGCCTAGAGTTTTGGTCGCGTGTTCGAGGTGTTTGGCATCGACTGAGGCACGACCTTGGGCTCTATGTCCTGCCTCATTGCCATTCATATGTTTGTTTGGCCCAGCCGTGGAGGAGTCATGTGGAGGATTAATGGTTGAAGCAAACCACGGGTTTTGCTAAAAAAAAAAGGGCAAATCACGGGTCAATTTTTTTGGCAACATGGAATTTTTTTTGAATTAATTTTCTTTTGGCAATACGAAAAAGGATGGGGAAAATCTATTAAAAATCAAATTTTCAACACTTCAAATCATCAAACACGTAGCACGAAGGCTGTGCAGCGACGCAAAGTAAGGGCAGAGGAGGCGGGGAAGATGCCCGGAGGCAGAAGCACGACGGCCTCCACCCGGGGCGGACATGATGGTGGCGACAACAGATAGCAGAAAGCAGCATCCCGGCAGTCAGGCGCAGCGCCGCACTAGCGGAGGTTGAGTTTGTTGTTTCATCGACAGTCCTACTCGTCGGGACTCGGGATAACTGAGACGGCACCGCGGGCAGCCAATAGGCACACAAGAAAGCAGTAGCACGGTGGTCGAGGCGCGCTTAGGAGGCAGGGGCAGGGGAAGGTCGGGGACACGGAGGATGAACTGCAAGAGCTCGCCAGGTTAGGCCCTGTACAATGTTGTTATCTTAGGTGTGCCACGTAGAATAACTGCTGAGATGGTAGAAAGAGAAGTTAGGAAAAAATGTTACCTTTTCTTAATTAAGATATGATATCTTAACATAATACGTCTCATCACATTTTTAGGAATAGCAAGTTATCGAAGATATGGTTAAGGGATAACACATTATACACATGCTTTTAGTACCATATCTAAATCACATGAAATACTTGAGATAAAGACTTCAGATAATCCTTTTTTTTCAACATTTTGCACTTTTTTCAATTTTATGAATTTTTTATTTTCCATATTCAACGTGTACTCGTCGTCAGTCATCAGGTCAAATGAAACAAAAACCCGAAAGAAAAACCCAAGCGAGGACATAGTAAATCGGCCAGCACTAGAGCGGGGGCGCGTGAGCGCCAAATCGGGGAGCTGGTGAAACCAGGGTTGTGTAGAAGGCGCCCCTATGTCTCGCTTAAAGCGAGATGAAGGTTCCTCGCGTCAGGGACAACACGAGATGGGCCCGCCCAGGTGTGCTGTAGGTCACAACATTGTTTTTTTACTTTTGTTTATACTTCCAAAAACATTTTGAAAAATGTTATCTAAACATTTAAAAAATGTTGAATGTGTATAAAGAAAATGTTTCTTATGTATACAAAAATATACAGTGTGTGTGAAAAGTTTATCATGTATTTAAAAATAATTTAATCAGGCATTTAAAAAAATGTTAAACAATTATTTGAAAAATGTTAATCAAACATTTTACAAATGTTAAGTGTCTATAGAAAAAATGTTGAACATGTATTAAAAAATGACAACCTTGCATTTCAAAAAATGTTAATCAAGCATTAGGAAAATTTTAATGTGTATAGAGAAAATGTGGACCATGTATTAAAATTGTTAATATTGTACTTAAAAATGAATTGCACATTTATAAAATATTAAAAATTTGTATAGAAAAGGTTGACTGTGTATTTAAAAATGTTAAGCTTGTATTTGAATAATGCTAAACTTGTATTAGGAAAATGTATTAGATATATACCAAAAACGTACAATATGTACAGGGAAAAGTAGACATAAAAAGGGTTAATTAGATAAATGCCACTCCAATTCTGGTGATTCAAAAAAATGCCACTGCAATGTACAAACTTCAAAAAATGCCACTTCAATGTACTAAGTACAATACCTAGGAGTGGCATTTGTCGCAGTTTGTAAACTGTAATGGCATTTTTCTAAATCGTCAAAATTGGAGTTGCATTCATCTTATTAAACCTAAAAAAGCAAGTTTCCAAAAATTCTTACTCATTTATTTGAAAATGATAACCATGTATATAAAAAAGTTTCAAATGTATATGGAAAATGTTGAATGTGTACTGGATTTTTTAAACATGTGTTGAACCAAAAATAAACCTATGAACGATAGAAAACAAATAAAATGAAGAAATCCCAATTAAAACCGAAAAGAAAAAATGACAAACCAGAAGAAGCCAATTTAAAGAATGGAAACAAAGAAAGCCAGGAAAGAAACAAAGAAAAATAGAGGGGAAAAACGAAAAACGACAACCGCTGAAGGAAACAAAGAAAACCGATGAAAAAGCAAAGAAAATAGAAAAGCAAGAAGAAACCCCGAAGAAACAAAGGAAAAAGAAAGAAAGACTAAAAATAAAACGTAAAAGAAAAGAACCCGTATTGTCCCGAGCGAGAACCAGCGAGCTCAAAGAAAATGAAAAAAATCCAGTGAAGTAAAAACCTTTAGCGAGGCCTAAGGTAATCTCGCTATAAACGAGATACACCATATGCGCGGTATAGGCGCTCTCATTTGGTCGTGCTAGGGAAGAGACTAGCCAGCCCAAACTAGTATTTTCGGGCATTTTTGTGTTGGGCTTAGCCCATGCCAAAATTAAAAGTCTATATTTATACTACTAAACAGTCTATTGGTGTTGAAAGTTTGAATTTAGGCATTGAATCGTGTATCCAACCATTAATTGGGCTACATCCGATGGCCTAGAACGTTGGGATTCACGGCTATAATAGGGTTCTGTGTTATATTGTCGTTCCAAAATATTCATGTTTTTTATTATGAAGACACCCAAAGACATAGTACATGTGAAATTATCAAGAAAAACGACTAGTACAATGATAAGACACCTGTAGCAGAACGAGCAGTTAAAAATGAAATTACAATGGAAGTTGTTGTAGAATTGTCACGGCAGATGTCCTAATGGAAGGACTTAGTCGTGGAGCCATTGCAACGTAGTTAGCTTAAAGGAGTTAAACGGGGCAAAGGACACAGGAGTTTATACTGGTTCGGCCCCTTGCGGTGAACGTAAAGGCCTAATCCAGTTTGAGGTGGTATTACTTATGTTTCGATTACCAGGGAGCAAATACGCTTAACCTAGCTTTCGATCTGTTGTCTCTTGCCCTAAACCGCCGCCGGGTTGTCCCTTTATATACACAGGTCGATGCCCTGCGGCTTACAGAGTCCCGACCGACTCATAACAATGTGTCTGGCTCGGTGACCAAATATACATATCTTACAATACAAGTCATGCCTATATGACGGTTTACACCTATGGGCCTTAAGTCACCGTTGGGCTTTGGGCTCTTAATAGTCGTCATCATGAACCGCCACCTCCGATGCCTTCATGGGCTTCATGATAAACAACCGCCGTTGGTATAACCCGGCCCCTTCTGGGCGGCTCATACCCATTAGTTATATCCCCAACATTAGGCCCCAGGTTGATTTGAACTTGTTCATGTCAATCTTCAACACTTTAAGAAAAATCCTTCTTCACTTGTCCTCGCAAGATATTGTAACCCGCCATGACGTCATCTTCTGGAATTACGGAAAACCGCCATGACGTCATCTGTCATTAATTTTGCACAATACCCAACGTGTCTTCAACGGATCCTTATCTTTTAATAATCTCCCGAACATGAAGGCGTCTAATTAACTGGATAACCATTCTTTGGCCTCCTCGTTTTTCGCGCCCACCTGTAACCCTTCTCCTTATAAATAGGGTTAGGCTGCCCTCTTTCCATTTTCCTTTCTTTCCTTCTCATCTTCCACCTCTCTCTGCGACGCATCTGCTCGTCTGAGCACTGCCGCCGCCGCGAAGCTCATCGTCGTTCTCGACCTCGGCCGCTGCATCGACCTGAACGGGATCAGAATAGCTGCGGCACCTCTCCATTGTCCAGTGGACCCATTAAGTACTTCTCCTTCCCTTTCCTTTAGATCGCATTTAGGGTTTCCTGCAAGTTCGTCGGAGTTCATCCCTTGTTCTTCACTATAACTTGTGACTGATTCAAACCTAGCACTCCTTCTATACGGCGGCAGCCGTGATACTTGTTTTTGTTAATAAACCATCTCCGTTGCATAAGAAAGAACCAATCTGAACATATGAACTGCTCGAACACTGTAATTTAGGTCAAAAATATTTTCCATTATCTGAAGTGTTGCAGATCCGAAATCCTAGCCTCAATCTGTGAAACTTGTTTGCTTCAACACTTAGCAGAATTCGCTCTTGATAGATCTTGAGTACCACTGCTGTCATGGCGGCTTAAATCACTGGCTTACATCACCACTTTGTAGCTATCCATATATCATTAGGCCCCACTTAAGCCGCCAATCTGAATATATGGTGTAGTGTTTACTTCTGGCTTAATGACTCAACTTAAAACGGCAAAATTTTCTTTCTTTTAGGCTTCTTGCTTCACAATGCCGCCGAAGACAGTCACCTCATGCAATTGAGTTCCCTCAATTGTCACTGGGAACACACTCAAAGACTTTGTCAAGATTGGCTTCTTACCAGCTAAAGATGTCATGCATTGGCGCGCCCCCAAACCAAGCGAAGAAAAACCTCACCCAAAGGATGGTGAATTCATCGTTTTCACCGATCACATGAACCGGGCGAGACGTTCTGCACTTCTTCCAACTCCATCCTCAAGACATCAGACCCAACTCCGTGTCAAACATTTGCAATTTTCAAGTTTTCTGCGAAGTATACCTTCAAGAGGAACCAAGTGTTGAACTCTTTAGGGAATATTTTATCTGAACCGCCAAAATGAGTTTACAAACGGACCCAGCTTGGAACTTGGTGCAATCTCAATTCAACGAAGAAGAGATGCTAATCTTACCTTATGCTCGCTTGCCGAGTCACCCTAAAGATTGGAACCAGACATGGTTTTACTGCAAAGATACCTCTCCGGCTGATGAAAATCCACTGTCGGGTTATCGTGCTCAGCGTCTCGACCCACAACATCATCTTCCGGAAAATCTTACCACTGCTGAACGTAAAAAGCTTGCTCCCACCATTGCAAAGGTCAAAGCTCTGCTGGGAAATGGGTTAACTGGCATTGACTTGGTTCGGTGCTGGGTTTCTTGGCGGATCATACCCTTGAGTCGCCGGTCCGGCTTAATGTGTACTTACACGGGTGGTATAAAGGATCCACTGCGCCATAACTCCGTGTGTTTAACTGACGAAGCAATCAATGAAATGACAAAGACCCTTCTGAATGAAGAATTAGAAGATTGTAGCAAGTGGGATCTGAACCCTTTCTGCAAACTTAACTCGCCACCAGATGTGAGTCCCTAAGTCTCTTACTTTTACCTCATCATTCAAATATCTTAACTCAACTTCCAATGACTTCCATAGGCTGAATCTGATTTTTGGAAAAAACAATATGATCATGAAGCTGCCAAAAGGGCCAGGGCTGCCAAGAAAGCCGCCAAAAAGACTGTCAAGAAGAATAAGAAAAAACCAAGTGCTTCTAGTATGTTTGAACTGAACGACAATTCTGAGTCGGAGGTAGCCCTTGACTCCCTTGGCTCCTTTTTCAGTTATCTTATTGACACTGATTATTCTCAGGATACACGGGGGCCAGCCAAGCAGTTGAAGAAGAGGTAATGATTATTTCCTCCGACTCAGAGCCTTTGCCAAGATAGAAATTTCGACGGGTAACCTAGAAAGTAAGCTTTTCACACCCCTTAGCTCATTTGGATCCTCACTTTTTTTGAAGCAACAATAGCACGAAAACCAGCGACAGACTCGGACCAGCGGAGGTGAAGAATTATCCTCCAGCCTACCGAGTACTCCAGTTCCGCGGAAACGCCGAAATGAGGTCCTTCCAAACTTAAACTCTTTTTACCTAGTGGCGGGTCACATTTGCCAGCCACTTAATTCTTTTGATTCAAATTATCAGGAGGCTTCCCGCTCTTCTTCCGGCAACTCATCACAAACCCAGCTGCCGGCTTTCAAAACTGCCCCTGGGTAACAACAATTACTTTGTATTTTCAACTTCTTATACTCTTATACTTATACTGAGTCGTCATAAACCGTGCAGTGGTCAAGCAAAGCCTAGTAAAAAGGCAAGGGTGACCAAGCCGACTGAAGATCCTAAAGTCCATGAGTCGGAGCAGCAAGTCCCGGCATCAGACGCTTCTGAAAAACAACCGGAAGAACCTACTCATGAAGCCCCTCCAGAAATTCCTGATCTCTCCCATGATCATACAGATATCAATCCTTTGAACACAGAATCCTCGAGCCCACTTAAGCCGTCACAAGAGCATGGTGAAGACGTTATGATTACTGGCACCAGCTTCAGAGAACCGGGGCAACCTACCGTCCTGGCCAAGCACTCCGCCAAAGACGAGTTCATTGAAAGGCGGAAAGTGAGATTTGACATTGCTGATTACTCTCAACTGAGCGTCAGTGAAGTATTCTCTGGTTATCTTAACCAAGTTCATACCAGCCGCGATCTTGAGATTGATATGGTGAAACAAATGCACCAAAAATATGAGGTATGAATTCCAGCTTAAATAAGTTATGCATATCCTGTCAGGCCCCAAGTCTACTGTGTATACTAGAATAGAATAAGCTGTAGACTTAGAATAGCAGTGAGTATAAAGCATCCGTGATAAAAAATCCTTCCAAAAAACCGTCTTTCACTTTCAGCGTTAAACTGGATTTTAATGATCAATATTGCATCTGTAGCCCCCAAGGACTGATTTAATCAGCACGAATGAACCGGTACTTATCATTGTTTGAAGATCAAAACTTACTTGTGTAGCCCCCATGAGCCGGCTATGGTTGTCTGTGGCACAACCGGGTCATCATAAAGTAGTAATGAAACACGAGCAAATATGCATTAGCCCCCAAGTGCTAAGTACTCTTGCCTGCAAAGTGCTTGGGACTTAGCCAGATAATCCGTTGTATGAAGAATTTTTAGTACGCATTAGCCCCAAGTGCCAAGTGTTATTGCTTGCAAAAGGCTTGGGACTTATATTCTTATACCCGGATATGAATGTGATTGCAAATCTGTGCTTGTACAGAACGCCACTGCTCTACTTCAATCTCAACTGGATGGTGCCAAGACCCGGTTGAAGAATCAAGAATCTGAGACCCGGAAAGCCGATTCAAAATTCCAATTTAGCGTGTCTGAAATGGAGAAGCTGAAAACCGATTTTGAGGCTGAAAGAAACACCTGGGCTGAAGAAAAAACAGCTTTGACGCAGCGGGCGGAAAAGGCGGAGGCGGCTCTTCACGAGGTGACAGCTGAGCTGACCGGTTTAAAATACCATATATCCCAGATGGTTTCTGCTATCTTTGGTGAGCCACCTCGTCAGCATCAAAATTGAATCTCTTCTTTTTATATAATAAACCGCCACTGACCACTCCACAATTGTTATATAGGACCAAGGAGCAATAATCTTAGTCAAGACATGCTGGTGAAACTTAAAGCCGTATATACGCTTGTTGAACAGCTATATACCAGAACTCAACGCACGCTAGCCACGATGTCTCCAATAAATCAAGGACCCAATCTGCTGAGTGACGTTTTGAAAAAATTGTCAATTCTGCCTGCGAGGATTCAAGAGATAAAACGGTCATGTGCAAGAGTCGGTGCAGTGACAGCCTTGAGCCGAGCTAAGGCATGTCTACCAGAACTAGACCCGGCTGAGATAGCCACTGGGTATCCAAGCTTCAAAGAAGATGACACTTCTTTTGACCAGAAATACTTCGCTGCTTGTGTTAAAGAGATACGCCCTCTGGCGACTCTGATTGCTGATGAAACGACTCTCTCAAAACATCAGCCGGCTTATGATGCAGAAAACCAGAAGATGTCCACGCCAGCTTATAAAGTGATGGATCTGATTCCCCCAATCCGTAAGCATACTTTCGCCCCTGAAGTTGTTCCGTCCAACCTTATAGATGATGAAGCTGAATTCCAAGCTTTGCGTGGCATTGATTGGTCATCACCCAACTTCCAGACTGCAGAGGGCGAAGAATCGGAAAAGGATGATCCAGAAGCTTCAAGTCGTCAAGACCAGGAAGATTGATCCGCTGGGCGGCTGAAATATTTGAACTTATGAAAATAGTTGATCCTTTGGGGTCAATGAGTCATGTAATAGGCTAGTAAAACTCTGATCTATTGTGCCATCGTGCACATTTTTGTTTTGTACAACAATGCTTGACCCACCATTTGAATAGTTATCTTTTGATACTTATGATGACGTTGATTTATGCGGAGGAAATTTATCATTATCCTGCGCACAAGTAAATCACAAGTGCCCTGGCGGTTTTACCGCGGGGCGGGTCATGATACCTTATATAAACCACTGGCAACTAAACTAGGTCATAACTAGGGCCGGTTTAATCATGATTATATATAAGCTGGCGTGGACACTAAAATAATATCATACATGTGATACGTGATTAAACACTGTCGGCTTATCATACCAAAGCAGTTAGGGTGATAACCCAAAACTTAGAAGACAATACTCCCAAGTATTTAATATCATCATATGCCGCCGGTTCACCATAGACCTATGTTTGAGCTGTGCTGTGCAACAGACTCTCTTTGGTCTTTGTAAACCGGTCAGTAATCCTCCAAGTAAGTTAGAGCTATGCTCATATGAAGTTATAATATTGGCTTGATAGCTGAAATCCCAAGGTAATCAGAGCTTTGCTCTCATGAAATTATCATATTGGCTTGATTGCCGAATTATCAAGGTAATCAGAGCTGTGCTCTTATGAAATTATCATATTGGCTTGATAGCCGAATTATCAAGGTAATCAGAGCTATGCTCTTATGAAATTATCATATTGGCTTGATAGCCGAATTACCAAGATAAGCAGAGCTGTGCTCTTATGTAATTATCATATTGGCTTGATAGCCGAATTACCAAGATAATTAGAGCTGTGCTCTTATGGAATTATCATATTGGCTTGATAGCCTAATTACCAAGGTACTCAGAGCTGTGCTCTTATGAAATTATCATATTGGCTTGATAGCCGGAATCAAGAGGGTAGTAACACTATGTTCTCTTTGGTGAATACACCTATGTTTGAACAGGAAGCCCCCAAGTGATTTGTAAGAACGGCGTTGCGCTGGATCAAGAGGGTAGTAATGCTATGTTCTCTTTGGTGAATACACCTATGTTTGAACAGGAAGCTGTTGGGGAACGTAGCAGAAATTCAAAATTTTCCTACGTGTCACCAAGATCTATCTATGGAGAAACTAGCAACGAGGGGAAGGAGAGTGCATCTACATACCCTTGTAGATCGCTAAGTGGAAGCATTCAAGAGAACGGGGTTGAAGGAGCCGTACTCGTCGTGATCCAAATCACCGGAGATCCTAGTGCCGAACGGACGGCACCTCCGCGTTCAACACACGTACAGCCCGGTGACGTCTCCCATGCCTTGATCCTGCAAGGAGAGAGGGAGAGGTTGGGGAAGACTCCATCCAGCAGCAGCACGACGGTGTGGTGGTGATGGAGGAGCGTGGCAATCCTGCAGGGCTTCGCCAAGCACCGCGGGAGAGGAGGAGGACTTGGGAGAGGGGGAGGGCTGCGCCAGGGGCAATGCGTGAAGCTCCCATGCGCCTCCCCACTATATATAGGGGTGGAGGGGGCTGGTTTCTTGCCCTCCAAGTCCATTGGGGCGTTGGCAAAAGTGGGAAGAAAGAAATCACATCATTTCCTTCCCCACCGATTGTTATCCCCCCTTTTTAGGGATCTTGATCTTATCCCTTCAGGATATGATCTTATTCCTTCTAAGGGGGGATCTTGGTGCGCCTTGACCAGGGGTGTGGGGCCTTGCCCCCACTACCCACGTTCATCTGGGTCCCCCCATGCAGGTGGGCCCCACTCCAGAACCTTCTAGAACCTTCCCGGTACAATACCGAAAAATCCCGAACATTTTCCGGTGGCCAAAATAGGACTTCCCATATATAAATCTTTACCTCCGGACCATTCCGGAACTCCTCGTGACGTCCGGGATCTCATCCGGGACTCCGAACAACATTTGGTAACCACATACAAACTTCCTTTATAACCCTAGCGTCATCGAACCTTAAGTGTGTAGACCCTACGGGTTCGGGAACCATGCAGATATGACCGAGACGTTCTCCGGTCAATAACCAACAGCTGGATCTGGATACCCATGTTGGCTCCCACATGTTCCACGATGATCTCATCGGATGAACCACGATGTCAAGGACTCAATCGATCCCGTATACAATTCCCTTTGTCTAGCGGTATTGTACTTGCCCGAGATTCGATTGTCGGTATGCCGATACCTTGTTCAATCTCGTTACCGGCAAGTCTCTTTACTCGTTCTGTAACACATCATCCCATGATCAACCCCTTGGTCACATTGTGCAGATTATGATGATGTCCTACCGAGTGGGCCCAGAGATACCTCTCCGTTACACGGAGTGACAAATCCCAGTCTCGATTCGTGCCAACCCAACAGACACTTTCAGAGATACCTGTAGTGCACCTTTATAGCCACCCAGTTACGTTGTGACATTTGGTACACGCAAAGCATTCCTATGGCATCCGGGAGTTGCACAATCTCATGGTCTAAGGAAATGATACTTGACATTAGAAAAGCTTTAGCATACGAACTACGATCTTTGTGCTAGGCTTAGGATTGGGTCTTGTCCATCACATCATTCTCCAAATGATGTGATCCCGTTATCAACAACATCCAATGTCCATGGTCAGGAAACCATAACCATCTGTTGATCAACGAGCTAGTCAACTAGAGGCTTACTAGGGACATGGTGTTGTTTATGTACCCACACATGTATCTGAGTTTCCTATCAATACAATTATAGCATGGGTAATAAACGATTATCATGAACAAGGAAATATAATAATAACTAATTTATTATTGCCTATAGGGCATATTTCCAACAGTCTCCCACTTGCACTAGAGTCAATAATCTAGTTCACATTGCCATGTGATTAACACTCACAGGTCACATCGCCATGTGAATAACATCCAAAGAGTTTACTAGTGTCACTAAACTACTTCACATCATCATGTGATTAAGACTCAATGAGTTCTGGGGTTTGATCATGTTTTGCTTGTGAGAGAGGTTTTAGTCAACGGGTCTGCAACATTCAGATCCGCATGTACTTCGCAAATCTCTAGGTCATATTGTAAATGCTGCTTCCACGCTCCACTTGGAGCTATTCCAAATGGTTGCTCCACTATACGTATCCGGTTTGCTACTCAGAGTCATTCGGATAGGTGTTAAAGCTTGCATCGACATAACCCTTTACGCCGAACTCTTTATCACCTCCATAATCGAGAAACATGTCCTTATTTACTCCAAGGACAATTTTGACCGCTGTCCAATGATCCATTCCTGGATCATTCTTGTACCCCTTGACTGACTCATGGCAGGCACACTTCCGGTGCGGTACACAACATAGCATACTATAGAGCCTACGTCTGAAGCATAGGGGACGACCTTCGTCCTTTCTCTCTCTTCTGCCGTGGTCGAGGTTTAACTCTTAACTTCATACCTTACAACTCAGGCAAGAACTCCTTCTTTGACTGATCCATCTTGAACACCTTCAAGATTATGTCAAGGTATGTGCTCATTTGAAAGTACCATTTAGCGTTTTTGATCTATCCTCATAGATCTTGATGCTCAATGTTCTAGTAGCTTAATCCAGGTTTTCCATTGAAAAACACTTTTCAAACAACCCTATATGCTTTCTAGAAATTCTACATCATTTCTGATCAACAATATGTCTACAACATATACTCATCAGAAATTCTATAGTGCTCCCACTCACTTCTTTGGAAATACAAGTTTCTCATAAACTTTGTATAGACCCAAAATCTTTGATCATATCATCAAAGCATACATTCCAACTCCGAGATGCTTACTCCAGTCCTTAGAAGGATAGCTGGAGCTTTGCATACTTGTTAGCGTCTTTCAGGATTGTCAAAAACCTTCTGGTTGTATCACATACAACCTTTCCTAAAGAAAACTGTCAAGGAAACAATGTTTTGACATCCTATATGCAAGATTTCATAAATAATGCAGTAACTGCTAATCCAATTCCAACAGACTCTTAGCATCGCTACGAGTGAGAAAGCCTCACCGTAGTCAACTCCTTGAACTTGTCTCTTTAACGACAAGTCGAGCTTCCTTAATGGTGATACTTACCATCATTGTCTGTCTTCCTTTTAAAATCCATCTTTACCCAACGTCCTTACGACCATCAAGTATTTCTTCCAAAGTCATGGATCCTCTCTCGGATGTTATGGCCTCGAGCCATTCGTCGGAATCCGGGCCCACCATCGCTTCTCCATAGCTCGTAGGTTCATTGTTGTCTAGCAACATGACCTCTAAGACAGGATTGCGTACCACTCTAAAGTAGTATGCGTCCTTGTCGACCTACGAGGTCCGGTAGTGACTTGATCCGAAGCATCATGATCACTATCATCAGCTTCCACTTCAATTGGTGTAGGTGCCACATGAACAACTTCCTGTGCCCTGCTACACACTAGTTGAAGTGATGGTTTAATAACCTCATTAAGTCTCCACCATCCTCCCACTCAATTCTTTCGATAGAAACTTTTCCTCGAGAAAGGACCCGTTTCTAGAAACAATTACTTTTGCTTCCGGATCTGAGATAGGAGGTGTACCCAACTGTTTTGGGTGTCCTATGAAGATGCATTTTTATCCGCTTTGGGTTTGAGCTCATCAACCTGAAACTTTTTCACATAAGCATCGCAGCCCCAAACTTTTAAGAAACGACAACTTAGGTTTCTCCAAACCATAGTTCAAACGGTGTCATCTCAACGGAATTACGTGGTGCCCTATTAAAGTGAGTGCGGTTATCTCTAATGCCTAACCCATGAACGATAGTGGTAATTCGATAAGAGACATCATGGTACGCACCATATTCAATAGGGTGCAACTATGATGTTCGGACACACCATCACACTATGGTGTTCCAGGCGGTATTTATTGTGAAACAATTTCCACAATGTCTTAATTGCGTGCCAAAGCTCGTAACTCAGATACTCATCTCTATGATCATATCATAGACATTTTATCCTCTTGTCACGATGATCTTTAACTTCACTCTGAAATTACTTGAACCATTCAATAATTCAGATTTGTGTTTCATCAAGTAAATATACTCAACATCTACTCGAATTATCGTGAAGTAAGAACATAACGATATTTATTGCATGCCTCAAGACTCATTGGACTGCACACATCAAAATGTGTTACTTCCAACAAGTTGCTATCTTGTTCCATCTTCTGAAAACGAGGCTTTTCAAGTCATCTTGCCCATGTGGTATGATTTGCATATCTCAAGTGATTCAAAATCAAGTGAGTCCAAACGATCCATCTGCATGGAGTTTCTTCATGCGTATACACCAATAGAAATGGTTCGCATGTCTCAAACTTTTCAAAAACGAGTGAGTCCAAAGATCCATCAAACATGGAGCTTCTTCATGCGTTTTACACCAATATGACTTACATGGCAGTGCCCCAAGTAAGTGGTACTATCATTACTATCTTATATCTTTTGGCATGAAAATGTGTATCACTACGATCGAGATTCAATAAACCATTCTTTTAGGTGCAAGACCATTGAAGGTTTTATTCAAATAAATAGAGTAACCATTATTCTCCTTAAATGAATAACCGTATTGCGATAGACATAATCCAATCATGTCTATGCTCAACGCAAACACCAAATAAAAATTATTTAGGTTTAACACAAATCTCGATGGTAAAGGGAGCAGGCGATGCTTGATCACATCAACCTTTGGAAACACTTCCAGCACATATCGTCAGCTCACCTTTAGCTAGTCTCCATTTATTCCGTAGCTTTTATTTCGAGTTACTAACACTTAGCAACCGAACCGGTATCTAATACCCTGGTGCTGCTAGGAGTACTAGTAAAGTACACATTAACATAATGTATATCCAATATACTTCTACCGACCTTGCCAGCCTTCTCATCTACCAAGTATCCAGGGTAATCCTGCTTGATGTCCGTTCCTCTCATTCTGAAGCACTTAGTCTCGGGTTTGGGTTCAACCACAGGTTTCTTCTTTGAGCAGCAACTGATTTGTCGTTTCATGAAGTACCCTTCTTGCCCTTGCCCTTCTTGAAACTAGTGGTTTCACTAACCATCAACAATTGATGCTCCTTCTTGATTTCTACATTCGCGGTGTCGAACATTGCGAATAGCTCAATGATCATCATATCTATCCCTGATATGTTATAGTTCATCACGAAGCTTCTAGCAGCTTGGTGGCAATGACTTTGGAGAAACATCACTATCTCATCAGGAAGATCAACTCCCACTCGATTCAAGTGATTGTTGCACTCAGACAATCTGAGCACAAGCTCAACGATTGAGATTTTCTCCCTTAGTTTGCAGGCTAAGAAAATCGTCGGAGGTCTTATACCTCTTGGTGGGCACGAGCTTGAAATCCCAATTTCAGCCCTCGAAACATCTCATATGTTCCGCAATGTTTCGAAATCGTCTTTGGTGCCTCAACTCTAAACCGTTTAACTGAACTATCACGTAGTTATCAAGACGTGTATGTCAGATGTTCGCAACATCCACAGACGATGTTCGAGGTTCAGCACACCGAGCGGTGCATTAAGGACATAAGCCTTCTACTGTCCGTATAATTGCTACTGTCAACTTTCAACTATATTTTCTCTAGGAACATATCTAAAATAGTAGAACTAAAGCGCGAGCTATGACATAATTTGCAAAGGGTTTTTGACTATGTTCAGGATAATTAAGTTCATCTTATAAACTCCCACTCAGATAGACATCCCTCTAGTCATCTAAGTGATTACATGATCCGAGTCAACTAGGCCGTGTCCGATCATCACGTGAGACGGACTAGTCATCATCGGTGAACATCTTCATGTTGATCGTATCTACCATACGACTCATGCTCGACCTTTCGGTCTCTTGTGTTCTGAGGCCATGTCTGTACATGCTAGGCTCGTCAAGTCAACCTAAGTGTTTCGCGTGTGTAAATCTGGCTTACACCTGTTGTATGTGAACGTAAGAATCTATCACACCCGATCATCACGTGGTGCTTCGAAACGACGAACTTTCGCAACGGTGCACAGTTAGGGGGGACACTTTCTTGAAATTTTAATGAAGGATCATCTTATTTACTACTGTCGTTCTAAGCAAATAAGATGCATAAAGAAGATGAACATCACATGCAATCAAATAGTGACATGATATGGCCAATATCATTTTGCTCCTTTTGATCTCCATCTTCGGGGCTCCACGATCATCATCGTCACCGGCATGACACCATGATCTCCATCATCATGATCTCCATCATCGTGTCTTCATGAAGTTGTCTCGCCAACTATTACTTCTACTACTATGGCTAATGGTTATCAATAAAGTAAAGTAATTACATGGCATTGTTCAATGACACGCAGGTCATACAATAAATTAAGACAACTCCTATGGCTCCAGCCGGTTGTGATACTCATCGACATGCAAGTCGTGATTCCTGTTACAAGAACATGATCAATCTCATACATCACATATCGTTCATCACATTCTTCTTGGCCATATCACATCACATAGCATACCCTGCAAAAACAAGTTAGACGTCCTCTAATTGTTGTTTGCATGTTTTACGTGGCTGCTATGGGATTCTAGCAAAACGTTTCTTACCTACATAAAACCACAACGTGATATGCCAATTGCTATTTACCCTTCATAAGGACCCTTTTCATCGAACCCATTCGACTAAAGTGGGAGAGGCGGCACCCGCTAGCCACCTTATGCACCAAGTGCATGTTAGTCGGTGGAACTGTCTCACGTAAGTGTACGTGTAAGGTCGGTCCGGGCCGCTTCATCCCACAATACCGTCGAAACAAGATTGGACTAGTAACGGTAAGCATATTGAACAAAATCAACGCCCACAACTACTTTGTGTTCTACTCGTGCAAAGATTCTACGCAATAAACCTGGCTCATGATGCCACTGTTGGGAACGTAGCAAAAATTCAAAATTTTCCTACGTGTCACCAAGATCTATCTATGGAGAAACTAGCAACGAGGGGAAGGAGAGTGCATCTACATACCCTTGTAGATCGCTAAGCGGAAGCATTCAAGAGAACGGGGTTGAAGGAGTCGTACTCGTCGTGATTCAAATCACCGGAGATCCTAGTGCCGAGCGGACGGCACCTCCGCGTTCAACACACGTACAGCCCGGTGACGTCTCCCATGCCTTGATCCAGCAAGGAGAGAGGGAGAGGTTGGGGAAGACTCCATCCAGCAGCAGCACGACGGTGTGGTGGTGACGAAGGAGCGTGGCAATCCTGTAGGGCTTCGCCAAGCACCGCGGGAGAGGAGGAGGACTTGGGAGAGGGGGAGGGCTGCGCCAAGGGCAAGGCGTGAAGCTCCCATGCGCCTCCCCACTATATATAGGGGTGGAGGGGGCTGGTTTCTTGCCCTCCAAGTCCATTGGGGCGTTGGCAAAGGTGGGAGGAAAGAAATCACATCATTTCCTTCCCCACCGATTGTTATCCCCCCTTTTTAGGGATCTTGATCTTATCCCTTCAGGATATGATCTTATTCCTTCTAAGGGGGATCTTGGTGCGCTTGACCAGGGTGTGGGGCCTTGCCCCACTACCCACGTTCATGTGGGTCCCCCATGCAGGTGGGCCCCACTCCAGAACCTTCTAGAACCTTCCCGGTACAATACCGAAAAATCCCGAACATTTTCCGATGGCCAAAATAGGACTTCCCATATATAAATCTTTACCTCCGGACCATTCCGGAACTCCTCGTGACGTCCGGGATCTCATCCGGGACTCCGAACAACATTTGGTAACCACATACAAACTTCCTTTATAACCCTAGCGTCATCGAACCTTAAGTGTTTAGACCCTACGGGTTCGGGAACCATGCAGACATGACCGAGACGTTCTCCGGTCAATAACCAATAGCAGGATCTGGATACCCATGTTGGCTCCCACATGTCCCACGATGATCTCATCGGATGAACCACGATGTCAAGGACTCAATCGATCCCGTATACAATTCCCTTTGTCTAGCGGTATTGTACTTGCCTGAGATTCGTTCGTCGGTATGCCGATACCTTGTTCAATCTCGTTACCGGCAAGTCTCTTTACTCGTTCCGTAACACATCATCCCATGATCAACCCCTTGGTCACATTGTGCAGATTATGATGATGTCCTACCGAGTGGGCCCAGAGATACCTCTCCATTACACGGAGTGACAAATCCCAGTCTCGATTCGTGCCAACCCAACAGACACTTTCGGAGATACCGTAGTGCACCTTTATAGCCACCCGCCATTCGTTGTGACGTTTGGTACACGCGAAGCATTCCTATGGCATCCGGGAGTTGCACAATCTCATGGTCTAAGGAAATGATACTTGACATTAGAAAAGCTTTAGCATACGAACTACGATTTTTGTGCTAGGCTAGGATTGGGTCTTGTCCATCACATCATTCTCCAAGTGATGTGATCCCGTTATCAACGACATCCAATGTCCATGGTCAGGAAACCATAACCATATGTTGATCAACGAGCTAGTCAACTAGAGGCTTACTAGGGACATGGTGTTGTTTATGTACCCACACATGTATCTGAGTTTCCTATCAATACAATTATAGCATGGGTAATAACCGGTTATCATGAACAAGGAAATATAATAATAACTAATTTATTTTTGCCTCTAGGGCATATTTCCAACATAAGCCCCCAAGTTACCATTGGAAATGATAAAGACTCATTACTCTTAGAAATGAAACGATAGAGGCCCTGCTTTATCAGGGATGCCGGCTTTATCAGGTATGCCAAAATGGAAAATCACCTTTTTGATGAATTGAACCGCCGTCGCCGCGTCACTTTTACTGACTGGCTCTGCCTCAACCCACTTTGTAAATTTGTCAACCGCCACCAAGAGGTGTGTCTTTTTATCTTTGGACCTTTTGAAAGGCCCAACCATATCAAGCCCCTAGACTGCGAATGGCCAAGTAATTGGAATCATCCTCAATTCTTGAGCCGACACATGAGCTCGTCGTGAAAATTTCTGACAACCATCACATTTACTGACCAAATCCTCAGCATCAGCGTGAGCTGTCAGCCAATAAAACCCATGCCGAAAGGCTTTGGCCACGAGAGATTTAGAGCCGGCATGATGACCACAATATCCTTCATGAATATCACGAAGAATCTCACAGCCCTCTTCTGGAGAAACACAACGTTGAAACGCCCCTGTGACACTGCAATGATGGAGCTCTCCATTGACAATTGTCATTGACTTAGACTGCCAGGTTATCTGCCTGGCTAAAGTTTCATCTTCATGTAACTCGCCTCGGGTCATATAAGCCAAGTGTGGGACTATCCAATCAGGAATAGCATGAAGAGCCACTACCAGCTGTGCCTCTGGGTCAGGAATAGCAAGATCTTCTTCTGTAGGCAACTTGACTGAGGGATTATGCAGAATATCCAAGAAAGTGTTAGGTGGCACCGGCTTACGCTGAGAGCCTAACCGGCTTAAAGTATCAGCCGCCTCGTTTTTCCTATGATCAACATGCTCAACTTGATAACCCTTGAAATGACCCACAATAGCATCAACCTCTCGACGATAAGCCGCCATAAGTGGATCCTTAGAATCCCAAGTACCAGAAACTTGTTGAGCTACCGTATCTGAGTCGCCAAAGCACCTCACCCCGCTTAAGTTCATCTCCTTAGCCATCCGAAGACCGTGGAGCAAGGCCTCATATTCAGCTGCATTGTTAGTATAAGGGAACATCAGCCGAAGAACATAGGAAAATTTGTCACCTCGTGGGGAAGTTAAGACAACTTCGGCCCCCAAGCCTTCCAACTGCCTGGACCCATCAAAGTGAATAGTCCAATATGTCTTATCCGGCTTCTCCTCAGGCGTCTGCAACTCTGTCCAATCATTGATGAAATCCACAAGTGCTTGAGATTTGATGGCTGTACGAGGCACATACTTTAAACCATGAGGTCCAAGCTCAATGGCCCATTTAGCTACCCGACATGTGGCTTCTCTGTTTTGAATGATATCCCCTAGAGGGGCAAAACTAACCATAGTGATAGGATGACCCAGAAAATACTAGTTAAGCTTCCGGCTAGCCATAAAAACCCCATACACAAGCTTCTGCCAATGTGGATATCTCTGTTTGGACTCAATAAGGACCTCACTGATATAGTAGACCGGCCGTTGAACCGGATATTCTTTGCCTGTTTCCTTCCTCTCCACCACAATTGCAACACTAACAGCTCGGCTATTGGCAGCCACATATAACATCAAAGGCTCCTTATCAATGGGAGCAGCAAGAACGGGCGGCTCAGCCAACTGTTTCTTCAAATCCTCAAATGCTTGATTTGTAGCATCACTCCAGACAAAGTGATCTGTTTTCTTCATCATTTGGTGCAGTGGTATAGCCTTTTCACCCAGCCGGCTTATGAACCGGCTTAAGGCCGCAATACGACCTGCCAGACGTTGAACATCATTGACACACGCCAGCTTAGCCAAGGAAGTGATGGCCTTGATCTTCTCCGGGTTAGCTTCAATGCCTATGTTGGAAACCAGAAAACCCAAAAGCTTACCAGCTGGTACACAAAAAACACACTTGGCCAGGTTAAGCATCATCTTATAAACCCGGAGATTGTCAAAGGTCTCCTTCAAATCATCAATCAGGGTCTCCTTATTTCTTGATTTCACCACAATGTCATCCACATAAGCATGAACATTACGCCGGATTTGATTATGAAGGCAATTTTGCACACACCGCTGGTAAGTTGCCTGGGCACTCTTGAGCCCAAAAGGCATGGACACATAGAAGAAGGCTCCAAACGGAGTAATGAAGGATGTCTTCTCCTGGTCCTTAATTGCCATTTTGATTTAATGATAACCAGAATAAGCATCCAAAAAGCTCAAACGCTCACAACCCGCCGTAGCATCAGTAATTTGATCAATACGAGGGAGAGCAAAAGGATCAGCCGGACAAGCTTTATTTAAGTCCGTGTAATCCACACACATATGCCAAGTGCCGTTCTTATTAAGCACCAGCACTGGGTTAGCCAACTACTGAGGATGAAAAACTTCAACAATGAACCCAGCCGCCAAGAGCCGGGCCACTTCTTCACCGATGGCCTTGCGCCTCTCTTCATTAAAATGACGAAGAAACTGCTTGACCGGCTTAATCTTTGGATCAATATTGAGAGTGTGCTCAGCGAGTTCTCTCGGTACACCCGGCATGTCAGAAGGTTTCCATGCAAAGATGTACCTGTTCTCACAGATGAACTCGATGAGCGCGCTTTCCTATTTCGGATCCAGATTAGCACTGATGCTAAACTGCTTGGATGAATCGCCAGGAACGAAATCAACCAGCTTGGTGTTGTCTTCCGACTTAAACTTCAAGACCGGGTCATGCTCCGTAGTTGGCTTTTTCAAAGATGTCATATCGACCAGGTCAACATTGTCTTTGTAAAACTTCAATTCCTCTGTTGCGTAGACAGACTCAGCATAGGCTACAACACCTTCATCGCACTCCAAAGCTATCTTCCGGCTTCCATGCACCGTAATGGTCCCCTTGTGACCCGGCATTTTGAGCTGCAGATAAACATAACAGGGCCTTGCCATGAACTTAGCATAAGCCGACCGTCCAAACAGGCGTGATAAGGGCTCTTGATCTTCACCACTTCAAAGGTCAACGTCTTAGACCTAGAATCATAATCATCCCCAAATGCAACCTCCAGAGCTATTTTACCAACCGGGTATGCCGACTTACCAGGCACCACACCGTGAAAGACAGTGTTTGACGGCTTAAGACTTTTATCAGTCAACCCCATGCGGCGGAAGGTTTCATAATAAAGGATATTGATGCTGCTACCTCCGTCCATGAGTACCTTAGTGAATTTATATCCTCCAACCTGAGGTGCTACCACCAAAGCCAAGTCACCCAAATTGTCAACCCGGGGCGGGTGATCCTCACGACTCCACACAATGGGCTGCTCAGACCATCGCAATTAACGGGGAACTTCCGTCTCAACGGCGTTCACAACCCTTTTATGGAGATTTTGATCCCGCTTGGATAAACTTGTGGTGAAGATGTGGTATTGCCCACCATTCAATTGCTTCGGGTTACTCTGGTATCCATATTGTTGTTGCTGATTCCCCTGACTGGACTGTTGATGATAACGGCCCTGATTGCCTTGATTGCTTTGGTGACCCTGAAAACCGGAATTAGAACCGCCACCACCGTAACCCGGGCCATGAGAACTGGAACCTGAGCCGCCGCCTGGCCCATGATTTTTCTGGAACAAGTCAGAATGTTTGAACTCCTTCATAATGTAGCAGTCCTTCCAAAGGTGTGTGGATGGCCTTTCCCGCGAACCATGCTTTGGGCAAGGCTGATTCAACAATTGCTCCAGATTTATACCTGACCCTCCTGCCCGAGGAGGTGGCTTTCCTTTACGGCACTCACCATTGTTCCGCGTGTTGGTATTGGCCACAAAATCTGAATTATTATCAGCCTTGCGTTTACCGTTGCCTCCCTGACTCGTTGGGTTATGATGCTGGCCCATAGTGTTGCCACTCTTCTTTCTCTTTACCGGCTTTCATCATCAGACTCGGGGTCCTTGGTACTATCAGAGTCGGCATATTTAATTAAAGCTGCCATCAGCTCCCCCATATCATTGCAGTGGCGCTTGAGCGGCCCTAACTTCTGTTTAAGAGGCAAAAAACGGCAATTCTTTTCTAACATGAGGACCGCTGAGCCGGCATTGATGTTATCCGATGAATGTAGGATGGCTTTGACCCGGTGCACCCAATGGGTCGTTGACTCACCCTCCTCTTGGGCACAGGCATCTAAATCCACAATCGACAATGGGTTGTTTGCATGTATCTTTAAAATTCTGGATGAACCGGGCCTTCAACTCAGCCCACGATCCAATCAAATTGGCAGGCAATCCCTTTAGCCAAGTACGGGCTGTCCCATCCAGCATCATGGTGAAATATTTAGCACACGCGGCATCACTGACCTCCAGCAACTCCATAGCCATCTCGTAACTCTCAATCCAAGCCTCAGGGGGTAAGTCGGCTGTGTAGTTGGGCACCTTACCAGGTCCTTTGAAATCCTTGGGCAGACGCTCATTACGTAGAGCCGGCAGTAAACATGGTACACCCGTGCTTCTAGAGGTCAAAACTGCCTTCACCGAAGTTGTCGGATAAACCGGAGATGGTTGATGAGCCGCGTACTGAGCCGCCAGCTCAGCCTCTCGACGGGCTCTATCCTGTTCCATCAGGTTATGAGTATTACGGGGCGAGTCATGTCCACGGGACGAGTTACGATGCTGCTCACTGCTTGACACCACTGGGGAGTCCATGTGTCTGCTATAACTCAGGCTTGGGCGAGGGGTTGAATGGATCCTTTCACGACTGTAAGAGTAAGCCTCCTGCTGAACCAATGTTGTCTGAAGAAGCTCTCTAGCCCTCTGCGTTTCAACCGCAGCTGGAGACTCGCCTTCAACTGGGAGAGACGCCAATCGCAACACCGCAGCGATCATATTATCAAAAGGGTTAGAGTAATGACCCGGTGGTGTCGGCACGTGTTGTGGTGAGATATTATTCTGACGGGGTGGGTCAGCCGTGCGTGGTTGAGCCGACGCTCCAGTCCCAGGCGCAGCTACTGCCCGGTTTACCCCCGATGGGTCAATGGTCCTTGCACCGGGTGTGTTGAAGAGGTTCCTCGCCTCGTAAACCGGAGGCAGACGAGTCCGGTGTCTTCTCCTCATGACGTCGTTCGAAGCATTCTGGTCCAATGAGAGCTGGAAGGAATCAGCCTGGATCCATTGTGCCTGAGCATCCAGAACCGCTCATTCTGTTGTCATCCTTGCATCCTCAGCTGCCAGATCCTCCTTGGCTTGAGCTATCTGATCTCGCAATTTTGCGACTTCCGCGTTATGCTGATCTTGATCCGCCGGGTTAATATTTGCTGCTACCAATGTTGTCAAATTGTCCAGCAAATCAGTCAAAACCTGAGCCGGTGGGTGCACAAGGCCTCCTGCCCGGCTGCCGTCGCTGTTGCTAACCCGGAAATCATCGCCGCTGCAGTCGTAGAGTTCTGCGCTGGCTGTGTACCGGCCATGAAGATTGCGACCCGGTTCGGCGGCTCGTAGGGGTCCAGAATACTGTCGCCATCGGAACAACCCCCAAGCCTGCCGTCCTGCAGTTGATATAATGAAGTAGTCTCGCCCGTGGATGACTCACCATTAGAATAGATGGTCGTCTCACCGTCAGACATAGATCCTTCCTCAAATTCTCCCCCATGGATGAATCCAACGAAGGCACACTTCATGGCTGGTTGAACCCGGGCGGGTCTCGCACGCTGAGCCGTCTCGATGATGTCGGTGCAGATGTCCGCCTCAGGGCCCGGTTCACCGATTTTGCCGATGAAGACGTGGATTCCGCCGAAGGGGACCCGGTACCCGTACTCAATTGAGCCGGCCTCAGGGCCCCAGCCTGCATCGTCGATGTAGAGCTTGCCGCAACGACTCCTGGTCATCCGGCCCACAACATATTCCTTGATCCCTTTGAAGTTGCCCTTCAAGAACTCGAAACCACCGTGCGCTGGCCCCATAGTGGGTGCCAACTATCGTGGAATTGTTACGGCAGATGTCCTAGTGGAAGGACTTAGTCATGGAGCCATTGCGATGTAGTTAGCTTAAAGGGGTTAAACGGGACAAAGGACACATGAGTTTATACTGGTTCGGCCCCTTGTGGTGAAGGTAAAGGCCTAATCCAGTTTGAGGTGGTATTACTTATGTTTCGATTACCAGGGAGCGAATACGCTTGACCTAGCTTTCGATCTGTTGTCTCTTGCCCTAAACCGCTGCCGGGTCGTCCCTTTATATACACAGGTCGACGCGCCGCGGCTTACAGAGTCCCGGCCGGCTCATAACAATGTGTCGCGGCTCGGTGACCAAATATACATGTCTTACAATACAAGTCATGCCTATATGGCGGTTTACACCTATGGGCCTTAAGTCGTTGTTGGGCTTTGGGCTCTTAATAGTCGTCATCATGAACTGCCATCTTCGATGCCTTCATGGGCTTCATGATAAACAACCACCGTTGGTATAACCCGGCCCCTTATGGGCGGGTCATACCCATTAGTTATATCCCCAACAGAAGTCATACTAGACTTCTTCTTCCTCCGATTGATTGCCACCCACTGGAGATTAAAAACCATACCGAACCAATAATAAAGAGAAGTGGCACCTGCAAATGCCCTCGCCACACTAGGCATTTAAAGACCACAATAACCACTCGCTGCTTGAAACAAGATCTAGAAGTCAGTGAATAAACATCAGTTGGAGCATCATGCCACGTAGTACATGTTTGCAGTCCATCCTACCGGTCATGAGATTTGTAGAAACTGGACCATGTTGTAGAACAACACAGAAGAAGATGTCGAATTCGTTGCATCAATAGCCAACCATGTCTCCTTGATTGAGACACTAACTATCAAGATTCAAACAAACCCAACATATCCGGTGACACAAACTCTTCATCGATGTCGGACCAGTCATCGTTGAGGTAGGGAGAGGTTGGAGAGGCCTTATTCAAACACATTTTTGTCGCCATCACTTCATCAATGCCACCAGAGGAAAAAAAACCTGAGAAAAAGACAAGCGAAATAGATGGGTCCCCACCCCTCTTGCCGCCGACAAGGCTGTCAAACAGAGGAGAGGAGGGGGACCAAGGTGGTAGCGTGGAGGAGACCCTTGGGGGTTGTGGCTAGGTTGGCAATGGAAGATGGGGATCTATTTTTTCCTTGAAACATCCATCAATTAATACAGGTTCAATGTTATCTGGATGACTGGATTGTTCCAGAACACTGAGTCATCGACCCACACTAGTGCATGTCTATTTCAACTAGTTGGAGCCAACTGAATCATCAGTTTCACATAGTCACATCCCTTGGAGCCAGGCGAATCTTTTCACCAAAGCAAACATTGGCAGCCGTACATGCCTTGTGTCTGGACAAAGAAGTGAACTACCTCCCTACTATTAAGTGAAAAATTAGAATGCAAATAATAAAAGTAAATAAATCAAAACAATGCATTACCCACATAGTAAATGTTACACGAAACATAGCAATAGGTGCCCCGAATTTGTTAAACTGCGTATTCCTTGCATGTGATATTTACTGACATATGAACATGAGAATCTTCCTTATGCTAATTTCAAGTATTTCGTTTATGTTCCATGCCCAATGTTCATTTGTCTTGAATCATTTCTTAAGGTACTCTGTGACTTATTTTCCTGGGGCAACATCACCCCATAATGTTAACACCTGCATTGCGCATGCACACACACTATTTTTTTCTTCAGAATCCTACTAGATAGTAGTATTCACTCAAAAAAACCTAGATAGTAGTTAGCAGAAAAAGGTACGTCCTGGATCTAGGACCTGGGGCCCGTGGCGAGCACCACCCTTGTGGCCCAGTACCAACAATTGGTGGTGTCTCCTAACAACCATCGGAAGGGGAATCCTATTTGGTGCATATGTCGCTAGTTAGCGACTGACGCAGCGACTATTTGTCGCATGCCGACGAGCGCTGGTAACCATTCGGCTCACAATGGTTTCATGATTACCTAGTTGGGTTCCTCCTTCTTTAGGTGAATCAACCTGCTTTTTTACTGTTTTTTTGGTTTTTTTTTGTTTTTTCTGTTTCCATTGCTGTTTTATTGGTTTTCTTCCTTCCTTAACCGGTTTTCACCGGTTTTGTTGTTTTCCTTTATCCTTCTCCATTTTTCTTTGGTTTTCTTTTTTTCTCCATTTTTCTTTGGTTTACTTTTTCTTTCTCCATTTTTCATTTTTCCTTTGTTTTTTCTTATGTTTGTTTTCGTCTTCACTCTACATTTCGGTACATGACAAAACATTTTTTTGTAACAAGTGATCAACATTTTTTATATACACGTTCAACATTGTCTCAACATTTTTTAAAAACTTGCTTAACATTTTCATAGTTATTCCAAAAAATAAATACTTGATCAAGATTTTTAATACTTATTCAAAATTTTCAAATACTTTTCAACATTTTTCATACACTCGTTCAACATTTTTAATACCTATTCAGCATTTTTAAATACTTGTTCAACATTTTAATACTTATTCGACATTTTCAAATACTTATTCATCATTTTCAAATCCTTGTTCAATATTTTTAAGTACTTGTTCAACATTTCTTATATACCCGTTCAACATTGTTTAATACTTGGTCAACATGTTTCAAATACTTGTTCAACATTTTTCATATACTCGTGCAACATTTTTTGAAATTTGTTCAACATTTTCCAATTCTTGTTCAAAATTTTATAATACTTATTCAACATTTTTCAAATGTATTTTTGAAGAGTGTATATATATATATATATATATATATATATATATATATATATATATATATATATATATATATATATATATATATATATGCAAAACAAAGAAATAGGTTGGTGTTGCCCACGCTGGTGGGCCGGCCCAGACGCTCGCGCGCTTCAGCGAGTCGGGCGCCTTGATTCGCTAAACGCGAGGAATAGCGCCCACCAGCGACCGATACCCCTCGCTGCTGCTATGTATGCATTGCCCCCCCCACCCCCACACACACACACACACACAGTTATTTTGGTGTGTTTTCCCCTTTTTTTTGCTTTTTTATATTCGTTCTTTCTTTTTCATCTTCATTCTTTTTTTCAATGTTCGTTCATTCTTTGTTCTCACTTTATTTACATTTCTTACTTTTTAAATATGAAATTTTTTCATAATTTTTTTCGAATTTGTAAACATTTTTTACAAATATGTGAACATTTTTTATGAAATTACAAACACTTTTACAAAATTTTGAAGATTATTTTGAAAATCGTGAATGATTTTTGAATTGGCAAACGTTTTGAATTGACAAACATTTTTTAAAAATTATGGAACAAATTTTGGAATTCATGTACATTTTCTGAAGAAATTTTTCTAATTCATGAATTGTTTTTGTGAACATTTTACAAAACTTCAGGAATTTTTAATTCGTAAATATTTCTTCATATTCATGAACATTTTTGAATACATGATTATTTTTTATTTTCTGAATTTTTTTCCAAAACCGTGATTTTTTTTTGAATATGCGAGCATTTTTATAATCACAAAGAGTTTTTTGAATCCGCATTCATTTTATGTTTTCTCGAACAATTTTTTCAAAATCCGGAATTTTGTTCAAATTTGGAACTATTTTGATATCCCAAATTATTTAGAGAAAACAATAAGTTAGAAAAAGAAGAAGAGAAAAGCGAAATGAAAAACAGGGTGCCCCGCGCATGGGCCGACCCAAAAGGGGGCGCAAGGGAATGAGGGTTTGCGATGGCTCGTTCTGCCAGCGCCCAACACACCAAATAGGAGATCCCTACCTACGGAGGATGTGCTGATGCATCGAAATATGTCGACTACTAGTACGTGCGCTGTCTGCAGAGTGGAAGATTCATGGAGGCATAGCCTGGTCGATTGCACTGTGGCACGATGTGTTTGGGCGATGGTGGATCACGACCTTCTGGACCAGCTGATAGCGAACGGAGAACCAAATGCAAAGTCCTGGCTATTCACTATGATAGAGTCATTACCACATGATGTCTTTATCAAAATGACAATGACACTTTGGGCCATTTGGAAGGCGAAGAGGAAGCTCTCAATGAGAGTGAAAGACTCATCTAATGGTGAAATTTTTTATTGCAGAGCTGAGCAATATTTGTTGGCATCAAGTGTGAAGAAATGGGAAACTTCGCCACTTGTGAAGTACAAGATCACTGTGGACATGGCTATATCGAGCGAAGCTCGTCTAGGTACAGCAGCCGCGGTATGTCGAGACGAACAGTGGGTGTATATGGGCTCTTCTGTTTATGTTATAAGGGGTATGACAAATCCTACATTTCTTGAAGCGGTGGCATGTCGTGAAGGCCAATCTTTTTATCGAATACGCACAAATGTACATATTATATATTAAAAAGGGGAGTGGGGGTAAAGTGCCTCTCTACGCTGATGTTACATATTACAACATGAACACCAACTCCACACCACCCACAACAATGAAGCTAACTACTCGTCGTAGCCCACTCTGCTAACTCTCCGAGGAAGGTGCTAACGTCCCCCTTGAGCATCCCCACTTGCTTCCATGCTCTGTCCCTCGGCCTCAATTTTGAGAATAACATGGCTGGATGGGGCCGCGCCGTCAAACACAATGGCTCGCAGTGCTTCCACAGCTGAGTGTTGGGCTAGGTCCCTCCACATGGACGTGTGTTGGCAGCCCAACATCAGCCCACACAAGTCCAACACATATGAACCGTTGATCTGTTCTGCATCCAATGGTTGAGAGCGCTTCCAAGGGAAGTGAAGCAAGAAGAAAACCCTAGCCACTCCACCCCTTGCTGGTGGTGGCTGCCATTCGTGAGAGTGAGAGAGAGAGAGAGAGAGCACACAAGAGAAAATACAACCTGAGAGAGAGGAAGAAGAAGAAGCAGAGGTGATGTCCAGATTTGCTGCATCTGACTAGACAGTGTTCAAGCTGGTGATTGGAGGCTCAAACGTGCTTGGATCGACCCCAAACTTGGTGAGCTCGTTCCTTACTTTGAGTACTTCGATTTGGTTAGCTGGTTTGAGGATTGGGTCAGTGGAGCATCAGATTTGAGAGTGGTTTTGTCAGCTCTGACTGCTGCAGTTTCAGAACAGAGTAGTTTTGGGAGACGAACAGTTTGGGTAGGCAAACGATGTCCGATTGAGCTGAATTTTGGAGGGGATCTCAGGAACTCGTGTGTCTACTTGTCTGCCAAATTTGGTGTTGTTTGGTTCAGCGGTTTAAGAGCAGTTTGCAAAACACTGAAGGGTACAGAAGCTGCGTAAACTCTGCTTTGCTGAAATCTTACTTCTTGTGGTTGTTGTTCTTTGTTGCGGTTGGCAACGTGGAGAGTGTGTTGTAAATCTCTCTAGAGGTTCTAGAAGACTTTGTACTCATCATTCTCATAGTGAAGTTGTGTGGACGGTCGGTCCACAGCCGTGGTTTTTACTCCTCAAGTGAGGAGGTTTTTCCACGTTAAATCCTGTGTCACTTGTGCATGTTGTTTGTGTTATTCCGCTGCTTACTTGTTGGTTGAAGCTGTCCTCAAAGTTCATCACAGGTGAAGGGGGTTGTGTAGTGTGCATATTTGCCGTGTCGGTGAATTTGTGCAGCGCATTGTTGCTGTCCAGCCCCAACAAAGTGGTATCAGAGCCTTGGTTTGCTTGTGCAAATTGCTGAGTTTCTTGTGGTGAAAGATGGAAGTGAATACCAGCAGGATGATATCTTTGAATGGTACAAATTATCAAGCATGGAAGGGAAAGATGGAGGACTTGTTGTATGTGAAAGAATACTGGAAGCCAGTGTTCTCCACTGAGATGCCGGAGGGCATTGAGGAAGGTCAGTGGAAGGTACTTCATCGCCAAGCTTGTGGGTTCATTCGGCAATGGGTCGATGACAATGTTTTGAACCATATCATTGATGAGACACATGCACGCACCTTATGGCAGAAATTGGAAGAGTTGTTTGCCCGGAAAGAAGGTACAAACAAGATGTTCTTGATCAAACAATTGATGTGCTTGAGGTACAAAGAGGGCACTCTAATTGCAGATCATGTGAATACATTCAAGGCATTATAAATCAGCTTTCTTCAATGGGAATAACATTTGAAGATGAAGTGAGAGCTTTGCTGCTACTAGGCTCATTACGGACAGCTAGGAGACCTTTAAGGTCACGGTTTGCAATTCAGCACCTAATGGAGTTGTCACTTGGAATCTTGTGAAAACCAGGGTACTAAATGAAGAGTCGAGAAAGGTGGCTGAAGCCACTTCTTCCTCACATTCAGAGGTGCTAGTCACTCAGTCCGGGGAGAAGCAAGAGCAGAGGTCCGGTAAAGGGGCAGAAAGAGGTAGAAGCAAATCAAAAGTAAGTATGCTGATTATGAGTGCCATCACTGCCATCGGAAGGGCCACATTAAGTGGCAATGTGACAAGTGGAAGAAAGACAAAAGAAAAGAAGAAACAAGATCGAAGCAAGTTGGCGGTGATAGTGACACGGAGTGCAACCGAGTTACTGCAGTAGAAGAGGACATCATGCTTGTTATGCATGAAGAAAATGAGGGCAGATTTGGTTCCTTTGTTGAGGAGAGGATCACCGATGTTTCGATGAAACCGTCAACCTTGTGGATGGTGACGAGATGATTTGGATACGGACAGCGGTGCTACCATTCATGCTACATCTCGCAGAGAGCTCTTCACTAACTATATATCGGTGATTTTGGTGTTGTGAAGATGGGGAACAATGATAGAGCAGCCATCATTGGAAAAGGAGATGTGCATTTGGAGACCGCAAATGGTACAAGGTTAGTCCTCAAATCTGTGAGGCATGTTGAGGCACTTCGTCTCAACATTATTTCAGTTGGTTTGCTTGATGGAGATGATTACTTGAGCAGTTTTGGAAAAGGGCGTACAAGCTCACCAAAGGCAACATGATTGTTGCAAGAGGTAAAATGGTCTCAGTTTTGTATCATGTTCATGCTAAGCTCTTTAGTGCTTCATCAATGCACTAGAGAAGGATGATCATTGTGCTTTATGGCATAAGAGACTTGGGCACATGAGTGAGAAGGGATGACCGTGCTAGTGAAGAAAAAATTGTTGAAGGGTGTGAAAGGAGTTCACATCAAGAAATGTTCAGATTGTCTAGCAGGAAGCAACACCGAGTTGCCTTCAAGACTCTACCTCCTCACAAGAAGCCGAGAAGCTGGACTTGATACATTCCGATGTTTGTAAAATGTCGGTAAGATCTCTTGGTGGTGCTAAGTACTTTGTGACTTTTATTGATGACTTTTCCAGGAAGGTTTGGGCCTTCACTTTGAGGACCAAAGATCAAGTACTAGGTGTATTCAAGCAATTCCAAGCCTCGGTTGAGAGAGGAACTGAGAAGAAGATCAAGTGCATTCGCACTGATAATGGAGGAGAGTACATTGGGCCATTTGATGCATATTGCAAGCAGCAAGGTATTAGGCATCAATTTACTCCCTCGAAGACACCACAACTGAATGGTCTTGCTGAGAGGATGAACAGGACAATTGTGGGAGAGTTAGATGCTTGTTGTCAAGTGCAAAGCTACGTAAACACTTTTGGGGTGAGGCTTTGATGACTGCAGTTTATCTTATTAATCTCTCACCAAGTTATCCTTTGCAGGGAGATGTTCCTAACAGGGTTTGGTGTGACAAGGACGTCTCATATGACCACCTGAAGGTTTTTGGGTGCAAGGCCTTTGTTCATATTCCTCAAGATGAAAGGTCAAAGCTTGATTCGAAGACACGACAATGTATCTTTCTTGGTTATGGTGGTGATGAGTTTGGCTACAAGCTGTTTGACCCTATAGCAAGGAAAGTTGTGAGAAGCCGTGATGTTGTGTTTGTTGAAGACCAAACAATTGAGGATATTGTGAAGAAAAAGGGGCAGGTTCCTCCTCAGCAGCAGCAAGACATGATTGATTCTGACCCAGTTCCTGCAGCTCCAGCTCCTGTGCAAGTTGAAGCAGATCGAAGATGTACAAGATGATGTACATGGTGGTGCAGGTGAAGAAGATGCTCCCCAGCAGCAGCAACAAGAGTATGATGCTGAAGTTGATGATCCGGATCAGCAGGAAGCACCAGCACCAGAAAGTCCACCAGCTGCTCCACTCAGAAGATCCAACAGGGGTCGAATTCCTTCCAGCAGGTATCCCTCAGATCAATACGTGGTGTTATTATCTGACGGTTCAGAACCTGAATGCTTTGTAGATGAAATGGAAGATGAGCACAAGAAGGAGTGGAAAAAGGCTATGCAAGAAGAGATGGATTCCTTGCATAAGAATCATACTTATGAGTTGGTGAAGTTGCCCAAGGGCAAGAAAATTTTGAAGAACAAGTGGGTCTACAGAATCAAGCAAGAAGAGCACACATCACATCCAAGGTACAAAGCCAGGCTAGTTGTAAAAGGATTCGACCAGAGGAAAGGAATTGACTATGATGAGATCTTTTCTCCGGTTGTGAAGATGACATCCATAAGAGTAATCCTTGGCATGGCAGCAAGTCTCAACTTGGAGGTTGAGCAAATGGATGTGAAGACTGCATTCCTTCATGGTGAGTTGGAGGAAGAAATATACATGGAGCAACCTGAGGGGTTTCTTGTGAAAGGCAAAGAAGACTATGTGTGCAAGCTGAAGAAAAGTCTCTATGGCCTGAAACAAGCACCAAGACAATGGTACATGAAGTTTGAAACTGTCATGGGGGAGCAAGGCTACAAGAAGTGTAGCTCAGACCATTGTGTATTTATTCAGAAGTTCTCAGGTGATGATTTCATCATATTATTGCTCTATGTTGATGATATCCTGGTTGTTGGCAAGAATGTCTCTAGGATTGCTAAGTTGAAGAAGGAGTTGAGCAAATGTTTTGCTATGAAAGACTTAGGTCCAGCAAAGAACATTCTCGGAATGAGAATTGAGCGAGACAGAAATAGCAACAAGTTGTACTTGTCTCAAGAGAAGTATATTGAGAAGGTACTTCAGAAGTTCAGGATGGAAAATGCTAAAGTTGTGAGTTGTCCACTAGCAGCCCATTTCAAGTTGAGTAAAAAGCAATGTCCTACCACTGCTGAGCAGAAAAAGGAAATGCATCATGTTCCTTACGCTTCAGCGGTTGGGAGTTTGATGTATGCTATGGTGTGTACAAGGCCTGACATTGCTCACGCGGTTAGTACTGTGAGCAGATTTATGTCCAATCCAGGAAGACCTCATTGGGAAGCCGTGAAGTGGATTTTGAGTATCTTCGGGGCAGCACAAATCTGAAACTTTGCTTCGGTGATGGTGAGGCAAAGCTGATTGCTTTTTCAGATTCTGACATGGCTGGAGATGTTGACCGAAGAAAGTCTACCTCAGGTTACTTGGTTACCTATGCAGGGGGAGCGGTGTCATGGCAAAGCAGGCTGCAGAAGTGTGTGGCATTGAATACAACTGAAGCTGAATTCATTGCTGTAACAGAGGCGAGCAAAGAGCTATTGTGGCTAAAACGGTTGGCTTGTGAGCTTGGTTTTAAGCAAGACAAGTATGTGTTGTTTTGTGACAACCAAAGTGCTATTCACTTGAGTAAGAATGCAAGTTTTCATTCAAGGTCTAAGCATATAGAAGTCCGTTATCATTGGATTCGAGATGTGTTGTATTCCAAGAAAATGCAACTTGAGAAGGTTCACACCGATGACAATGGGGCTGATATGTTGACTAAAGTGGTGACAAGGAAGAAGCTCGAAGTATGCCGTCGGCTCGCTGGCATGGCTACCGGAAGGCAGTGAGGCCCTCCATGATGTCGGGAGGGGGAGTTTGTTGGGCTAAGTCCCTCCACATGGAGGTGTGTTGGCAGCCCAACATCAGCCCACACAAGTCCAACACATATGAACCGTTGATCTGTTCTGCATCCAACGGTTGAGAGCGCTTCCAAGGGAAGTGAAGCAAGAAGAAAACCCTAGCCACTCCACCCCTTGCTGGTGGTGGCTGCCATTCGTGAGAGTGAGAGAGAGAGCACACAAGAGAAAACACAACCTGAGAGAGAGGAAGAAGAAGAAGCAGAGGTTTTGTCCAGATTTGCTGCATCTGACTAGTCAGTGTTCAAGCTGGTGATTGGAGGCTCAAACGTACTTGGATCGACCCCAAACTTGGTGAGCTCGTTCCTTACTTTGAGTACTTCGATTTGGTTAGCTGGTTTGAGGATTGGGTCAGTGGATCATCATATTTGAGAGTGGTTTTGTCAGCTCTGACTGCTGCAGTTTCAGAACAGAGTAGTTTTGGGAGACGAACAGTTTGGGTAGGCAAACAATGTCCGATTGAGCTGAATTTTGGAGGGGATCTCAGGAACTCGTGTGTCTACTTGTCTGCCAAATTTGGTGCTGTTTGGTTCAGCGGTTTAAGAGCAGTTTGCAAAATACTGAAGGGTACAGAAGCTGCGTAAACTCTGCTTTGCTGAAATCTTACTTCTTGTGGTTGTTGTTGCTGTTGCCGGTTGGCAACGTGGAGAGTGTGTTGTAAATCTCTAGAGGTTCTAGAAGACTTTGTACTCATCATTCTCATAGTGAAGTTGTGTGGACGGTCGGTCCACAGCCGTGGTTTTTACTCCTCAAGCTGAGGAGGTTTTTCCACGTTAAATCCTGTGTCACTTGTGCATGTTGTTTGTGTTATTCTGCTGCTTACTTGTTGGTTGAAGCTGTCCTCAAAGTTCATCACAGGTGAAGGGGGTTGTGTAGTGTGCATATTTGCCGTGTCGGTGAATTTGTGCAGCGCATTGTTGCTGTCCAGCCCCAACACTGAGCTCCCAGACCACGAGGGTTAAGATTGTCCTAGCATCCTTCTTGGATCTTCCCATTCCACCCTTATCTCGGTGTACCATTGCGAAATGATCTCACGCCTCCACGGTGCCCACTCAGGCTTGCCCACCGCACCACATCTACTATCCAAACTTCCCTCGCAAACACACAATTGAGGAGTATACGGTTTATGGTTTCTTCCTCTTGGTTGTAGAACGGGCATTGCTCTTGGTGGTCCTGTCCACGCCTGGCCAAATGGTCGGACATCCAACACCTGCTCTATAGGGAAGGCCATGCGAAAAGACGGCATCGAAGTGGAGCCCTGGATCTCCAAGTGAACTCAGCCGTCGGGGCCTCCTCGCTGCCCCAGAACCTTGCTACGTATGCTGTCCTAGTTGAGAAGCACCCGTCCTTTTCCCAGGACCATGCTATGGAGTCACGAGCGTCATGCTTTAGCTGCACCCTCGTTGTCTCAGTCCACAAGTTGAGGTACTCCTGTAACATGGGGGTTGTTAATTTCTGGCCCAACACGAGTAGCTCAACCGCTGTCCGCCAATGCCTGGCTCACAGTGCAGCTAGAGAGCACCGGGGAGTTGATACGCGCATATATGCTTGGATCTCTTCTATCCTTCGGCCATGGAGCCATATGTCGTCCCAAAATAGGGCATTGTTTCCATCCCCAACTGTGCATCGAGCCACCACCCTCACAAGTTTCCTTTATTCCTCATACACATTGATTTGGAACTCGGCCCATGGTCTTGTAGGATCAGTATGCTGCAACCACGACCATGTGGCCTGCATCGCTATATGCCTAGGCCACCTGCCCACTTTGGGGTAGAAACTGAATCCCACGGTACTGTGCATTGCCCGCCGGAGACCTGTGGTCCGGCACACCAAAGAAACCCACGGCAGAACTTGTTAATGGCTGCAATAATCTTCTGCGGGATATTGAGTGCTAGATGGCATGCAACGGGATATCGCAAAGCATTGATTGAACCAGCAGTAGGTGCCACTCTGGGGCATCTTCGCGGTGTTCCATCTTGATAATGCCCTCGCTAGTTGATCCACACTAGTAGAAAAAGGGTCAAACGTGAAGCACATTAGTGCCGGTTTGCATTAGAGCCGGCACTAATGTGTATATTAGTGCCGGTTCGTGGCGGCGATCAATAGTACCGGTTCATGGCGAACTGTAGTACCGGTTCGTATCACGAACCGGTACTAAAGAGGCTGTGTCGACTGCGGTCAGCTATGGCCCCACCATCACCATTTAGTGCGGTTCGAACCACGAACCGGTACTAATGACGTTAATGGCAGGCTGTTTTAGTCCCACATCGCTCCCTAACAAGCCTTTTACCACCTTAAATATGTTACTTCTCAAACTATCACAAGCAGTTGGTCTTCATTGAACTCTATGTGTAGGATCTCGTGGCTGCAATAGGAGTCTTCGCGGTTCTTAAATCGGTGGTAGATTCCTATTGACGATGTAGATTCTATACAAAAGATCATTGATGATCAATGTATTTTTATATGTACTAGATTCCTATTGACGATGTAGATTCTATACAAAAGATCATTGATGCTCAATGTATTTTTATATGTACTTCTATGTAGCAGAGCGCGTTTTGGCTGAAAGGCGGTACTGACCAATGTATTTTTCTCCGTTCAGATGCACAATTTAAATATGTTATTTTAAAACTATCACAAGCATTTGGTCTTCATTGAACTCTATATAAAGAAGAAGCAGAAGAAGAAGCAGAAGAAGAAGAAGAAGAGGAAGAAGAAGCAGAAGAAGAAGAAGAGGAAGAAGAAGCAGCAGAAGAAGAAGAAGCAGAAGAAGCAGCAGAAGAAGATGAAGAAGAAGAAGAAGAGGAAGAGGAAGAAGAAGAAGAGGAAGAAGAAGAAGAAGAGGAAGAAGAAGAAGAAGAAGAAGAAGAAGAAGAAGAAGAAGAAGAAGAAGAAGAAGAAGAAGAAGAAGAAGAAGAAGAAGAAGCGTTCAGTATGCACCATTCAAAGCGACGCCATCAACTTTCAACCATTTCTGCCTTCATTTGCTATTTTTCATGCATTCAATGATTTGTTTTGAGAACTAAATGACCTGGAAATTGAAAAGCACAAAAATGAACTCTGAAAAAGTTGAAACTTGGCATGGTATCATCATTTCACCCACATAGCATGTGCAAGAAAGTAGAGAGGCTTACGGCTAAAACTGGATGCACTTCGTTTACAAACTGAACAATCTCTTTCAAGTAGTCAGGTTTAAATTTAAATTAAACTCATCTGTTACAAAGGCATTTTATTTTCTAAAACTTATTACAACACCAGAATTTCTTTTTTTAAAACTTTGGTTATAACTCCAGACTTTGACCATCAAGTTTTGCAGAAAAGAAAAAATAGCAGAAAAGAAAAAAATTATATAAAAAAACTACTCAGAAATAAATAGAAGAAAATAAATATAGCAGAAAAGAAAAAACTACTCAGAAATAAATATAACAGAAAAGAAAAAAATTATATTTGCTATTTTTCAATCGTTCACAAAATGACCGTGAAATTGAAAATCACTACAAAATGAACTCTGAAAATGTTGAATTTTGGCAAACTAGATGAAAAACTACTCACAAATAAATATAACAGAAAAGAAAAAACTATACAAAAAACTACGAAGAAATAAATAGAAGAAACAGAAAAGAAAAAAATATAAAATAAATTGGGGCGCTGCCCTGTGGGCCTGCTACGCCACAGGCGTGCAATTACAGGCCCTAAAGGCCCAGCAGACTCACATGGCAGCGTGCAGAAATTAGGCCCACAAGCCTGCTATATAGAGGAGTTCAAAGAGGCAGCCGCGACTGGGCTTATAAACCAGTGCGGCTGCCCTTCGCCCGGCGAGGTGGGACTAAACTTTGCGAACTGTGGGGTGGCAGCACAAGGCCTTTAGTACCGGTTGGTGGCTCCACCGGTATTAAAGATCACTTTTTAGTACCGGTTGGAGCCACCAACCGTACTACAAGCTCGCTCTTCCGCCTCTTGGCCTGGCCAAAGTTGGCCTTTAGTACCGGTTGGTGGCTCCAACCGGTACTAAAGGCCTCTCCTATATATACAACACTTGCGAAAATCCAGTTAGATCTCTACTTCTTTCGTCTCAACCTCTCGCGCGCGCCCGTCGCCCGTCGTCGCCGCCGCCGCCCATCGTCCGTCGCGCGTCGTCGTCGTCGTCCCCGCCGCCGCCGTCGTCGTGTCGCCGCCGCCCGCCGTCGTCGTCGTCCCGCCGCCGCCGCCGTCGTCGTCGTCGTTCGCGCGCCGCCGCCCGAACGCCATGCGCCTACGCCGTCGTTCGCCGCGGTATCGTCTCTCTCGCTCTTCCCGCCGCCGTCCGTCGTCGTCGCACACGTACGCCGCCGCTCCGTACGCCCCCGCCCGTACGTGCGCCGCCCCCGCTCATACATACGGGGCGGCGGCGTACGGGGACACACACACATATACACACACATATACGTACACGTACATGCACACATACACATACACACACACACATTTTTTTACTTATTTTCTGTTTTTTAGAAAAGTTAATTAGATGATCGAATGTTAGATGAATTAGCTAGATAGAAAATTGTCGAACTAGAGATTTGAACTAGTTGAATAATTAATATAACTAGTTTATTTTTAGTAAGAAAATTGTCGAACTAGTTTATATATTTAGGTATATGAGATTTGAACTAGTTTATTTTAGTAAGAAAATTTAGGTATCTGATATTTGATGATCTAATTAAAATATTATTTGTTAATGAGTTTTTTGTTTATTTAATTTTTATATATTTTGAGTTTATATAAATGTTAGATTAATGTCGAATGTTAGATTAATTTTCATATATTTTGAGTTTATATAAAAGTTAATATAACTAGTTCATAGAATTTTTCATAGATTTTTATGAATTTTTTGTTGTAATTTTGGTCATAGAATTTTATTATGTTAGAAAGTGTTTAATGGACTTAGTTAGAGGGCAACTTGTTTATTTTGAGTAAGTACTACATTATTCTATTTATAGTAAGTGCTTAGTAGTTGAACTAGTTGAAGTAGTTTATTTTAGCAAGAAAATTAATAGAACTAGTTTCTTTTTAGTCAAATTGAGAGCACTACATGCAAGGCATATGCATATGATTAGTTGAATAATAATGATCTAATTTAGTCTTTGAATTACGAACGTATAGGAAATGTCATCATCGGACGACGAAAGTCTCCGGGAGTGCGATTGGTGCCACGACGATCGAGGTGAGTCGACAGGCCTCACCGGACGATGGTCGGCGCTTCACGATTAAGCTCGAGGAGACTTTCGAAGTTGAAACGATGCGCAACGACGACAAGTGTTTTTTTTCATAATTAAGCATGACTTCAACTATTTCAACGTGTAATTTTCATCTTTTACAATTCGAGTATAGTTGATCCCATGCCATGCAAGACGCTATGTCTTGGAGAGGATGGATTTTGAAGACCATGAAAATTTTGAAACGAAGAAAATTCACCTAAGAACCCATCATGATGTGGATTTTGAAGTAAAGTTGTATAATGCTAAGAGTGTAACCCATTTTGGTTGCAAAAATTGGGAAGCATTTTGCAAATTGTATGGTTTTGATGAGGGTATGCTTGTCACCATGGATCTTGGTGATCCTGAAATCGAGCAAGACAATATGGACATTTGGGTCCTTGTTGATACTCCTCCAGTTCTACCGCTATGTGAGTTTCTCAAACATAGTTAATTATTAATAGAACTTATATTGTTCATTTCAAAATAGTTGACAACTTATTTCCATTGACAGCTTATTTTGAAGTATCAAAGAATGTGCAGAATATGGTAGATAGAACTTACTACACCGATGGCTCTGAGTTAACTTACAAGGAGAAAACTCATCTGGTTGGATTTTGTAATGATATTGAGAATTACAATATCTACAATCGAACTCCTCAACATTATGGTCAATACGTGCCACTAGTGCACGTGTTGAACTACGGTAACTACCATGGAGATACCCTGGTAAGTTTTTTTTACTATTATGACATCCGTGCATCTTTTTGCGTACTTCTAAAACTAGTACATCATTGCTAATTACGAAGTTATTACTATGTTTTTCAACAGCTTATCCCAGAGAATTGTGTGCCCCATTTGATGTATCAGAATGGCGGCAGCGTTCGTGTTTTGAACATATATCCAGGTCATCCTACGAATCTCAACTGTCCATACCGGATTTCTAAAAGAAGTGGAGACATGACAATCAAAGGATGGAAAAAATGTATGGACAGTCGTAAGGAGCTTCTTGGAAGCAAAAGGAAGCGAGGCGCAAGAATTGGAGACAGGATGATCTCCATTCTTCATAATGGAGAGTCAGGGTCTATATTGTTTTATGCTATTTTACCTTAAGTGTGTTTAGGTCCGATCCTACCTGATACTGATGATCATGTGCTAAGAACAATTATGTAGGGTTGGGTTCGATGACTATGAGGATGATGATCGTATGACTTATTATTAATAACGAGTAGAAGTTGTATGATGATGCTTGATTAATTAGCTAGTAGGACTTGTTATTATATATGATGATGTATGATGCGAGCATGCATGAGTTATTATATATATATCTGCGGGTGAAACGAAAAAGAATTAAAATAAAAAACACAAAATTAAATGAAAAAGAAATCATAAAACCAAACCACCCCCCCCCCCCCCCAAACATTTTAGTACCGGTTGGTGTTACCAACCGGTACTAAAGGGCTCCCGGCCCCTGGAGCTGGCACGTGCCACGTGGTGGCCCTTTAGCACCAGTTCGTGCTGAACCGGTACTAAAGGGGGGCTTTAGTCTCACACTTTAGTGCCGGTTCCTAAACCGGCACTAAAGGGCCTTACGAACCGGTGCTATTGCCCGGTTCTCACCTGGCCAGCAAGTTGTGTCGCCGATTGTTTGTGTAGAGTGAGTGGCAATCCGAGGTATTTGCACGGAAAATTGCCTTGGGGATAGCCAAGGACCCGCCCCACTCTCTCCATGTCCTCAGCCGAGTAGCGGATTGGAAAAGCGGCGTTCTTGTTGATGTTGACTCGTAAGCCCGAAGCCTCCCCAAATATCTGAAGCAAAGCAGCACAAGTGTGTAGATCATCTTCATTTGGCTTGACGAAGATCGTTACATCGTCGGCAAACATCGATAGGCGATGGTTCATGCCCACGCTTGCCGGCGGTGCAAGAAGCCCCCACTCTGCTGCAAGCTCAAACAACCGCTGTAATGGCTCCATAATCATGATGAATAGCATGGGAGGAGCCCTATCTCTTGCGGAAGACCTTGGACTACATCACCTACATATTGCTTCAGATTGCAAGACAGTAATAAATCATATTCATGAAGCTACAGGAGGAAGCTACAGTGGGGTGATCAAGGACATCAGGTAGTGGGAAAGTTCTTTTATTTCATGTAAATTTGTTCACGAGTCAAGCGACTCAAACTTTAAACTGCATACTCTTTTACTAAATTAGGGTAGACACATTTGGCTGGGTCTTTCCCACGATCAGGACATTTTACTTGTAATATTGAACATTGATCAATAAAGCCTAGCAAAGGTTACTTAAAAAAATTAGATCACGTCTACAATTTAAAATCGCAAAGCCACTAGAAAATACTGTTGAATAGTGATGTTTTTGTTAGAGACACCATAAAGCCTGGGATGGCCTCAATCCTTCGCGTGTCCGTCGCTGCAGCGACTTCACCATTATGCTAGTCTGCCGCCGTCTATCAGACTTCCTCGTTGACCCCATCCCCATATATTCCATCTCACCCGCAACCGTGTGAGGCGTTGCCGCTATAAAAGCCGGTAAAATGGACAAAAATAACCCAAAGGCGAAAGTAAATTACAAAATAAACTCTCAGCGAAACTATTTCACAAAAATAACCTTTTCAGGTAGTGCCCAACACGTATGCGCTATGCTACACAGTATAGTTCCTAACGCGCGCTATGCTACACATTGTAGTTCCTAACGCGTAGGTGCTATGCTACACAGTATAGCGCTTATGGCGCTACACTGTATAGTCCAGTGGCTACGTGTTGGGCGCTACTCGAAAGGGGTTAGATTTATGAAATACTTTTGTCGAGAGTTTACTTTTTAAATTTGTTTCGTCTTTGGATTATTTTTGTCCGTTTTGCCATGAAAGCCTAGCTGCCGCATTGGTGACGCCAGACTAGTGTTGCATCCGGAGATGACCATTGTTTGTGGATCTGGCGGTGACGGTGTCGGTATTATGCCGGTGGCGCTGGACATGGCGGCGGACATGTTTCGCATCACAAAGATTATGAAATTATAAAGGGCTTGCACTTCGGGTACCTCGGAACAAATGACGACGGAAATTAGATAAATGGTAACTGTCGTGCACAGTTTTAACCGTCTGTATACTTTTTTCTAACTCGCCAAGCGAGGCCTTAATCTCGCCGCTTTGTCGGTTCCATCTGGTAAGAAAGTAGGAAACGACACACCTGATACGGACAGTCTGAACAGTTAGCCGCCGTGCCCAAGAAAGTAGGAAACCTACCTCGGAGTCTCATTCGCTCGGATGTTCAGAAATGTCTGCACCTCGAGTCCTCGACTATCGATGGAAGCTCCATGACAAAATTTCATTCGCTAAAACAAGGAAGAAGCGGCTGTTTAAAACTATTTACCGCACACGCAAACAGAAACTGTGATGGATGCACTACGGTTTAACCGCCCAACTGACCATCTCTGGGTTACAAAACCGAGGAAACGAGGCTGAGTGAACATCCCCAGTTAAACCAACATGCATAGCAATTGCTGTTCCGTGGGCTCTATATAAAGACGATGGATCGACCAATATTCTCACAACCACAAATATAATTGCAGCTGATTTGCAAGCAGCCTGACAGACATGGCTAACATGAAGCTACTAGCCGTGCTTGCTCTCGTGCAGCTCCTGTCACGCCTCCACGTCCATGGCGTCTCCGCGTCCGTGGACATGCCGACGGCGACCAGCGGCGGCGGCAGCTGCCACATCAGCGGATACCTGCCGGGCCAATCCGGCAACTGCAACCCGGAGCACGGCTCCACCTGCTGCGTCAACGGCCACCGGTACCCGCAGTACAAGTGCTCGCCCCCGGTGTCGGCCGAGACGCCGGCGATCCTGACTATAAACAGCTTCGCAGAAGGTGGAGATGGGGGTGGCAAATCATTCTGTGACAACCGCTACCACAAGGACAGCGAGCTGGTGGTGGCGCTGTCCACGGGGTGGCTCCGCCTGGATGGCACGAACAGGTGCAACAAGATGATCCGTATCAACGGGAACGGACAGTCCGTGACGGCCAAGGTCGTCGACGAGTGCGACTCGGTGTACGGCTGCGACAAGGAGCACAACTTCGAGCCGCCGTGCCCAAACAACGACGTGGACGCGTCGCCGGCCGTTTGGAAGGCGCTGGGCCTCAACGGGAACATTGGAGAGTTCAAGGTCACTTGGTCTGATGTGTGAACACACATATGTATCGCTCCTCACTTGTTATATGCAGCTGCCGTAGGGGTGTGCGCGCGCGCGCGCAGTGCTACTGTTGGTGACGCGGAATTGCTGCTATTTAAATAAGTCAATGCTCACATGTATTTGCTATTTTCCCAAGTTTATGTATTTGCCCTCTTTGGGTGACATATGTACTGCTCCTCCCATTTACAAATATAAGCTGTTTTTGGATTTTTCAGTATAGAATACATACAGACTGAAATGAGTGAATAAACGTAAAACATGTATACATACATCCGATTCAGGAATTTTTTCAGAACATTTTATATTTATGAACGAAAGGAGTATTATATATTGTATTTTTCTTGAACTTGTGCCGGGACAGGTCATCTGTTTTCACTTGTCTGAACCGCCGCTACAATAGACTAATTAACCATTAATTGGCCCTTAAACCCCCCACCTCCATCGATGGGTTTCACGCCCTAAGTGGCTAAAAGTTGGTAGAGGGCTTCGTCTTCATTGACATACATTATAGTAATGATAGTCATGTGCTTCTAGAGCATAGTTTTAAGTACCGGACTATGCAAAATAGTGTCCGGCCCTTAAAATAAGCTATAGCCGGCTATTTCACAATTTTATTAGACAATTATACATAAATTCAATTAGCGGTAGCCTAGTAAAACCGCTATAGCGGGCTATAGCCGGCTATTTAAAACTCTGATCACAGGTAAGTTTCTATGTATTAAGAAAATAGAATATTTCCAAAACAACACATCGAGAAAACGTGAAATTTTAAAAATATGTTACAAAAAACAATAAAAGAAAAAAATGAAAATAAAATAAAATGGAAAAACAACAATAAAAGTAAAAAGAATAAAAAGAAAGCCTCAAACTCTTTGCATATGTTGGCCAAGGCACGCGGACCCCTGCACACGTAGTAAACATGTGCGCAACGTTCTTCCGCCTAGGTGAGTTGGCTTGCCACCTTCTCCGTGTAGATGCCCTGCTTTGGCTGGAACGAGCAACACAACGAGCACACGTGGGCAACAACATGCGAAAGATGCTCTACATGGGCTGATAAACTGGGACAGGGAGAGGAAATACTCTGGAGCACGATGGTCAAAACATTTATAGCGACCTTAGTAAAGGAGAAGATGCGACCTCTGTGAAAAAAACTGATTGCATCTTTTAGTTAAAATATCAATACCGAGAGTGGTGTGTATTAGATGAAAAAACTGATTGCATTTTAGTTAAATTTTCGTATCGGAGTGGTGTGTACATATTAGATGAAGTAGATCCCAATTTACGAGACATTCTCAATGATGAAAATATGTGTGCGAAATATATTCTCAACTATATGCCATCATACTCTATGCAATGCCTAGATCTAAATTAACAATCATAATAAGCATGGCATGGTTCCAATCACTCCGAGTGGATTATTAACAATGGATATTGGCTTTTCGGATTATGGACGTCCATGAGATATAACATATTATCCTAATTTATGTTTGTTAGAATAAATCCGAGGCACCCCGTCGATCATCCGAGGACCAAGTAATCACACGAGCAAGACACCGAGATTTGTTAACGAGATTCACCGATATGGCTATATCCCCGGGGCCTGACTACGGGCGCTCCTCCCCGTGACACCGTCACAATACCGCACATCGGCCACCCGGGCGCCGGCACACGCCGCCGGCTCCCCCTTGCGCGCCTGTGCTATTATGTTGACATAGGTTACATTGTGTGTCTATCCTCGCTATATATGAGAGGCCTAGGATACAAGTGTCCTACTAGAACACGACTCCGTATCCTATCTAAACACAATACTACTCAAAGTCCAACTGTAACCTACCTTGTATACAATATTCGACACAACTCTAACAAACTCCACCTTGGCGAATATTCTTCACCACATTGAATTCGTCAATGTGTCAAACTTCCATGTACATTGGACTTAAGCTTATCCCATGAGTACCGCTGCTACTCCAAAGACTTCACGTGACTCCACCTGCAACTTGTAGTCCCTTCTTTTCTTGACCACAGTCAACACTCGAGCAAAATTAAGTTCCACGTTACTCTAGTTTGCGCTCCCAACTTTAGAGTATCAGTCCAACGCCATCACACACTGATCACTGACCTGCGTGAAAGTGAACAACTCACATACTGGGTGTCACACATAAGAGTTACCTGAACTCAACATCACCGCTCCTTGCTTGACCGCCTCTCTGAAACTTGAAAGAATTTCACTGTTCCTTATAGTCATTCCAAATCAAATTCACAGTTGTCTCACCACATGTATGACCACCAGAGCCTTGGCCCGTCTCCATGCCTCCGTGCTAACCGCACGCCTCGCGGCTATTACTGCGTCGAGCCTCCGCTGTCCCGGTCGAGTCTCAAGGGTCACGAAACCACACCACCCAACCCCCACTGCAGAGTACCACCGATCATCACCGACCGATGACGAGTTTTACGCTTCCATCAGACCACTAGGCTCCAGTCCGAACTACGTGCCACTCGCTTTTTCCCGCTGAAATAGGCTTCGATTCTATGGATCCTTACATCGTAGCCCCTCAATCCAGCTCCACCTTCAACATGACTCCATGGTAGATGATCAGTCCACCCTCGCACCCCGTCGACTTCAAGCTCCGTGTGTACACCACCTTGAATCAACCCCACGCCATAGTCTTGTCGAAGCCGCACAAACCATCGGGGTCTGCGCCACGTGTTTCCACGCCCAGAAGTCGGTCACCATCAGCATCACGCTCATATTTCGCTGTCGCCGATCCCGCCACCGTGTTCTGTTCCAACCGACTCACGTCGATCCGTCAGACTACCTAGTCCGACCTAGCCGAATTTGTCCGACTGCAACGACACGCTCAAGGCTCCCAAATCGTCTTTCATGAATTTCCATCCATCATATGATAATTCCATCTCAGCTGACATGAGTTCCCGCAATGCCTTCAAACATCCCTATTGTGCCAACAATTTTTTCACCCTTGTCTCCCATAACCCAAAGCTTCTAGTTCCGACCTGGTACCCGATGGTGCCATGATTCTTTCTATGGCTGACCCGTGAAAAATTATCCAAGCTTCTTACGCGATGTCCTTCAAGTACACAACATGTGTACTACTAGTAGCCTAGTTGATCTTCACGTGATTTAACTCCTGGATCCTGACTCAACTCTTGATGCTATTTGCTTTGCCCTCGTCCTTGCGGTAGTTTCAATGGATTTCATCTTTCCGGCGATTGATGCCGGCCTATCTCCGTGTCACGTAGAGACTCCGTCTCCCTTTTGATCCAAACAAATCTCCTACTGCTTTTCCTTCAGCTCTGCACGTTCCAGCGCCACGCAATCTCATAGTACAGACCACGTTTAGTGCCCCACCTGACGTTCACCACACGCCGACCAACCCAGCCGTGACTGGCCCGAATAGCCATCACGCGAGCCTGGCGCTACGCGTTACGCCGCAGCCGCCGCACTGTCCGTGTAATCTGATCCAATCTCGCCAAGTTGCGTACTTGCGCCTATGCAGCCAGAAGGTCTCTGATTGCTATTACGCCGAATCCGAATGGATCTCGTTGCCACCGTTCCGATCCGTCGAGAGCTACCCTAGTACGCGTGTTGCTCGCTGCGATCGATCAACCAGCCGCTGCTTGCACAACCACTGCTGCCGCCACATACACGCTCTCGACCGTATCGATCAGGTCTCTCCGAAAGAACGCGCCGCCACCGATGCTTACGGCTTGCTATACCAAAAAACGCCAAAACCTGTTGGATCGGTCCTCGTCCGCAAACGTCGCTCTACGGCGACATGTTCCGTACGAACAATGTTGATCCACGTCGAGCGCTTTTCTTCCTCTAGATCAACAATTCGCAACCTCCGAATAACCTAGCTCATGATACCACTTGTTAGAATAAATTCGAGGCACTCCGTAGATCATTTGACGACCAAGCAATCACACGAGTAAGACACCGAGATTTGTTAACGAGGTTCAGCTACATCCTCGGGGCCTGACTACGGGCGCTCCTCCCCGTGACACCGTCACAATACCGCACACCGGCCATCCGGGCACTGGCATACGCCGCCGGCTCCCCCTTGCGCGCCTTTGCTATTATGTTGGCATAGGTTACATCGTGTGTCTATCCTCGCTATATATGAGAGACCTAGGATACAAGTGTCCTACTAAAACACGACTCCGTATCCTATCTAAACACAATACTACTCAAATGTGTACAAGGTAGGTTACCATCTGCAAGATAGTACCCCTTTGTGTATTCATGCCCATTGATAGTGTAGTTGCAAGCAGGAGCATCACCACTAGCAAGCCTAGCAAACAAATGAGACCGTTGCAACACATTGATATCATTGAGAGTGCCCGTCATACCAAAAAAGCAATGCCAAATCCATAAATCCTCGGATGCTACGGCCTCTAGCACCATTGTTGCATCACGAGACTTGCCACAATACATTCCTTGCCAAGCCTTGGGGCAATTTTTCCAATTCCAATGCATACAATCAATGCTACCTAGCATGCCAGGCCAACCTCTCCTCTTATTTGATGCCATCAATTTCTTTGTGTCATCTTCATTGGGTGCCCGAAGATACTCAAGACCGAAGACACGAACGATCACTTTCACAAATCTACACACAGACTCAATTGTGCTATCTTCACCAATGCAAAGATACTCATCGGCATAGTCAGCCGGAACGCCATATGCAATCACCCGCATAGCTGCGGAGATTTTTTGATATGCACTAAATCCCTTTAAGCCCGCGGCATTTCTTCTTTGAGTAAAATACCGGCAATTTGCCTCGCAAGCTTCAACAATTTTCACAAAGAGGGATCGGCGCATTCGGTACCTTCTCCGGAAGAGGTGCGGAGGATATGTAGGATTCTCCGCGAAATAGTCTTGCATCAACATCTCGTTCCCAAGATGGCAATTCCAAGGAATGCACAAACGACCGGCAGTCGATCCTTGCCTCCTCTTCTGGTGCTCGTCTTCATGCTCCTTCACGGAAAGCGTCATGACTAATGTTTGCTGCTGGAAGTTCGCAAGCATGCTCTCAACATCCGAGTCGTTCGAATCGGACGAATCGGATAGCAAGAACTTCTCGCACGGGGTCAACTCCATCTACACGCACACTGCCGCGTCAATCTACTACGCAGCTCGCAAAAATCACAAAAAAGGGACTAACCGGTGGCGGGTGATCCCGAGCGGCGACGAGGGGGTGCGCTCAACGGTGGTTGATCCCCGGCGGCGGCGGCGACGAGGGGCGGCTCTTCTCGCCGGATCCGGAGGGGCGGTGCAGCGGCTCGGCGCGGGAGGGTGTGGGGCAGCCCCGGGGCGCGATTCCGCCCGCAGATATGGCCGGAATCGCCGACGGCGGGCGGGCGGAAACAAAGGGCGGGCGGCGGCGGAAGGAAGGGGAAAGCGCGCGGGCTGAAATGTCCCTCCGGCCAACTGCTTCTCTTTGATGCAGGGCACCGCAACAGCGAGGGGGAAACCCGCATTTTCCCGGGTTGGGACGGAGAATTTGCCGCGCCACCCAAATTTTTTTGCGGGCCGGGGCGGTATGCGGGGTCTGGTCGGGCAGGCTTTCCTGCCCGTACCCGCATTTTGGCGGTTATTTTGTTGGTCGGGGGCGGATGCGGGGTCTGCTAGATTTGCTCTTAGTAATGTCAAGCTTGAGCATGACCGTCGGGTTCTTTAGTGCATGTAGCCTCCTTGCCGTGCATTGGACAAGTATGAAGTTATCATGCAAAGACCGTCCTTTAACAAAGGCGCTCTGGTGGTGCCCAACCAGCCTTGGTAAGTCCTCTGCCAACCTCGTAGCTACAGCTTTGTCGAAGATCTTAAGTGCTCCATGAACTAGGCTGATTGGCCTAAAATCTTTGATGTCCACCGCCCCTTCTCTCTTCGGTAGTAAGGATACCAGCGCCTTGTTGATGGTAGCTAAACCTCGCATATCTCCGCTTTGAAACTGATCAAGTGCCCGCAAGAAGTCACATTTGATGACATGCCAACAGGAGAGGTAGAACCGCCCGGTGAACCCGTCCGGGCCGGGTGCCTTGTCCAATGGCATGGCTTTGAGCGTCTTTTCAATCTCCTCCTGTAAAGTGGGCTTCAAGGTGAGATAGGTCATGAGATGGCAGGTCGAGTAGATCTAGGTTGATATATGCTTCTCTGGCCGTTGTTGTTCCTCGTAGTGTGTTGTAATACTCGTCCGCTGCAGCGGAGATGTTGTCGTGGCCTGTCACGATCTCCTCATTGTGCCTCAAGTTCATGATGACGTTTTTCTTTTGTCGGAAGCTGGCATGCTTGTGAAAGAAGCCTGTATTGGCATCCCCTTCTTGTAGGAATAGGAGTCTTGATCTTTATCTTGCGATGGTCCGTTCCAGGGAGCTAAGTCCAAGAAGCTTCTTCTTCAGTAGTTTGCGCAGCCCATGTTCCTGGTCTGTGAGCTCTCGGCCTTTGGCCGCCGTGTCTAGCCATCTTATGAGCTCAATGGCCACGGCTAGTTGTAGCTGTATGTTACCAATCCAGCGGTCGCTCCAACTTTGTAGCGCTTTCGCCGTCGTCCGTAATTTACTATCCGACACAGTGAATGGAATTCCCACTGAAGGAACGGAGTGCCATGCTTTCTGCACAGTGTCTTGGAGCCCATCCCCCATAGTCCAAAAGCTTTCAAATCGAAAATCTTGTTGGAAGTCAGTGTCGAGGTCTATCAGTAACGGGCAGTGGTCCGAAACTGTCGGTGCTAAGAGCATCTTCAACAGCCGCGCTATATAAGCGCCACGCCGCAAATTTATGGTTTATAGCACGCGCATAATTGCTAGCCGAGCTCCAGCGGACACGCAATAACCGCGCGCGCGGCATAAAGAGTTGAGCGCGCGGTTTGAATCGCCATCGCGCGCCGTTTATTTGATGCACCCGCTTCCGCGCGCCGCACACTCGAGCGCTCGCGCCGCACTCTCTGCCGCGCCACATTCACCCCGCCTGCACCGCCGCCGGCGAATTGACCCAATGGACGGCCGCGCAGACACCCCCCTCACCCCTTCCTACACCCGCGACCCCTCCGCCGCCGCCACCACCGCCGCAAACCCTGGCGCGGGGAGCTTTGGCTTTGCCTCCGCCGGTACTCCTCCAAGCACCGGTATCGCGCGCGGTCTTTTCATGCCGCCACGGATGACCTCGGCGGCAGGTAGCGTCGCGCCGGCGCCCGCCGTGAAGCCACGTGCCCCCCTCTCGAAGCTCCCAAATGCGGCGCGGGCGAAGAAGGGCAAGGTATCCGCGAAGAAGAACAAGGCGGCGGACGGCTCCTCTAAGCCGTCGAGGAAGAAGCTTGCAAGGCGTGCAAAGGACGCGGTAGCTACCGAAGCGCCGGCGAGCTCACTTGTTGAGCCGGCGGCCGACGCGCACAAGGTGTTCGATGAAATGCCCCAAAGGTATAAAATTTCGCCAACTTTTTGTTGTTGTTGTTTTTTGAATGCATACATATGGATAGCTTATTTGCTTCGTTGTATATACTTTGTAGCTTCAACAATGAGGCATTTATGTCAACTATGGGTGTTGGCTCCAACAATTCTCATTGGTCTCAAACCAATGGCATGCATTTCGATGATCATGAGTTTGAGGTGGACGAGGATGGTGAGGGCATCGTCGACGCACCGAAAGGAAGAGGAGGAAACTACACCAATGATGAAGACATCTTGCTATGCAATACTTGGTTGCAAGTGTTAAGGGATCCCTCCGTTGGAGGTGATCAAAGTAGAGATGCATATTGGCGGCATGGGTGGAGGTGGCATTGGCGGCATGGGAGGAGGTGGCATTGGCGTCATGGGAGGCAGTGGCATTGGCGGCATGGGAGGCATCGGTGGCTTCGGAGCTACCATGGGCGGCATGGGTGCCATGGGTGGCTTTGGAGCTACCATGGAGACCATGGGAGGCGAGGGTGGCTTCGGAGCTACCATGGGAGGCATGAGTTTTGCGTCTCTCATGGGAGGCATAGGAGCACCTCCGGGCGGCATGGGCGGAATGTCTTCCCATGTGCCACACACACCTTCGCATGATGCCGTTGAAGATCTTGCCAACACCTTCCGAGCTTCACATGATGCTGCGGCGCGCGACAATGAAGAGGAGGAGGAAGAGTCGTCTTCGGATGATGAATCCGAGGAAGAGGAAGAGGAAGATGAAAACGAGGAAAAGGCTTGATTGTTGATGGGCCATTCGTTGGTGTGTAGTTTGTGTCATGAACTTGGTTCAGATTTTGAACTTGGTTCAGATTTTGAACTTGGTTGGATGATGTTGTGGGCATGAATTTGAACTTGTGGGCATGAAATTTGATGTCATGAACTTGTTTGGGTGATTTAAATTATGCCATGTCTTTGTTTTGATGTTTGAAATATCTCATCTCGTCTCCAAAATGCAACATATGGCAAGCGTCAGCTGCTCGCGCACGCTGCTTTTTAGCGCGCCTGCTGGAGCTACTCGCCGCCCTAAACTTTTGCGCAGCCGCTAGAGCAAGCGCTCCTCACCGTGCAAAAACATGCGATCGGCATGCTGCAAACGCTTTTCTTGTGCGCCGTGCGTTGGGCGGCTGTTGGAGATGCTCTCAGGGCCATGAGAAGGCTACTCGGGTGTGCATCCTCCCATGAGTTTGTCACAAACATGTGGTCAATCTTCTCCATTGTCGGGTTGCGCCTCTCGTTCATCCACGTGTATCTTCTTCCATTAAGATATAGTTCTTTCAATTCCAATCTATTGAGGAGGGCTCTCAATCTCGCAAGCATGCGCATGTTTATGTTGGCCTTGTTTTTGTCCTCCGGATTAACAAGGAGGTTGAAGTCGCCCACCAGTTCCCACGGGCCAATGTGTAGGTCTCTGACGTCTTGTATCTCTTGCATCAAAGCTATCTTCTCCACATCTCCTTGGGGCCCATACACTCCGGTTAGCCACCATAGTGCTTGCCCTCCTGTTTTACTAGGGACGTGATTGTGTTTTCCGTAACATACCGGTTAGACATAGACACCACCAAGGCATCCCATGCTAGTAGGATTTGCCCTCGAGTGCCTTCCACAGGGACATAATAAAAGCTTTTGAATTTGTTTCCAATACAGCACCTTACAACTTCCGGGGTGATCACCTCCATCTTAGTCTCTTGCAGGCATACAATACTTGCATTGGCCGCAACCACTACCTGATATATTGCATTCCTGATGGAAATATACTCTAGAGGCAATAATAAAATGGTTATTATTATATTTCCTTAATCATGATAAAGGTTTATTATTCATGCTAGAATTGTATTGAATGGAAACTTAAATACATGTGTGGATACATAAACAAATACCGTGTCCCTAGTGAGCCTCTACTAGACTAGCTCGTTGATCAAAGATGGTTAAGGTTTTCTAACCATAGACATGAGTTGTCATTTGATAACGGGATCACATCATTAGGAGAATAATATGATGGACAAGACCCATCCGTTAGCTTAACATATGATCGTTCAGTTTACTGCTACTGCTTTCTTAATGTCAAATACATATTCCTTGGACCATGAGATCATGCAACTCCCGGATACTGGAGGAATACCTTGTGTGCTATCAAATGTTACAACGTAACTGGGTGATCATAAAGATGATCTACATTTATCTCCGAAGGTGTCCATTGAGTTGGCGTGAATCAAGATTGGGATTTGTCACTCCGTGTATCGGAGAGGTATCTCTGGGCCCTCTTAGTAATACAGCATCACAAGAAGCTTGCAAGCAAAGTGACTAAGGAGTTAGTTACGATATGATGTATTACAAAACGAGTAAGGATACTTAGCAGTAATGATATTGAACTAGGTGTGAAGACATCGACGATCGAATCTCGGGAAAGTAACATACCGACAAACAAAGCGAATTACATATGTTGCCATAAAGCTCTTCGTAGAATATGTAGGAACCAATATGGGCATCCAGGTCCCGCTATTGGTTATTGACTGGAGAGGCGTCTCGGTCATGTCTACATCATTCTCGAACCCATAGGGTCTGCACGCTTAACGTTCGTTGACGATATAGTATTATATGAGTTATGTGAGTTGGTGACCGAATGTTGTTCGGAGTCCCGGATGAGATTACGGACAAGACAAGGAGCTCCGAAATAGTCCGGAGGTAAAGATTTATATATATAGGATGATACTATTTGGTCTCCAAAAAGGTTTTGGAATGCACCGGAGTTTTATCGGAGTACCGGCAGGGGTTCCAGGAGGCCACGGGGAGTTATTGGGCTTGCTGGGCCAACGAGGTTGAGCACAACAGCCCACATAGGGCTGGCGCGCCCCTCCTCATGGCAGGCGGTCCAAGGGAAGGAAAGGGAGGAGGATTAGCTCCTCCTGCCTTCCCCTTCACATGAGAGAAAGGAAAGGGGAGAGGGAGGGCGCCTCCCCTCCTGCCTTCTCCGCGAGCGCTGATACGTCTCCGTCATATCTATAATTTTTGATTGTTCCATGCCAATATTCCACAACTTTTACATACTTTTGGCAACTTTTTATACTATTTTTGGGACTAACATATTGATCCAGTTCCCAGTGCCAGTTCCTGTTTGTTGCATGTTTTTTGCTTCGCAGAAAATCAATATCAAACGGAGTCCAAACGCGATAAAAACTTTCGGCGATTTTTTTGGAATATATGTGATTTTTGGGAAAAAGACTCAACGCGAGACAATGCCCGAGGAGTCCACGAGGCAGGGGCGCGCCCCAGGGGGTAGGGCGCGCCCTGGGCCCTCTTTCGCCGCAAGAAAGCCAATATCCGGATAAAAATCGTGTCCAAAATTCAGCCCAATCGGAGTTACGGATCTACGAGAATTTAAGAAATGGTTAAAGGGTAGAATCAGGGAGCGCAGAAACAGAAGGAAATAGAGAGAGTGAGAGATCCAATATCGAAGGGGCTCCCGCCCCTCTGCCACCATGGAAGCCAAGGACTAGAGGGGAAACCCTTCTCCCATCTAGGGGGAAGGTCATGGGAGAAGAATAAGAAGGGGGACTCTCTCCCCCTCTCTCCCGATGGCGCCGGAACGCCGCCGGGGCCTTCATTGCGACGACGATCTACACTAACAACTTCACCGCAGTCATCACCAACTCTCTCCCTCTCTATGCAGCGGTGTAACACCTCTTCTCCCTGCTGTAATCTCTACTTGAACATGGTTCTCAACGCTATATATTATTTCCCAATGATGTATGGCTATCCTATGATGTTTGAGTAGATCCGTTTTGTCCTATGGGTTGATTGATGATTGTGATTGATCTGAGTTGCATGTTTTATTATTGGTGTTGTCCTATGGTGCTCTCCGTGTCACGCAAGCGTGAAGGATCCCCGCCATAGGGTTTGCAATATGTTCATGATTTGCTTATGGTGGGTGGTGAGGGAGTCCTGGATTAAGGGGTCCTCGGACGACCGGACTATCTAGCGTGGGCCGGACTGTTGGGCCGTGAAGATTCAAGACAGAAGACTCTCCCCCGTGTCCGGATGGGACTCTCCTTGGCGTGGAAGGCAAGCTTGGCTCCCGAATATGAAGATTCCTTTCTCTGTAACCGACTTTGTACAACCCTAGTCCCATCCGGTGTCTATATAAACTGGAGGGCTTAGTCCGTAGAGGCAATCATAATCATACATGCTAGACTTCTAGGGTTTTAGCCATTACGATCTCGTGGTAGATCAACTCTTGTAATACTCATATTCATCAAGATCAATCAAGCAGGAAGTAAGGTATTACCTCCATAGAGAGGGCCCGAACCTGGATAAACATCATGTCCCCCGCCTCATGTTACCATCGACCCTAGACGCACAGTTCAGGACCCCCTACCCGAGATCCGCCGGTTTTGACACCGACATTGGTGCTTTTATTGAGAGTTCCACTGCGTCGTCACCAAAAGGTTTGATGTCTCCGTCAATCATCTACAACAATGCAGTCCAGGGGGAGGTTTTCCTCCCCAGACAGATTTTCGTATTCGGCGGCTTCGCACTTCAGGCCAACTCGCTTGGCCATGTAGAGCAGATCGACAGCTACGCCCCTGGCCATCAGGCCAGGTTTGGAAGCTTGAATTACGTTGCCGATAACCGCGGAGACTTGATCTTCGATGGATTCGAGCCCATGGCAGCCGCTCCCTATCACCACGATGAACATGACCTAAATCTGTCATCGGACCGTGCCCAGGAGATAGCGCCTGTAACTGCTCTGGCCCTAGATCCGGAGCAGATTGCGCCGTCCGTGGATGGGAAGCTCAGCCCTGCTGCGGAAGCCGCAGCCTTAGAGGCGTTAGAGCCGCGCACAAATCTAACCTTGAGCGGGGCCTGTATCACTAGAACCTCGGATTCATCTCCGGCCATAGGTTCCGAACCGCGTGCATCCGCGCCCATCGAACCTGATCAGGTGCCGATCGTTGAATTTAGCTCCGCGAACATCTTCCGGCACTCACCTTTAGGCGATGTGCTAAACTCATTCAATGCCCTCTCCTTATCAGGGGACTCTCAGCCGAACTATATCTGGTTTGGATTGGAAGCTGATGATGGAGAATTCCGCTTCCCACCCACCACCCACTTCATAGCCACTGTCAATTACGGCTCCGAAGACATCGACGGTATGGACGACGATGCCGGAGAGGAGCAGGCACAAAAACAACCACTTAAAGGGCGCTGGACAACCGCCTCCTCATATGACGTATACATGGTGGATACACCCAAAGAGAACAACGGCGACAATGAAAAGGATCCAGTCGAGGATAAGCCTCCTGAGATACAGCCAAAGCGCTGACATCAGCGGCGCCGCTCTAAACCACGCCGTGGAAAAAACAGCAATACCGGCCCAGGAGAAAATAATACTCCGGACGATGCCGAAGACAACGAAGACCCGGTTGAGCCAACTTCCGAACATGATGAACGGGAGGATGGGCGAGTCAGCCCTAATGAACAGGCCGTTAACGAAGAATCGGAGGACAGTAATTATCTTCCACCTTTCGAGGATGAGGCGAGCCTCAACAATGAAGACTTTAAAGTGCCTGAGGAGCCCGTCGATCAGGAGCGCTTTAAGCGCCGGCTAATAGCAACTGCAAGGAGCCTGAAAAAGAAGCAGCAGCAGCTTCAAGCTGATCAATATCTACTCAATGACAGATGGACTAATGTCCTGGCAGCCAAGGAATACGGCCTCGAGCGCCCAACCAAAAGTTACCCGAAACGAAAATTGTTACCCCAATTCGATGACGAGGCGCTGGAGCCCGTCCTACCAGCGCGTAATACGGTTGACCGACCACCACGTGGCCGGGACAAAGCGGCAATTCAAGCCGAACACCAGCCCGCACTACCTCGCCGTAAAAACAGAGACACAACAGCTCGGGGATACACATAGAACCTGCGGCATGACCCGGAAAACAAAGCAGGTCATACCAGATCGATCTATGGATCGCGGGGGCGTGCCTCGATGTGCGACGATGGCCATCCGGCCGGACGTGACAAACATAATCACGCCCAGGCCGAAAACCGCAGACGAACTCCATCCGAGCTACGTCCCGACTTCGCCCGATATAGAGGCGCCACACACCCCCTCTGCTTCACTGACGAAGTAATGGAACATGAATTCCCGAAAGGGTTTAAACTCGTGAACATCGAATCATATGATGGGACAACAGATCACGCAGTATGGATTGAGGATTTTCTCCTCCATATTCATATGGCCCGTGGTGATGATCTTCACGCCATCAAATACCTCCCGCTAAAACTCAAGGGACCTGCTCGGCACTGGTTAAACAGTTTGCCCGAAAACTCAATTGGCAGCTCGGAAGACTTGGAAGACGCCTTCCTCGACAACTTCCAGGGTACATATGTCTGACCTCCGGATGCCGACGACTTAAGTCACATAGTTCAATAGCCTGGAGAGTCAGCCAGGAAAGTCTGGACTAGGTTCTTAACTAAAAAGAACCAGATCGTCGACTGTCCGGATGCCGAAGCCCTAGCGTCCTTTAAACATAGAATCCGTGACGAATGGCTCGCCCGACACCTCGGCCAAGAAAAGCCTAAGTCTATGGCAACCCTTATGACGCTTATGACTCGCTTCTGCGCGAGCGAGGATAGCTGGCTAGCCCGTAGCAATAACAACACGAGCGAACCTGGCACTTCTGAAGCCAGAAATAGCAACGGCAAGCCCCGGCGTAACAGACACAAGCGTCGAAGCAACGGCGACAACAGGAGGACACGGCGGTCAACGCCGGATTCATTGGCTCTAAGTCCGGTCAGCGGAAGAAGCCATATAAAAGAAACAATCCGGGCTCGTCCAGCTTGGACAACATACTCGATCGTCCATGTCAAATCCACGGCACTCCTGATAAACTAGCCAATCATACCAGCAGAGACTGTTGGGTTTTTAAACAGGCTGGCAAGTTAAATGCCGATAACAAGGAGAAGGGGTCGCAAAACAAGGACGATGACGAGGAGCCCCGAGCACCGAACACAGGGGGACAGAAGAAGTCCCCCCCTCAAGTTAAAACGGTGAACATGATATACGCTACCCATATCCCCAAGAGGGAGCGCAAGCGCATGCTCAGGGACGTCTACGCGATGGAGCCAGTTGAGGGAGTCCTGGATTAGGGGGTATCCGGACAGCCGGACTGTATACATCGTCCAGACTATTGAAGCGTGAAGATACAAGACTCAAGACTTCGGCCCGTGTCCGGATGGGACTCTCCTTTGCGTGGAAGACAAGCTTGGCGATCCGGATATTATATTTCCTTCCTTGTAACCGACTCCATGTGAACCCTAGCCCTCTCAGGTGTCTATATAAACCGGAGAGGATGGTCCTTAGAAGGCCGATCAAAATTACATTCATACCATCATAGGCTAGCTCTTAGGGTTTAGCCTCTACGATCTCGTGGTAGATCTACTCTTGTACTACTCATATCTTCAATATTAATCAAGCAGGAAGTAGGGTTTTACCTCCATCGAGAGGGCCCGAACCTGGTTAAACATTGTGTCCCTTGCTTCCTGTTACCATCAGCCTAAGACGCACAGATCGGGACCCCCTACCCGAGATCCGCCGGTTTTGACACCAACATTGGTGCTTTCATTGAGAGTTCCTCTGTGTCATTGCTTCGAGGCTTGATGGTGTCTTCAATCGTCACAACACGGTCCAGGGCGAGACTTTTCTCCCCGGATAGATCTTTGTGTTCTGCAGCTTCGCACTGCGGGCCAATTCGCTTGGTCATTTGGAGCAGATCGACAGCTACGCCCCTGGCAACCAGATCAGGTTCGGAAACTTGAACTACACGGCGGACATTCGCGGAGACTTGATCTTCGACGGGTTCGGGCCTGTGCCAGGAGTGCCGGACAGTCACGACGAGCCGGCTTAGACCTGCTGTCGGACAGTGCTCATGACATCGTCCCTGCAGCAGCCCCGGATCTAAATCCGGAGCAGATTGCGTTGCCCAAGGACGGAGGGGTGGACCCCGCCCCGCAGGCCGCACGCTCATCGGCCATGGAGCCGAGCACAGGTCGCATCTCTGTGGAGGCCTGTATCCCCGGGCCCCCGGACTCGTATCCGGTTGTTGGTCCCGGTCTGCACACTCTCGAGCCAGCCGAGCCAGGTTGGGCTCCGGTAATGGAGTTTACCGCTGCGGACATCTTTCAGAACTCGCCCTTTGGCGACATGCTGAACTCATTAAAATCTCTCTCTTTGTCAGGAGACTCTGGGCCGAACTATGTCCGGCTTGAGTGGGAAGCAGGCGACGAAGGAATTCGCTGCCCACCCACCACCCACTTCATTGCCACGATCGATGATTTAACCGACGTGCTTGACTTGACGAAGACATCGGCGGTATGGGCGGCGATGTCGGAGGCGTCTGAAACCACCGCTCACAGGGCGGTGGATAGCCACCTCTTCATACGATATATACATGGTGGACACTCCGAAAGAAACCAATGGCGATGAGGCAACGGAGGATAACCCCTTCAAGAAGAAAGCAAAGAATGGGCGTCGCCCGCGCCGCTCCAAGCCCCGCCAAGGCAATACCGGCACCGGAGACGAAAACAATTCGGACGGTGCCGACGATGAATACAACGCCGAACAGCCCGCCTTCGAGCAGGCCAAATAGGAAGATGGGCATGACAGCCCAGATGAACAGGCGACAGACGGGTATCCGGAGGAGGACAACTACATGCCTTCCTCCGAAGACGAGTTTAGCCTCGGCGACGACGAGGTCGGTGTGCCCGTGGACCCCACGGAGCAGGAGCGCTTCAAGCACCGGCTTATTGCCACTGCGAGAAGCCTGAAGAAGAAGCAGCAGCAGCTGCAAGCTGATCAAGACCTGCTCACAGATAGATGGACAGAAGTCCTGGCAACCGAGGAATATGGACTCGAGCGCCACACGACTGACCGGCCGCCTCGAGGTCGGGATAAATGACATATCAGCCCGAATACCAGCCCGCACCCCCGCGCCAGTTTACTACGGCTCGGGGCAATACTCAGGACCTGCGCGATAAACTGGATAACGCCACAGGACAACCAAGATCGATCTATGGATCCCGGGGGTGCGCCGCAACACATGACGATGACCGTCATACCGGATACACTAACAGCAAATCCGGCCGGGCCGAATATAACCAGTCAGACGCAGCCGGACTGCATCGCGACATAGCCCGGCACAGAGGCACCGCACACCCCCTCCGCTTCACCGATGAAGTAATGGATCATGAATTCCCAGAAGGGTTCAAACCCGTAAACATCGAATTATACAATGGCACAACAGACCCTGCGGTATGGATCAAAGATTTCCTTCTCCACATTCACATGGCCCACAGAGATGATCTACATGCCATCAAGTATCTTCCCCTTAAGCTCAAAGGACCCGCCCGGCACTGGCTAAACAGCCTGCCCGCAAATTCCATTGGCAGTTGGGAAAACCTAGAAGACGCATTTCTTGACAACTTCCAAGGCACATATGTGCGACCTCCGGATGCCGATGACTTGAGCCACATTACTCAACAGCCCGGAGAATAAGCCAGGAAATTCTGGACTCGGTTCCTAACTAAAAAGAACCAAATAGTCGACTGTCCGGACGCCGAAGCCCTGGCGGGCTTCAAGCATAATATCCGTGACGAGTGGCTCGCCCGACACCTCGGCCAGGAGAAACCCAAGTCTATGGCAGCTCTCACGACACTCATGACCCGCTTTTGCGCGGGCAAGGACAGTTGGTTGGCTCGCAGCAGCACTACGCCACATTCTGGCACGTCAGATGTCCGTGACAATAACGGCAAGCTACGGCGCAACAGACACAAGCGACGGAACAACAGTGACAACACCGAAGACACGGCGGTCAATGCCGGATTCAGCGGATCCAAATCCGGTCAGCGGAAGAAGCCATTCAAGAGAAACAATCAGGGACCATCCAATCTAGACTGTATACTGGAGCGCTCGTGCCAAATTCATGGCAGCCCGGACAAGCCAGCCAACCACACCAATAGAGACTGCTGGGTATTTAAATAGGCCGACAAGATAAACGCCGAAAACAAGGACAAGGGGCTGCATAGCGACGATGAAGAGGTGCCCCGGCGTCCGAACATGGGGGGACAGAAGAAATCCCCCCCCCCTAGGTGAAAACGGTCAACATGATCTACGCCACCCACATCCCCAAGTGGGAACGGAAGCGAGCACTACGGGACGTCTACGCGATGGAGCCAGTTGTCCCCAAATTCAACCCATGGTCAGCTTGTCCAATCACCTTTGATCGTAGGGATCATTCTACTAGCATCCGTCATGGTGGCTCGGCCGCATTGGTCTTAGACCCAATCATCGACGGATTCCACCTCACACGAGACCTTATGGACGGCGGCAGCAGCCTGAACCTGCTTTACCAGGACACAGTGCGCAAAATGGGCTTCGATCCTTCAAGGATTAAGCCCACCAAAACCACCTTGAAAGGTGTAATTCCAGGAGTAGAGGCCCGTTGTACGGGCTCTATAACATTGGAAGTGGTCTTTGGATCTCCGGATAACTTCCGAAGCGAAGAGCTAATCTTCGATATCGTCCCCTTCCGCAGTGGTTACCACGCACTGCTCGGACAGACCGCATTCGCTAGATTCAATGCGGTACCACACTATGCATACCTCAAGCTCAAGATGCCAGGCCCGCGTGGGGTCATAACAGCCAACGAAAGTATGGACCACTCTCTCCGTACAGAAGAGCACACTGCAGCCCTTGCGGCAGAAGTATAATGCGGCCTCCTCCGGCAGACCACCAATCCGGCGACGACAACCTCAAGCTCCGTCAAGCGAGGGCGGAACACCCCGCAACAGGATCAGCAGGCACACCAAGAGCATGATTAGCAGTCCGGCCTCCGCTCAAATCCCATCAAAGCAGCATTCGTGCCACACGCACACAATTACGCACTCAAAATACCATGGGCATAGGTGGAGGCGTAGCAGTGGCTCAGTCAACAGTACGGTATTGCCTCGTAACCATTCCTTTTACCTTTAAGGACATTGCTTTAGTGCAGCTTCTCCAGAAGAGCCGGATTGTCGGACTTACATAGGAGAGAAAACCAAGGAGGCAACATGCTTTGCGCACGGAAGGAAATACCCAGGTGGAATCTATTTACGATCGTTATACCTGCTTTATCTATCTGTACGTAGCCTGCCTTTGGATAGGATATGTCAAATAATCCTATTTATCTCCGCTTAATGCATTCATTGTAAACATACGCCTACACGTATTATTCATCAATGGGAGATCAAATACAACGTCAGCTTACTATTCTTATTTGAGCATTTTTGTCTTACAAATGTCTTTTAATATTGCATCCGTGCACTTTGGTACGTTGAGTTTGCCAGGGGCTTCTTATGGTGCCCCATAATACAGCACGACAAGTCCGAACACTTTCAACAGTGCGGCACCCCGAACTTATAGCATTATATGCATCAGCTCCGAATTATGTCTTGGGTCTACAGTTGGGATAGCCCGGCTCCCTTGTTTTGGTGCCTTGCGTTTCGTTATATCGGCTAAGGTTGCGCATGGAGAACTACTGCGATTGTGCCCTGGTTCTGCCGGACGAGCACCTCAGTAGAGAAAGACGAGAACTGACCGGCATGATGTTGCGAGAGCTGGTCGCTGTTCGAGAGGTCTTAAAATCCTTAAAGATTTTCCGCTTTAGGCGAAAATTTGGCTTCGTCCGATCTAGGCGTGTATAGCGCCCCAATTCAGTCTTCCGGATTCTAGGGGCTTCGCCGAAATTTAAAATTGTAGACTTCCATGGCTAAGTGAAGATTACAAAGCCGCATAGTCCGATTGCCTTGTTCGCTGCGCTGGACACCTTCTTAAGGGACCAAACATTTGGATAAAGAGTGTCCGGGTTATCCACGAACACCCCAGTAGTAGTTACATGGGGGTGGAAGCCGACGACTCGCCTACTTTTAGAATTTGATAAACAGCCGCACAAAAGGCATTATTTTAAATAACAAAAGCGCTACTTAGCGCAAGTAAATTCGTCTTTAAATTACAAACATGACAGAAGTGAATTCATTCAAAAATTATGTCCTTGGTACATTCATCGGCCACGAGGCGAGCACCCTTAATAACGCCATCATAATACTTCTCGGGAACGCGATGCGGCTTGCCCTCTGGCGGCCCGTCCTTCACCAGCTTCTCCGCATCCAGCTTGCTACAATGGACCTTCGCACGGGCAAGGGCCCGGCGGGCACCCTCAATGCAAACGGATCGCTTGATGACTTCCAGTCGTGGACAGGTAATCACCATCCGCTTGATCAGGCCGAAGTAGCTGGTGGGTAGGAGCTCACCAGGCCACATCCGGACTATGAAATCCTTCATAGCCACTTCGGCCGCCCTGTGGAGTTCGACCAACTGCTTTAGTTGGTCACTCAGAGACGTTGGATGTTCGGCCTCAACATACTGGGGCCAGAACAACTTCTCCGTTGAGCTCCCCTCCTGAGCACGGTAGAACTCCACGGCGTCTGATACGCTGCGTGGCAGATCTGGAATGCCCCCGGAGAGCTCCGGACTCGTGTAAGTAAAAGAAACGCCTCCTCCACATGTTTGCTTTGCATAAATAATTTCTTACCCGCCGCTATCTTTTTGCCCTCCTGGATTTCCTGTTGTGCCCTCTTGGCTTCTTCCTTGGCGTCTTTTATACTTGTAAGGGCCTTCGCAAGCTCGACCTCTTTTGCTTAGGCTCATGCTCCACGGACTCGAACCTTTTGCCGAGCTCCTGGAGCTCTTCTTGTACCTCGCCCACTCGGGCTTCTTGCTTCTTGCGCTCCTCGCGTTCCAAGGCCGCCTTATGTTCGGCCTCGCACAACGCTTTCTTAAGAGACGCCACTTCGGTGGTGGCCTCTGTTACCAAATCACGACGCCTCGTTAGAATAACCAATTTTATTTATACTTTACTATATGAGAGAGGGGAATCATTCACCTTTGCTCTCCTCGAGCTGCCTCCTCGTGAGGCCGAGATTTCCCTATGCCCGCTCCAAGTCCTCCTTTAGGCCGGCGATTTCGGCCGTACGGACAGCAGCGGCCAGCAGCACAGCCTGTTTATTTACATTCAAACTTATTGTTAGAATCCTGCGGATTATAATTGACCCTCCGTTTGGTTTTTCCTTCCGAACACCAAACAGAGTATCAGGGGCTACTACCTATCGGGTGGTAATTTCACACACTTTTACTACTTACCTCAAAGCCTGTTAGGAGGCTGGTGCAGGCTTCGGTTAGTCCGCTCTTGGCGGACGAAACCTTCTGAATCACCGCACTCATGAGGGTACGGTGCTCTTCATCTATGGAAGTGCCGCGAAGCGCTTCTAGCAGACGATCCGATGCCTCGGGCATAGCGGAAGTACTCGGCACACACGGCTCGCCCTCCTTAACGAGGGGTTGTCCGCCTGAGTCCGGAACCACGGGAGGTTCCGGAACGGTGTTCGGCTGAGAGTCTGGCTTACTGCGGCTCTCACCAACACGATCCACGCGGACCTTGAACCCCGCGTGTCTAACGTTTGGAATGCCGCCTTGGGGCGCCTCCAGATCCACCTCCTCCCGCTCGGGGAGCCTTTGGGACAACATCTCCGTGTCGTCCGCAGGCCGGGGAGAAGTGGCCGTCGGGAGTGAGTTCATTGCTGACTCACTCAAGGACACGTCCGAAGACGACACCTCGGGATGGGCCCCGGCAGGACTGCGTACAAGTTCGGCGTTATAACAAAACTATGAAGCAACATTACGATGGAGTGCGGATACTTACGATCGCACTAGGGGCTTCTCCCTGGGCAGCCACCCTTCCTCGCTATCGGCGGCAGTGGCGGAGTAGTCCGGAAGGGACACCTTTCCCTTCTTGGACGTCCCAGTCTCCTCCACCGGGGCGGCCTTCCTCTTTTTCTCCCCCCGAGTACGGGGAGGTGGCGTTTCTTCTTGTTTTCCCCCGCTTCCGCAGGAGGAATCTGCCTCGTCGTCATGAGACGACAAGGGTATGACGGCCTTGCGACGGAGGCCTCTCCTGGTCCCCTGGTCCGCCGTCTCCGGCCCCCATCCTTTCTGGATGGGGCGGCCTCCTCCTCTTCTTCTTCTTCCCCTTCAAGGGAGGAGTGCGCCTCGTCGTCTTTGGACGAGGCTTGCACAGCCTTACGTCGGAGACCCTTTCGGGTCCCCGGGGCCTTCTTATCGTCCTTCTTCTCCGGCCCCTTATAGGGCGCCGGTACCAGCATCTTCGTCAGAAGATCATTAGCTGGGCTTTCTGGCAGCGGAGCCGGACAGTCAATCCGCTCCGCTATCTCCACATAATCCTGAACGAATATACACAATAACTTAAGGATTCCCCATGAATACATTGGGAAGAACCGAACCCGGTGGCAGCCTGAGAACTCACCTGGATAGGGTGCCGTGTGGCGTGGAGCCCACGGTCCTTGGATATGAGAGGAGGTACTTCGGAGGCCTTGAACAACGCCTTCCACGCGTTTTTGTGCTTCATGCCGTAGAGCCTCTGGAGCGTCTGGTGTTCGGCCGGGACGAACTCCCACAGATTGAATGCCCGCCTTTGGCACGGCAGAATCCGACGAATGAGCATGACTTGGATCACGTTGACAAGCTTGATGTTCTTGTCCTTCATGCCCTTGATGCAGTTTGTGAGTCCGGTCAGCTCTGTAGATTCGCCCCATAACAGGCCCTTCTGTTCCCAGGAGGTGAGCCACATAGGGGTTCTAGATCGGAACTCGGGGGCCGCCACTCAGTTGGCGTCTCACGGCTCGGTGATGTAGTACCACCCCGATTGCCACCCTTCACGGTTTCCGCAAAGGAGCCGTCAAGCCAGGTGACGTTAGGCATTTTGCCCACCATGGCTCCTCCGTACTCCGCTTGCTAGCCGCCCACGATCTTCGGCTTCACGCAGAAGATTTGAAGACACAAGCCGAAGTGAGGCTTAATGCGGAGGAAAGCCTCGCATACGACGATGAACGCCGAGATGTTGAGGATGAAGTTCGGGGCTAGATCATGGAAATCTAGCCCGTAGTAGAACATGAGCCCGCGGACGAAGGGGTAGAGTGGAAACCCCAATCCACGGACGAAGTGGGCAAGAAACATGACCCTCTCGTGGGGTCCTGGAGTTGGAATGACCTGCCCGCCCTGGTAGCCGGTGCGCTATGTTTGCGACCAAGTATCCGGCCGCCCGTAGACTTGCGATGTTCTTCTCCTTCACGGTGGAAGCCACCCATTTGCCTCCTGCTCCGGACATGTTTAGCTGTGCGGAGAAGACTTGGACTAGGGCACTGGAGCTCGAGGAGGCGAGAGTGGGCAGAGGAGGAAGAAGGCGTGGGTAAGAATGGGGAACTCTTATCCCTTTATGGAGGCAACGAAAGCGGTGCGCCTCCCCACTAGCCTGTTGAGAATCGCTTACTCCCTAAGCGCCACGATTGATGGCGCGGGGGGATTACCCATACCCGTATTGATGAGAATCCCGTGATAAGAGGACATGATCTCTGCTTTGACAAGACCTATCAAGGAAAGCGCCTCGCTATATGCACTGTAGCTGGTTGTGGGAAAACGGTTCGACCCGACCGTAAGGACATGTCACGTCGTTTATAAAGTTGTCAGCTGAAGTATCATTCTCTCTACTGTGGTATGTGAAGATCATTTTGCGATCCGGACACGGCCTACGTGTTCGATAATAACCTTGGAGTATTCGGAAGGAGGAACCCGCCTTGCAATGCCGAAGACAAAACTGCGCGCCGGAATCATCGTCATTGAAGCCTGGTTAGGGGCTCTTGAGGAGTCTGGATTAGGGGTATCCGGACAGCGGACTGTATACATCGTCCGAATATTGAAGCGTGAAGATACAAGACTCAAGACTTGGCCCGTGTCCGGATGGGACTCTCGCTGCGTGGAAGACAAGCTTGGCGATCCGAATATTATATTTCCTTCCTTGTAACCGACTCCATGTAAACCCTAGCCCTCTCCGGTGTCTATATAAACCGGAGAGGATGGTCCTTAGAAGGCCGATCACAATTACAATCATACCATCATAGTCTAGCTCTTAGGGTTTAGCCTCTACGATCTCGTGGTAGATCTACTCTTGTACTACTCATATCTTCAATATTAATCAAGCGAGGAAGTAGGGTTTTACCTCCATCGAGAGGGCCGAACCAGGTAAACATTGTGTCCCTTGCTTCATGTTACCATCAGCCTAAGACGCACAGATCGGGACCCCCTACCCGAGATCCGCCGGTTTTGACACCGACACCAGTCGCCCCAAAGTTCAACCCATGGTCATCCTGCCCAATCACTTTTGATTGCAGGGACCATCCAACCAGTATTCGTCATGGCGGTTCAGCCGCATTGGTCCTCGACCCAATAATTGATGGATTCCACCTCACTCAAGTCCTCATGGACGGTGGCAGCAACCTGAACCTGCTATATCAGGATACAATGCGCAAAATGAGCATGAATCCATCCAGGATCAAGCCCACAAAAACTACCTTTAAAGGAGTTATACCAGGTGTAGAGGCCCGTTGCACGGGCTCAATCACATTGGAAGTTGTCTTTGGATCTCCGGACAACTTGCGAAGCAAAGAGTGGATCTTCGACATCGTCCCCTTCCGCAGTGGCTATCACGCCCTGCTCGGACAAACTGCATTTGCTCGATTCAATGCGATGCCACACTATGCTTATCTCAAAATTAAGATGCCCGGACCACGCGGTGTCATAACAGTCAATGGAAACACAGAGCGCTCCCTCCGTACCGAGGAGCACACCGCCGCTCTGGCAGTAGAGGTACAGAGCGGCCTTATCAAGAAGAACTTTAATTCGGCGGCCAAGCTCCCGGACACTGTCAAACGAGTCCGGACTACTCTGCAGCAGGAAAGTCCAGCTCGTCAAGAGCTCGACTAGCAATTTGGCCTCCGTCTCAATTCCGACCAAATGGCGGCGTACGTACCGCACATACATAATTACGCACTCAAAATACCATGGGCATAGACGGAGGCGTAACGTTATTGTGGCCCATCATACGGCTCATACACATACCTTTTCCTTTTCCTTTTCATCATTTTTTGTGTCTTTTTCACAGGCCCCTCCCGACGGCCTGGTCATCGATCCTTTCGAAGGATATATACATACCAAGGCGGGAAGCAGTATAGACGTGTGAGGGAATCTCTAGATGTTCTTCTTGATGATCATTCTACCTATCTTCGGGACCCGCACGCAGCTCCCCCTGGTCTTGGCAGGGGCTTCATTACGCTCAATACTACGGCAACAAAGTCCGAACACTTTTTACAGTACAGTTCGGCACCCCGAATTGTAGCATTATATGCATTGGCTCAGAATCATGTCTTTGGTCAATAGTTGGGTTGCCCATCTCCTGTGCTTACTACCTTACGTTCCGCTTTGTCGGCTAGGGTAGTAAAGGGAGAACTACTACAATTGTGTCTCTGGTTTATCTGAGCAAACACCTCAGTAGAGAAAGCCGGAAACTGACTGTCATGATGCGGCGAGAGCTGGTCAGCTATTCAGAGGTTCAAAATCTTTTGCGATTTCTTCCGCCTCGTGCGACGAATCGGCCTTTACCCGATCAAGTGTCTACAACACCCTAGTCCAGATTAAACACTAACTAGGGGTTGCGCCTACATTTCTATTTGTCAAACTCCTACGGCTAAGTGAGGGTGATAAAGCCACATAGTCCGATTGCCTGGTTCATTATGCTAAATACCTCCTTTCAGGACCAAACTTTGGGATAAAGAGTGTTTAGATTCATCCCGAACACCCCCGTACTACCTACGTGGGGGCTAAAGCCGACGACTGGCCAACTCTCTGATTTAACAAAATGGCCGCACAGGAGGTAAAATTTTAAATAACAGGCATTATATTACATAACAACTCTGTTTCATAATACAGGAAGGGACAATATGAATGAATTCATTAAAAGGTAATGTCTTTTGAACACTGCCCCTCTACAATATGGGATCCCTTAAGGACATCTTCAAAATACCGCTCGGGCATGCGGTGCTCCTTGCCCGCGGGCGGTCCCTCGGTCGCAAGCTTCACGGCGTCCATCTTCGCCCACTGTATCTTGATTCGGGCGAAGGCCATTCACGCGCCTTCGATGCAGACCGACCTCTTATGGAATCAAGCCGAGGGCAGGCATTGACCAGCCACTTCACGAGCCTGAAGTAGCTGCTGGGTATGGCTTCGGCAGGCCATAGCCGGATTATTAAATCCTTCATGGCTAGTTCGTCCACCCTATGCAGTTCGACCAGTTGTTTTAGCTGATCGCTAAAGGGCACCGGATGTTCTGGCGTAAGTTATTGCGACCAAAACAACTTCTCCGTGGAGCTCCCCTCTTCGGCTCGGAAGAACTCCGCAGAGTCTGAAACGCTGCACGGCAGATCCACAAATGACCCTAGAGAACTCCAAATCCGGGTCAGTAAGAGGAACCTTTTCTTCACATATTTGCTCTGCATAATAAAGGCCTTACCCGCCGCAATTTTTTTGGCCTCCTGGAGTTCCTGGAGGGCGCCCTGGGCTTCAAACCGGGCATCGTGTGCGCTTTGGCGGGCCTTGGCAAGTTCATACTCTTGATCCGCAATGTTGCGCTCGAGGACTCGCATTTCTTCACAGCGTCCTGGAGCTCCTGCTGGACCTCACCGACCTTGGCCTCATGCTTTTCACGGGCGGCTTGTTCCTTGTCCGCTCTCTCCTCGGCCTTGGCCAGCACCTTCTTGAGGGTCTCCACCTCGATCACTGCTCCTAATAAATATCATGGCACTTTAGTCAGCACAAATCATTCTTCCTTCCTAAATATAGACAAGGTTATTGCATTCCTTGATTGTCTTCCAGCTGTTTCTTCACACAACCAAGTTCTTCCTTCGTCCGCTCTAGACTCTGCTTCAGTCTGGAGACCTCACCAGCATGAGAGTTCACAGCCAGCAACGACGCCTGCTTATTCACACTGACATGTCAGGTTAGTCTCCTGCGAAAATTATTTGATCCTCTGTTCGGCTTTTCTTTCCGAACACCGGACAAAATCTCATGGGCTACTGTCTATACTATGACATTCTTTTTATATAATTATGTCGCTTAGCTCAAAACCTATTAGAAGGCTGGTACAGGCGTCGGTCAGTCTGCTCTTAACGGACCGCACCTTCTCAACCACCATACCCATAAGGATACGGTGTTCCTCAACAATGGGAGCGCCTTGCAGCGCTTCCAGCAAATTATCCGGTGCCTCTGGATGGATAGAGGTCACCAGTGGAATAGGCGCACCTCCTTCTTTCGAAAGAAGCTGCTTGCCTGATTCTGGAGCCGTATAGGTCTCCGGAATTGTATTCAGCTGGGGGCCGAATTGGATAGGGCCCCCATCGCCAGTATCCATGGGGATTTGCTCCCCCATGTGTCTGGCGGCCAAGGTTTCACCCTCTGGCGCCGCCTTGACGGCCTCATGTGTCGATCCCTGGCCTGGTGTCCTTCGGGACAACACCTCGATGTCATCGATGGCCTTGGGAGAGGAGGCCGCCGGAAGGGACCCGCTATCCATCACCTTCGGGTCCAGCGAATTCCCCGTTGATGAGGATCGCCGGAGGACGGAACGGGCCGGGCTGCAGCACATGATTTGACATGTTAAAACCATGAAGGAAAAGGGCCGGACATATGAATGCATCTTCAAGTACTTACGATTCGGCCAAGGGCTTACCCCTGGGGCGCCATTCCGAGCTACTGTCGGTGTCTGCTGAGTTGTCCGGGAGGGAAGCCTTCCCCTTCTTGGACGCTTCGGCCTCCAGACGCGTGGAGGCCGTCCCTTTCTTTCTCCCCCCTCAGGGGGGAATGGCTTTGTTGGGGATATAACTACTGAGTGTAAACCGCCCAGGAGGGTCCGGTTCACCCTCAACTATATTGAAGCCCACAAGACTCAGAAGATGGCGTTTTACTATGAAGCTTAGAGGCCCGGAGCCCAAAGGCGGATTAGGGCCCGTAGTGGTAAACCGCCATAGTCATGTAACTTGTGTTGTAAGATAAGGAAAGGAGAGACCGGGCGAACACTTGTATGAGTCGGCCTCGGGACTCTGTGAACCGGCAGGCGTCAACCCATGTATATAAGGGGCGACCAGTGGCGGTTCGAGGACAACAAACAACAACTCGAGACTCAGGCAAGCGTATTTCGCTCCCTGGTCATCCAAACCCAATCAATCCCATCACAACTAGACGTAGGCATTTACCTTCATCGAAGGGGCCGAACTAGTATAAACTCCCGTGTCCCTTGTCCGGTTTAACCCCTTCAAACTAACCCGTTGCGATGGCTCCACGACTAAGTCCTTTCATGAGGACATCTGACGTGTTAATTCCACGACAGGCTTTCTTTTTCTTCCTCCTCTTCCTCGTCATCCTCGGCGGCAGAGGAATGTGTCTCGGCGTCTCCGGACATCACGTCTGAAGTGCCCTTATGACGGAGGCCACCTCTGGTCCCCCTGGCCTTCTTCTTGGCCTTCTTCTCCGATGCTTGATAGGGTGCCAGAACCAGCATCTTCGTCAAAAATGCAATTGTTGGGTCTTCGGGCAGCGGAGCCGGACAGTGAATCCGCTCCGCCTTCTTTGTCCAGTCCTGAGAGAATCAGTAGGGAGGCTAAGGCGTCTTCCTCGAGTATGCAAGTAAAGGATACACCTTGACAACATGAAAAAACTTACCGGACTAGCGGGATGGGCCAAGTCGTGCCCGCGGTCCTCGGTCGTATCCGGCCACGTCTCGTTGGACTTGAAAAGCACCTTCCAGATGTCTTTGTGCGTAGTGCCGAAGAACTGCAGCAAGGTCTGGTGCTTGGCCGGATCGTACTCCCACAAATGGCAAGTCCGGCTTTGGCACAGAAAGATCCGGCGAATAAGCATCATCTGGATTACATTGACAAGCTTGATATTCTTTTCTATCATGCTCCTGATGCATGTCTGAAGCGCTGTCAGCTCGTCCGACGACGACCAGTCCAGGCCCTTCTCTAGCCAGGAGGTGAGCCGCATCGGGGCTCCGGACTGGAATTCGGGAGCCGCGGCCCAGGTGGTGTCGCGCGGCTGTGTGACGTAGAACCACTACTGTTGCCACCCTTTGACGGTCTCCACGAAGGTACCTATTGGCCATGTGACGTTGGGCATCTTGCTCACCATGGCGCCTCCGCACTCCGCGTGTTGACTGCCCACAACCTTCAGCTTCACATTGAAGATCTTTAACCATAATCTGAAGTAGGGTGGGATGCGGAGAAAGGCCTCGCACACGACAATGAATGCCGAGATGTTGAGGAAGGAGTTGGGGGCCAGATCGTGGAGATCCAGCCCATAGTAGAAGATGAGTCCGCGGACGAACGAGTGGAGAGGAAATCCCAACCCGCGGACTAAGTGGGGGATGAATACTACCCTCTCATGGGGCTCCAGGGTGGGGACGATCTGTCCCTTGGCCGGAAGCCGGTGGGCGATTTCCTCGGCCAAATACCCAGCCTCCCGGAGCTTGATAATGTCCTTCTCCTTAATGGAGGAGGCCATCCACTTGCCCTGTGCTCCGGATCCGGACATGGTTGGAGTGCTTTTCTTGAGGCGGAGAGGATGAGGACTTGGGCGTTGGAGCTCGAGAATGGATGGGCAGAGAAAGGGAAGGCGTGGGTGAAAAGGGGTGAATCCTTGTCTCCTTATAAAGGCAGCGAATATCAAGCGCCTCCCCACTCGCTTAAAACTCGCCTATTCCCGAAGGGCCGTGCAGACGGCATGGTTGGGTTACCCACACCCGTATTGATGAGAATCCCGCGATAAGGGGACAAGATCTCTTCTTTGACAAGACGTGCCAATGAAACCGCATCTCAAAATATGGAGCGACAGGCTAAAAACGGTTCAAAATAATGGCCGGGCGGCGACGTGATGTCACGCTGCAAAAATTGTCAGCGGATTGGACTCATGAAATATTATACTCTCTACGGTTGTGTGTGGAATTTCTTTTGCAGAGCCGGACACGATTCTTGTGTTCAAAGACTATTTTGGAGTATTCGGAGGAGGAACCCGCCTTGCAATGCCGAAGACAATTCGCGCGCCGGACATTGAAGCCTGGTTCAGTGGCTACTGAGGGAGTCCTGGATTAAGGGGTCCTCGGACGGCTGGACTATGTAGCATGGGCTGGACTTTTGGGCCATGAAGATACAAGACAGAAGACTCTCTCCCGTGTCCGGATGGGACTCTCCTTGGCGTGGAAGGCAAGCTTGGCGCCCGGATATGAAGATTCCTTTATCTGTAACCGACTTTGTACAACCCTAGTCCCCTCTGGTGTCTATATAAACCGGAGGGTTAGTCTGTAGAGGCAATCATAATCATACAGGCTAGACTTCTAGGGTTTTATCCATTATGATCTCGTGGTAGATCAACTCTTGTAATACTCATATTCATCCAGATCAATCAAGCAGGATGTAGGGTATTACCTCCATAGAGAGGGCCCGAACCTGGGTAAACATCGTGTCCCCCGCCTCCTGTTACCATCAACCCTAGACGCACAGTTCGGGACCCCCTACCCGAGATCCGCCGGTTTTTACACCGATAGGTGGCGTGAGTGACAGAAGCACAGACCCGAGTATGTAGGTTGTTTGCGTATGAGAATAAAGAGGACTCGATACTTCAATGCTATGGTTGGGTTTTACCTTAATGATCTTTAGTAGTTGCAGATGCTTGCTAGAGTTCCAGTCATAAGTGCATATGATCCAAGAAGAGAAAGTATGTTAGCTAATGCCCCTCCCTCATATAAAATTGCAATAGTGATTACCGATCTAGTTATCGATTGCCTAGGGACAAATAACTTTCTCGTGACAAAAAGCTCTCTACTAAAACTAACTTAGTTGTGTCTTCATCTAAACAACACCTATTTTTTATGTACACGATCTTTATTATCTTGCAATCCTATCCAACAACACCTACAAAGTACTTCTAGTTTCATACTTATTCTAGGTAAAGTGAACGTTAAGCGTGCGTAGAGTTGTATCGGTGGTCGATAGAACTTGAGGGAATATTTGTTCTTCCTTTAGCTCCTCATTGGGTTCAACACTCTTACTTATCAAAAGAGGCTACAACTAATCCCCTATACTTGTGGGTTATCAAGACCTTTTTCTGGCGCCATTGGCGGGGAGCAATAGCATGGGGTGAATATTCTAGTGTGTGCTTGTTTGATTTATCGCTAAGTAGTTTTTATTTGCTGTTCTAAATTGTTCTCTATCTTTAGTCATGGATATGGAACACGAAATACCAAAAAAATTAGGTGTACTTGCTACTCATGGAGATGGGGAACCTTCTAAAACCCTCGATGCTCATTTTGTGAAAGATATTATGCACTACTTTAACAATCCTGAGAAAACCCCATTCAACTATGTAATGGGAGACACGTTGGATCAATGTGAATACTTTAGGGATTATCACTTGACTCAAAAAGGGAAACTATTATGGGATCAAAATCATATGTTGCATTGGTATGCTCGGGAACTATGCTTGAGATATGATTATACTTGTTGCTCTAGGATGAAGCCTCCACACCTTCCCTTTTCATGTAAATTTAATAATAATGAAACCTTGGCTTCTTATGCTAATGGTATATATGATTATTATGATGTGGAATGAATAGAAAAATTTGTTGCTTTTAAGGGTGCTTAAGAAATTGAATCTTTGTTTGAAAAGTATGAAGCTTTTGTTGATGATGTTTATAGGCCTGAAAATTTTGCTATACTTAAATATTGCTATACTTAAATATTGCTATGGGAATTATGAATACAATGCTGATATTGATGCTTTTATTGTGAAAGTCTCCGCTGTCCAAGAAGAGACTAATATTTTGCTGGAAACTATGGAAGAAGAAATTGATGACACTGTGAGCTCATTAGATGAAAAAGATGATGAGGAGAACGAACAACAAAAGGAGGAAGAGCGGATTAGCTACCCATGCCCACCTTCTAATGAGAGTAACTCTTCAACTAATACATTGTTCGAAGGATGAGTGCTATGATCCCTTTAATTCGTTTGAAATATCCCTTTTTGATGAAATTGATCCTTGCTATGCTTGTGGCCATGATGCCAATATGAATGATGCTTATGGAGATGAACTTCCTATAGTTTCTTATGTTAAGAATGAAATTGTTACTATTGCACCCACACATGATAGTCCTATTATCTTTTTGAATTCTCCCAAATACACCATATTGCAGAAGTTTGTTCTTATTAAGGATTATATTGATGGGTTGCCTTTTACCGTTACAGATGATGATTTTTGATGAATATAATATGCATGTGCTTGCTGCTCCTACTTGCAATTATTATGAGAGAGAAACTACAGCTTCGCCCCTCTATGTTTCCAATACGATAAAATTGCAACAAACTATTTATACTATGCATTGGCCTTTACTTTGTGTGCATGAATTGTTCTTGTATGACATATCGATGCATAGGAAGAGAGTTAGACTTCGTCATTACATGATATATCTTACTTTGTGCTCACTACTAAATTACAAATCATTTTTAATTAAAATTAGCTTTGATATACCTTAGGATCCGGGTGGATCCATTACTTGAGCACTACATGCCTAGCTTAATGGCTTTAAAGAAAGCGCTGCCTGGGAGACAACCCGGAAGTTTTAGAGAGTCATTTATTTATGTTGAGTGCTTTTATAAAGTTTGCAAACAAAGAAAATAAAGAGGGGAACCTAAAACTTTTTCAAAAATAAAAGTGAAAGTGAGAGAGACGAGCATTGTTAAAGTGGGAGCATGCCTTGAACTTTGTTCATGCCCATGGAAACTTTGCAAATATTAATTACATAAACGTTTCAACAAAAATAATTATCCCCTTGTATAAATCCATTGTATTATAAAAATAATGTGCCAAGATTTTCCTTTAGGATCATTATATTGCTTGTTTGGTTTGTGCGGTGCAAAAACAGAAACTTTGGCTCTAGTGCGTGATTTTACATTTTTTACTGGAAAGTCAAACGGCTCTGAAACGTTTTGCACAGTACTTCTATACAAACCTTTTTATTTTTTAATATTTTTTTCAGAATTGTTGGAGTTACAGAGGTATGGTAGATTTTCAGATTTTTACAGACTGTCCTGTTTAAGACAGATTCTGTTTTTGATGCATTATTTTGCTCGTTTTGATGAAACTATCGATTTTAACGGTGGTATAAGCCATGGAGAAGTTATAATACAGTAGCTAAAATGCAAAAACAAAATATGAATGAGTTTGCAACAGTACTTAAAGTGGTAATTTGTTTTATTATACTAATGGATCTCACGAGGGTTTTGTTAAGTTTTGTGTGATTGAAGTTTTCAAGTTTTGGGTGATATCATGATGTATGAAGGAACAAGGAGTGGCAAGAGCCTAAGCTTGGGGATGACCAAGGCACCCCAAGGTATTATTCAAGGAATTCCAAGCAACTAAGCTTGGGGATGCCCCGGAAGGCATCCCCTCTTTCTTCTAACGGTCATCCGTAATTTTACTTGGAGCTATATTTTTATTCGTCACATGATATGCGTAAATCGTGGAGGGTCGTGTGCTTTTTTTATTTTGCTTTTAATAATGCACCATGCTGGTATGAGATAGTCCTTGGTTTATTTATAGAATGCTCTTTGCACTTCACTTATATCTTTTGAGTATGGCTTTATAGAATGCTTCATGTGCTTCACTTATATCATTTGAAGTTTGGATTGCCTGTTTCCCTACACATAGAAAACCGCCATTTGTAGAATGCTCTTCTGCTTCACTTATATTTGTTAGAGCATGGGCATATATTTTTTGGAAAGAAGTAAACTCTCTTGCTTCACTTATATCTATTTGGATAGTTGATAGCAATTGGTCATTCACATGGTTAGTCATAAAATCCTACATAAAACTTGTAGATCACTGAATATGATATGTTTGATTCCTTGCAATAGTTTTGCGATATAAAGATGGTGATATTATAGTCATGCTAGTGAGTAATTGTGGATTGGTAGAAATACTTGTGTTGAGGTTTGTGATTCCCGAAGCATGCACATATGGTGAAACGTTATGTGATGAAGTCGGAGCATGATATTTTTTTATTGTCTTCCTTATGAGTGGCGGTCGGGGACAAGAGATGGTCTTTTCCTACCAATCTACCCCCTAGGAGCATGCGTGTAGTACTTTGTTTTGATAGCTAATAGACTTTTGCAATAAGTATGTGAGTTCTTTATGACTAATGTTGAGTCCATGAATTATACGCACTCTCTCCCTTCCACCATTGCTAGCCTCTTCGGTACCATGCATTGCCCTTTCTCACCTCTAGAGTTGGTGCAAACTTCGTCGGTGCATCCAAACCCCGTGATACGATACGCTCTATCACACATAAGCCTCCTTATATATTCCTCAAAACAGCCACCATACCTACCTATCATGGCATTTCCATAGCCATTCCGAGATATATTGCCATTCAACTTCCATCATTATCATATACATGACTTGAGCATTCATTGTCATATTGCTTTGCATGATCGTAAGACAGATAGCATGATATTTTCATGGCTTGTCCGTTTTTGATATGTTTGCTATGCTAAATCATCACACATCCCGGTACACTGCCAGAGGCATTCATATAGAGTCATATTGTTCTGGATATCGAGTTGAAATATTGAGTTGTAAGTAAATAAAAGTGTGATGATCATCATTATTAGAGCATTGCCCTAGTGAGGAAATGATGATGGAGATTATGATTCCCCCACAAGTCGGGATGAGACTCCGGACTTAAAAAAATAAAAGATGCCAAAGAAGCCCAAATAAAAAAGAGAGGCCAAAGAAGCCCACCAAAAAAAATTAGAGAAAAATATAGAAGGGGAAATGTTACTATCCTTTTACCACACTTGTGCTTCAGAGTAGCACCATGTTCTTCATATAGAGAGTCTCTTGAGTTATCACTTTCATATACTAGTGGGAATTTTCATTATAGAACTTGGCTTGTATATTCCGATGCTAGGCTTCCTCAAATGCCCGAGGTCTTCATGAGCAAGCAAGTTTGATGCACACCCACTTAGTTTTCAGTTTGAGCTTTCATACACTTATAGCTCTAGTGCATCCGTTGCATGGCAATCCCTACTCACTTGCATCGATATCGATTGATGGGCATCTCCATAGCCCATTAATTTGCCTAGTTGATGTGAGACTTTATCCCTTTTGGTCTTCTCCACACAACCTCCACCATTATATTCTATTCCACCTATAGTGCTATATCCATGGCTCACGCTCATGTATTGCGTGAAAGTTGAAAAGGTTTGAGAACATCAAAAGTATGAAACAATTTCTTGGCTTGTCATCGGGGTTGTGCATGATTTAAATATTTTGTATGGTGAAGATGGAGCATAGCCAGACTATATGATTTTGTAGGGATAACTTTTTTTGGCCATGTTATTTTGAAAAGACATGATTGCTTTATAAGTATGCTTGAAGTATTATTGTCTTAATGTCAAATGATAGACTATTGCTTTGAATCACTCGTGTCTTAATATTCATGGCATGATTAGATTATATGATCAAGATTATGTTAGGTAGCATTCCACATAAAAAATTATCTTGTTTATCATTTACCTACTCGAGGATGAGCAGGAATTAAGCTTGGGATTCCATGCCAATATTCCACAACTTTTACATACTTTGGCAACTTTTTATACTATTTTTGGGACTAACATGTTGATCCAGTGCCCAGTGCCAGTTCCTGTTTGTTGCATGTTTTTTGTTTCGCAGAAAATCCATATCAAACGGAGTCCAAACGCGATAAAAACTTCCGGAGATATTTTTTGGAATATATGTGATTTTTTGGAAAAAGAATCAACGTGAGACGATGCCCGAGGAGTCCACGAGGCAGGGGGCGCGCCCCAGGGGGTAGGGCGCGCCTTGGGCTCTCGTGGACACTCCGTAAGGTGGTTGGTGCCCTCTTTTGCCGCAAGAAAGCCAATATCCCAATAAAAATCATGTCCAAAATTCAGCCCAATCGAAGTTACGGATATCTGGGAATTTAAGAAACGGTGAAAGGGCAGAATCAGGGAGCGCATAAACAGAAGGAAACAGAGAGAGAGAGATCCAATCTCAAAGGGGCTCCTGCCCCTCTGCCACCATGGAAGCCAAGGACCAGAGGGGAAACCCTTCTCCCATCTAGGGGGAAGGTCAAGGAAGAAGAAGAAGGGGGGCTCTCTCCCCCTCTCTCCCGGTGGCGCCGGAACGCCGACGGGGCCATCATCGCAACGACGATCTACACCAACAAATTCACCGCCGTCATCACCAACTCTCTCCCCCTCTATGCAGCGGTGTAACACCTCTTCTCCCTGCTGTAATCTCTACTTGAACATGGTGCTCAACTGTAGGATCGGAAGTATGTCTAGAGGGGGGGGGGTGATTAGACTACTTACTTGACCGAGGCTGGGGCGACCCTATATAAAGAAGAAGGATCAACCAATATATCATGGCAAAGTCACACAAATTGCAGAATCGATTTGCATGCAACCTGAGTACCTGGCAGACATGGCTATCATGAAGAAGCTGCTACCCGTGTTTGCTCATGTTCCTCTCATACCTCTGTTGTTGCCGTGGCCTTCTCGCTCTCTCTAGCCCTAGCTCGGCTCTACCTCTCCCTCTCTCTGTCTACGATGAACCAAGGAAGAAGAAGACCAAGGTAGAAGAAGGACACGGGACGGGGTGGTTTTTCCTGGCGCAACTACGCCCCCCACGAGCTCGTACTCGTCACACCACCGCAACCATTACAACGCGCCCCTCACGGGCTTTGTACCCGGGCCAGACGCTGGGCACGAACCCCACGTCTGCACCTGCCCGAGCGCACGGTCCGACCCGCTCCAGCTGCGTCCACTCCACGCACGAACACGCCCAGGACGCGGCGAGCCCGCAACGGCCCCGACTCGGTTACCCTGACCTGCGCGCCAACAGCCGCTCCTGGTCCTACAGTGCAGCATGCACAGCACATGCCCGCACCCTAGGCTACTCACGCATGCACCCACGCACACAAGCCATACGAGTCGGACCCAAGTCAGGCTCTGCCCAGACTATCTACAAGTCAGATACTACTCAGACTATGGCCAGACAATGGCTCGACGCGGCCGACGCGACCACCGCACACACGCCTACGTACACCCACGCCATGGAACCGGCCCGCCCGACTCGCCCCATGCACGCCCGTGCACGCGCCTGGTGCTCCCAACGCGAACGCCGCCATCCGGGCATGGCTTGCTGCTATCATTCACGCCCCAAGCCATGACCCTTGCACGCAGTACTGCTTGCACGTGTCAGGCTCGTCGTCGACGTCGCGCCGTCATGTACGCCTCCACTCGCTGCCGCTGCAGCAGCCCGCAGTCCCGTGCGCCGCCACGCCGCGTCTTCGTGCCACACACCTCCACGGTTGTCGCGCCGAGCCGTCGCGACCTCTACGCCACCACGCAGGTCCTTCGCGACCTCTTCGTCTCCGCGGCCGCCGTGCCCTTCGCGCGCACTCCCCACGTCCCCGCGCTCCCGGCCCGCGCTACCGCCGCGCACGTACGCCATCTGCGCAACCCACCACAGCCTCTGCGCCACCACGCAGGTCCACCGCGGCCGCCGCGCTCCCCGCACGCACGGCATTACCGTGCTCCGCCGCCGTACGGGACGAGCGCCATCCCCGGCGAGCTCCTCCGAACCCGATGCTCTGATACCAATTGTTGTTGTTGTGGCCTTCTCGCTCTCTCTAGCCCTAGCTCGGCTCTACCTCTCCCTCTCTCTGTCTACGATGAACCGAGGAAGAAGAAGACCAAGGTAGAAGAAGGACACGGGACGGGGTGTTTTTTCCTGGCGCAACTACGCCCCCCTCGAGCTCGTACTCGTCACCCCACCGCAACCATTACAACGCGCCCCTCACGGGCTTTATAACCGGGCCAGACGCTGGGCACGAACCCCACGTCTGCACCCGCCCGAGTGCACGGTCCGGCCCGCTCCAGCCGCGTCCACTCCACGCACGAACGCGCCCAGGACGCGGCGAGCCCGCAACGGCCCCGACTCGGTCACCCTGACCTGCGCGCCAACAGTCGCTCCTGGTCCTACGGTGCAGCATGCACAGCGCACGCCCGCACCCTAGCCTACTCACGCACGCACCCACGCACACAAGCCATACACAAGTCGGACCCAAGTCAGACTCTGCCCAGACTATCTACAAGTCAGACACTACTCAAACTATGGCCAGACAATGGCTCGACGCGGCCACAGACCGCACCCGATGCGACCACCGCACACACGCCTACATACACCCACGCCACGGAGCCGGCCGCGCCCGACTCGCCCCATGCACGCCCATGCACGCGCCTGGTGCTCCCGACGCGAACGCCGCCATCCGGGCATGGCTTGCTGCTATCAACCTCCACGTCCATGGCATCTCCGCGTCCGTGGTTAGCAGCGCGAACATTACTACAGAGACTAGCCACCACCACGGCAGCTGCCACATCAGTGGCTTTCTGCATGGCAAATCCGGCGACTGCAACAGGGATCACGGCTCGGTCTACCGCAAAGACGGCCACCGCGACCCGCAGTTCAGGTGCTCACCCCCGGTGTCGGCCGACACCCCAGCGATCCTGACTCTGAACAGCTTCGCACGAGGTGGAGACGGAGGCGGCAAATCATTTTGCGACAACCTCTACCACAAGGACAACGAGCTGGTGGTGGCGCTGTCCACGGGGTGGTTGCGCCTTGACGGCAAGCGCAGGTGCAACAAGATGATCCGCATCAACGGGAATGGGCAGGCCGTCCTGGCCAAGGTCGTCGACGAGTGCGACTACGGCGTCGCAGAGCACAACTTCGCACCGTCGTCCCCATACAACTACGTGGACGCGTCGCCGGCGGTGTGGAAGGCGCTGGGGCTCAAGGAGAAGATTGGGGTGTTCAAAATCACTTGGTCTGATGTGTGAACTATGCCATGCATGGAGACTTTGATCGCAATAATCTACATGTAGAGGAGGTGCATACACATATATAGTATGAAATTGCGTGCCGCTTACTTATTATATGCCCCTACGTGTGGTGTGTGCAATACTATTCTTTGTGGTGGAGTTGCTATATCTACAGAGTAGTATTGCACACTATATCTGTAGAGTAGTATTGCCCCTCACTTAAATAAGCCACTGATCAGATGTATTTCATATTTTTCCAACTATATCTATTTGCCTTATTTTGGTCCCAGATGCACGGTTATATATTTCTCTTGAACTTGTTTGAACAGTCACTACTGCAGATTAACTAACTAAACCATTGATCGGCCGCACCATTTAAGTACATCCCTCCATAGCAAACATGACGATTCTTCCGCCTAGGTGAGTTGTTTGCTTGCATATTTCTCCGAGTCAGCGGCCTACTTTGGTTTGGAACTAGCAAAAAGACAGTGAACAGGCAGGCTGATCCGGGCGAAACATGGTTCACATGGGCTGACAAACGAGGGCATGGAGATGAAATACTCTGGAGCTCTCATTAGTAGAAAAGGGGCCTATTGACCCGGTTGGTGAGGGCCTTTAGTCCCGGTTCGTGAACCGGGACTAAAGGGTCGGTATTAATACCCTGGCCCTTTAGTCCCGGTTCAATCTAGAACCGGGACTGATGGGCCTCCACGTGACCTGTCTGCTGAGCCCAGGCAGGAGGGCCTTTGGTCCCGGTTGGTGGCACCAACCGGGACCAATAGGCATTCACGCGTCAGCATTTCTATGGCTGTGGTTTTTGTTTTTTTTGAAAGGAGGGGGGGTTGGGGTTTTGGGGGTTAATTTAGGTGTTTCATATATTGTGCTATAGCTAGCTAATTAAAAGAGAAAAATGTCCTCTCTTTTGTCCGTGCTTGGTCGACGCTACGTACTATACATACGTATAGAGAGGACTAGCTAGACACGCTAGCTAGCTAGTAATTAAGCAAACAGAAGATCGTCATGAACATATATGCATACAAAGAGAAGTGATATCGACCACCTCTCCTTCTCCGAGAGATTGGTCGAACAACAAGTTCTCGTATATCTATCCGACACTACCTGCTACATATACACAATAATTATCTTTTACAATACGGACGCGTGGTCTACATAGTATTCTCCGTCTTCAGCGATCACGTGGTCAAGAAAGAATGCCGCCAATTCCTCTTGAATTGCTCGCATGCGATCTGGTGCTAGGAGTTCATCCCGCTTTCGAAACATCTAATTTTAAGAAAGGGGTCAATACATATATATGAATGAATGAAACTCAACACAAATGATGGTAATAAAATAAAATTGTGAATATTTTTATTTACGCACTTCATATTGTTTGTCGGAGTAGCCCCTCACACAGGTCGTGTGGCGGATGGACTCGCAAACGTAGTATCCACAGAAATCATTCCCTTGTTCCTGCCACAACCACTTTACAAGAAACAGAGGTCAATCAAACTGATAATTAGCAAGCATGCTAAATGGCATTGATGAAACTAGCGCTTGAATCACTAGGAGATGCGCGTGGAATATGCTACTATATAGTACTTACTTTCGGGTGTCTAAATTGCAGCTTCTTCGGTAGTCCCGGAGCTTTTTTGGTGAATTTTTCCCAAGCCCTGCTATACAAAGAAAACAATTACTTGATATCAGAAATGAACAAAGTTGCTGATATGGTGGATAATGATCGATTTAACTTACTTCTCGAGCATTTCAGTCATGTCCGCATACTCCTTGGGATCTTTTCGTCTCGAGTCTAAGACAGTTACTACTCCCTGCTCAAGCTTAATCTTTAGGAGAATATAGTGGTACTGCTGCGCATGCATAACTCATCAATATTACATTACTATAACCTGGACTAATAAGGGAAACCGAATATGCCACAAGACAGTAACACTCACTTGAAGTTGTAAGGAAAGAGTATTATATTTTTGTGTTCATTTATTTCCAACGATCGTAGCAAGTTGGCCTCGGTTTCTTCGGCACGATATTTAACCTCATTTGCATCTATGAGATATGTGTTAATGAACCCAATATCACCCACTTGTCTTTTCTTTATTTCGGCGATCTTCAATCTGCATAATATAGTGAGGATATTTATAAATACATGCAATGAAAGAGTTGAGTTATATAGAGATACTTACCGTTGCTTTATCGAGGGCCAATTGATTTAAAAACTGATAGAACTCCTCAAATGGAATAGGCAACAGTTCAATTCCAAGGAGGTCATGCTCCTTTTTAACTCTCACATACAAAGTACTCCTCCCCTCAGACTCTTTGCAGGTTTTCATGTACCAATCATGCAATATTCGCATCATCGTTGATAGAGAGCTTTCATCTTTGACGAGAGGCTTCCCGTACTCGTATCTTTGTATCTGCACCTCCAAGAAATCATAATGTGCATCGTCGGGCAGGTAATCTGTAGGATTGCCATAACCGGGCACCATCCTCGGATCGACGATGTCGCTAGCAGTGCACCTTGAGCGGGGGCACGATTGTTGCTTGTTCGCCGAGCTGGGCAATTTGTTTCCCAGCTCGTCGTTCTTTCATCCTTTGATCAGCGACAGTACTTCCCGACCTCTCCGCTTCGACAAATGCCTTTCCAATAATGCGCTCATAGTTGCCTTTCGGCGGAGACTTGGGTGGTTTTGTCAGGGCAGCCAGAGTGCGCTTCGCTTTGACCGGATCTACCTTCTCCTCCGGAGGTGGATGTCTCTTTGCTTTCAACCCTTGAAACCAGTCATCCACTTCGGTCTGCGCGATCTTTGCGTTTTCCTCCTCGCTCCTCTCGTACGGTAACTTCTCTGGAGTCTTCAGAGAAGGACCAAATCTGTATTTCCTCCCGCCTTTGGCTGTACTGCTACACGCCGGCAGAGCAGACGGAGCGGATGTCTTCTTTCCTTGCTTACGAGGCGGAGGAGAAGGACTATGACGCGCCGGAGCAGCCGGAGCGGCGGCGGGTCTCTTCCGCCCTTGCTGACGAGGCGGAGAAGGAGGAGGCTGGCTGCTCAGGCGCGCCGGTGCAGGCGGAGAAGGAGGCGGAGTGCTGCCACGCGCCGGAGAAGGAGCCGGCCGAGTGCCCTGATCGTCACTCGCCGGAGGAGGAGGTGGAGGAGGCGGAGTGCCTGACTCGCCAAGGAGGAGGAGGAGGCGAGGCGTCCAGTTCGGAAGGTTGATGAGATCCTTCCGCCATAGGCATGGAGTCTTGAGCAGAACCCAGCCGATACTCCCTTCACCGGTAGGGTGGTCAAGCGGAGGTCCTCAAATCCTCCGTTATTTCATCGACCATCACCTTAGAATATCCTTCCGAATCGGCGGCGGTGAAAAGTTGAGTCGGGTTTAGTAGGATAAACAGAGCCAACAGCCGCCTTGACCTTCAAATTGCTCCATTGCGCCATAAGGTGGCAATGTTCAGCATCCGTGATAGCATCCACGGGATAGCTGGCAGGAGCCGTCAAGGCATGCTGCTCGCTAAAGCAGCTCGGTGGAAGCCACGCTGCTTCTCCGCCGAGATAGCGGGTAGCCGGGGAAGCTTCGCAGGTCGTTTGTTGTGATCTGCTGCTTCTCGTTCCTCTTCTTGTTCCTCTAGCCCCATTACCCTTTCGTGCAGCGCCTGCATTAGGCTCTCGCTCCGGTTTCTTCCTCCTCTCATGGGTTTTGTTACCCCTGCGTCCGAAATCCAGCCTTCCACGAAGCGGAGCTGGCGTGCCTCGTGTCCGTCCGTGGTGCTCGTGGATTCCCGAGGGCCATTGTGAGCTCGTCCTTCTCCCCTGTCTCGAACGAACTTCCCTTGCTGCGCTGCTTTGATATATTGCTGAAGCCTCTTGACCGGTATGTCCAATTGTTCATCCGTCCAAATGCACTTCCCTGTTATAGGGTCCAAGGATCCGCCGCCCAAGAACCAAGTCCGCAACGGTCCGCCATTCATTATCTCGGTTCGATCCCTTTATCAAGCAGATCATTCTCAGCCTTGGCCCACTTAGGCCGGGTTACGAGGTAGCCACCTGACCCTGTGCGATGGTGAAGCTTCTTCTTCACAACATTTCTCTTGTTTGTCGCCGACATCTTTTTACTCTTTTCCGATGTCTTGTAGGCCACAAATGCGGGCCACCATCTCTGATCTTCTCATATTTGCCCTTGAATTCTGGTGTCTCATTTTTTCGACATACGTATTGAGTTCTTTCTTCCAATTCCTGAATAGTCTTGCCATCTTCTTAAGAGCAAAAGACTTGATTAATGGCTCTATTATGGCTTCTCCGGATCATCCTCTAGCGGTAGGGTAAAATTTGACTTCAGCTCGGTCCAAAGATCATTTTTCGCATATCATTGACACAAGACACCTCGTGGTCTTCATTCTTAGGCTTATACCATTGGTGGATGCTGATCGGGATCTTGTCCCTAACCGAACCCCTGACCGAGCAACAAATGCCTTCTTTGTCCGGTAGGGTTCAATCGGTTGGCCGTCGCAGCGATTTGTATGATGTCAAACTTTTCATCCGAGCTCAACTTTTCTTCAGGCCTCGTCTCTTTACCGGTTGTGCTCGATTCGGAGGGCTAGAAAAAGAACAAAGACGAGAGTTAATTAATATGTGTACATACCAAAACAAAGACGAGAGGTAGTCAAGACAGCTTAACTAATATATATACCTGGCGGACTCGGTTTGGTGATCACGGAGCCGTCCTCACGGTCTACTTCTTCACCCTCTCCTTCTTGCACCGGCATTGGGTCATCGGAGCCATGTAAATCATAGCCAGCTGCTTCTTCACCTCTCCTTCCAGACCATCGTTGTCGTTGAGAAACATCAACGAGCAGGCGACATCACTTCCTTGTGCGATTATGTCCCTCAACAACGCTTCTTGTGATTCGTCTCGGGGTGTCCATAGTTTCTACAAATATTTACAACATGGCAATTATTATTCAAACATGACAGATATGGATATATTAGTGGCAAACGTAGAAATAGCTAGCTAATCACAATAAGGAATCATATTAGTGGCCTCGACGCTGCTTCTCTAGGGTTTGGGGTGGCCTCGACAACGCTTCAAGGGTTAGGGGGTGGCCTCGAGAACGCTTCAAGCTAGGAGGGTAATATCGACCCCCCACGTGTTGAAGCTATCGGGAGGGGGTCGGCGTTGAACACTACATCTATGTCCCACAAGTGACATGGGCATCGACGCCCGCGGTAGGGTAGAGGGTCGTGGATCACCGAGCGGTCGAGGGTCAAGGGGTCGAGGATCGCCGAGGGTCGGGAGGTTGCCTAGTGTCAAAGGATTCAACAAAACCATGTCTTCATCATTAGCGAAAGTAACAGGTGCATGATGGTGCAAGCTCTCAAAGTTATTTTGGAACGGAGTCCCGATAGGATAATTCGCTTTTGGTACAAAGTTCAGCAAGAACCTTCGAATATCGTTATTTGGAAGGCCTTTGCTGAAATTGCATAAAAAGGTAGATTATCCTATCCGGGACTCCATTCCGAATAACTTTGAGGACTTCGCACCATCATGCCATGGTTACTCCGCCAATGATGAAGCCATGGATTTCTTCAATACTTTGACACTAGGAACCTCTCGACCCTCGGCGATCCTCGACCCTTGAACCTCGACGACCTCGAACCCTCGACCCTAGACGATCCCCGAACCTCGATCCTCGACCCTAGAACCCTCGACCGGGATAATATCGACAACGCTCAAGGGGTAATATCGACAACGACGAGATACATACACGGAGAAATTAATGTTATCGGGGAGGGGGTATATCGACCCCCCCACGTATTGAAGTTATCGGGAGGGGGTATATGGACCCCCCCCCTCATGTTGAAATTATCGGGAGGGGTATATCGACGATGACAGAGGAGAAGATCGAAGAGAAAAAAGAAGAAAAAAAGGAGAAGAAGAAAGGAATAGAGAAGAAGAAAAAATAGAATTTTATTCTTCTCCTCTATTCCTTTCTTCTTCTCCTCTTCTTTTCTTCTTTTTCCTCTTCTTATTTATTTCTCTTCTTCCTCCCTCTTCTTCTCCTTTCTTCCTCTTCTTTTTCCTTTTCCTCTCATTCTTTTCTTCTTCTTCCTTCTTAAAATACATGAAGTAGTATTGCTTGTTTTTTAAAATAATGTTCAAATAAAATCTATGAACAGAAAACATATATATACACACAAAACATATATACTTTTTATAAAAATGCAAAAAACAAAAAATCTAAAAAGACATATCAACAGATATACACATATACATATACTCATACATATACACACATAATCAGGAAAAAAGCTATATTTGCAAAAAAAGGGGAAGAGGGGCGGTGCTGCCCCGACCAAAGCGGGCGGGCGCAGGCAGAGGCGACGGCGAGGCAGAGGCGGGCGGGACGGCATCGGACGGCGGGTGGCGTGGGAGACGGCGCTGGCAGCAGCTGGGTAAGCGACGGCGCTGGGCGGCGCGGGTGGTGACGGCGTCTAGGCTCAAGGGCGCGGCCGACGACGGCGTGGGCTCGGGGGGGCGGGCGGCGGCGACGGCGGGCGGGCAGCTGGCGGCGCCGAGGAGGTCCGCGGCGCCATCGGGGCAAATGCGCGATGAAACTGAAAATTTTCACAAGTGTTGTTTATATACACTGAGCATTGGTCCCGGTTCGTGGCACAAACCGCGACTAATGCCCCCTTTAGTCCCGGTTGGTGCCACGAACCTGGACCAAAGGCCAATTTTCAGCAGCCCAAAGGGCGGGAAGCGGCGGCCTTTGGTCCCGGTTGGTGGCATCAACCGGGACTAAAGGGATTGGTCCCGGTTCGTGCCACGAACCGGGACCAATCCCTTTAGTCCCGGTTGGTGCCACCAACCGACCAAAGGCCTTGTGCTGCCTCACGCCTAAAAGTTTAGTCCCACTCGCTAGTTGAGAGAGCTCGAGAGTGGTTTACAAGCGCTGCTGCGCCCACCTCTCGAGCTCCTCTCAACTGCAGCTTTCGGCCTAATCATCACTAGCTATGTGCTGTGGGCCTACTTGGCCTCTCTGGGCGTGAATCCTAGCCCATGTAGGGTTTCTAGTCGTATTCAGCCGTGGGGCCCGAGAGGCTGCACTATTTTTTCCAGTTTTTTGTTTTGTTTTCTGCATTATTATTTATTTTTGTTGTTTTTTGCTTTATTTTTAATTCTTTTTGCTTTTAGTTTTAGAAAAATTATAAACTTTCTGTTAGTGCCATTAGTTTTCAAATTTGAAAACTCTTTTTTTGTTTTCTTTGTTGCTTTATTTATTTTACTTTGTTTCTACTTACAACAAAATACTTATTGTTGCTATTTTTATTTTTTCAGTTTTTGTTCTGTTTTCTGCATTATTTAGTTTTTGTTGTTTTTGCTTTATTTTTAATTCTTTTTGCTTTTAGTTTTAGAAAAATTATAAACTTTCTGTTAGTGCCATTAGTTTTCAAATTTGTAAACTCTTTTTTGTTTTCTTTGTTGCTTTATTTATTTTATTTTGTTTCTACTTACAACAAAATACTTATTGTTGCTATTTTTTTCAGTTTTTGTTCTGTTTTCTGCATTATTTATTTTTTGTTCTTTTTTCTTTATTTTTAATTCTTTTTGCTTTTAGTTTTAGAAAATTATAAACTTTCTGTTAGTGCCATTAGTTTTCAAATTTGAAAATACTTTTTTTGTTTTCTTTGTTGCTTTATTTATTTTATTTTGTTTCTGCTTACAACAAAACGATGTGTAGAGGGACGGGCTTATAAACCGGTGTGAGCACCCTTCGGTTGGCGAGGTTTTCAAATTCATAGTTTTCAAATGAACTCGGAAAAAGTTGGCATAGCATGTGCATGTACAAAACGGACAATGGTATCACACTCGTCTGTTACAAAGTTGGCATGGTATCATCATAACAGTTGCGGGAGAAAGTCTTCACTTTTTCTTCGCTTGTGTCGTTTGCTTATTGCGCCGTAATCATGGATAATCTTCATCGTTTATCAGGATGCTTGGGTCAGCCTTGACTTTGAAGGGGGGAATTTCATGAAACTTTTCATACTCTTGAGACATGTCTGTCTTGCCCTCCACTCCTGGGATGTCCCTTTTCCTGAAAGAACTATGTGGCGCTTTGGCTCATTGTATGATGTATTCGCTTCCTTATCTTTTCTTTTCCTCGGTCCGGTAGACATGTCCTTCACATAGATAACCTGTGCCACATCATTGGCTAGGACGAACGGTTCGTCGGTGTACCCAAGATTTTTCAGATCCTTGTTGTCATTCCGCATCTTGTGGGTCTACCTGCACTCCGCCTCGACAGATTGACCCACTTGCACTTAAACAAAGGGACCTTAAAATCTACTCCGTAGTCAAGTTCCCATATGTCTACTATGTAACCATAATATGTGTCATTTCCTTGTCGGTTGCTGCATCAAAGCGGACACCGCTATTTTGGTTGGTGCTCTTTTCATCTTGGTCAATCGTAAAATGTATTCTCATTTATCTCAGATCCTTTCCAAATCATTACAATCGAAGATGGTCCCTGGACAACAAGTACAGCTCATCATAAACAATGCTGTCACCTCCGAGACGTGTTTCCAACCAACTGCTGAAAGTCCCGATGTGTTCACATGTAATCCAATCGTCGACTACTCCGGTGTTTGGAGCGCATAATCGTTCTTGTGTTCATCGACATACGGGTCACCAAGGTAGAGTTCTAGAACTGTAGTGTGCTTGAGACCAAGAATATCCGTCCCTGCATATTATTGAGTCTCTTCCAAGCGTGTTTTTTCGGTCAGTCTCCCCTCATACCGCGATTTAGGGAGACCTATCTTCTTAAGGCCAGGAATGAATTCAACACAAAACCCGATGACATCCTCTGCTTGATGGCCCATGGAGATGCTTCCTTCGGCCTAGCGGTTAGAACATATTTCTTTAGGACTCCATGAACCTCTCAAAGGGGTACATATTGTGTAGAAATACGGGCCCCGAATGACAATCTCGCCGACTAGATGAACTAGGACGCGTGCGCCATGATATTGAAGAAGGATGGTGGGAACACCAGCTCGAAACCGACAAGACATTGCGCCACATCACTCCTTAGCGTTGGTACATTTTCTGGATCGATCACCTTCGAGATATTGCATTGAGGAATGCACATAGCTTCACAATGGCTAATCGGACGTTTTCCGGTAGAAGCCCCTCAATGCAACCGGAAGCGATTGCGTCATTATCACGTGGCAGTCATGAGACTTTAGGGTCTGGAACTTTTCTCCGCATATTTATTATTCCCTTTATATTCGACGAGAAGCCAGTCGGGACCTTCATCTTGAGCAGGCATTGAAACAATATTTCTTTCTCTTCTTTCGAAGAGCGTAGCTGGCAGGACCTTCATCTTGCTTCGGAGGCATGCCCTCTTTTTCGTACAAGCGTTGCAGGTCCTCTCGTGCCTCGTGTGTATCTTTTGTCTTCCCATACACGCCCAAGAAGCCTAGCAGGTTCACGCAAAGGTTCTTCGTCACGCCATCACGCCGATCAAGAGCGGACCTCTAGGTCTTTCCAGAGGGTAGGTCCCAAAATATAGATTTCTTCTTCCACATGGGTGCGTGATTCTCGGCGTCATTTGGAACAGCTAGTCCGCCGACCCTTTCCAAAGATTACGTGTAAATCATTGACCATAGCAAGTACGTGATCACCGGTACGCATGGCGGCTTCTTCCGGTGATCTGCCTCGCTTTGAAATGCTTGCCTTTCTTTCGACATTGATGGTTGGTCGGAAGAAATCGACGATGGCCTGTGTACACATACTTCCCGCAGCTTCCTGTATATACTATCGGTGTCAAGTAAACAGTGCGTGCATGCGTGGTATCCCTTGTTTGTCTGTCTCCGAAGGTTACCGAGAGCGGGCCAATCGTTGATGGTCACGAACAGCAACGCCTTTAGGTCAAATTCTCCTTTTGTGCTCATCCCACGACGCACACCGCTTCCATTCCACAGCTGTAAATGTTCTTCAACTAATGGCCTTAGGTACACATCAATGTCGTTGCGGGTTGCTTAGGGCCTTGGATGAGAACTGCATCATAATGAACTACCGCTTCATGCACATCCAAGGAGGAAGGTTATACATACATAGAGTCACGGGCCAGGTGCTGTGATTGCTGCTCTGCTCCCCGAAAGGATTAATGCCATCCGCGCTTAAAGCAAACCATACGTTCATTGGGTCCTTTGCAAACTCATCCCAGTACTTTCTCTCGATTTTTCTCCACTGCGACCCGTCAGCGGGTGCTCTCAACTTCCCGTCTTTCTTATGGTCCTCACTGTGCCATCACATCAACTTGGCATGCTCTCCGTTTCTGAACAGACGTTTCAACCGTGGTATTATAGGAGCATACCACATCACCTTCGCAGGAACCCTCTTCCTGGGAGGCTCGCCGTCAACATCACCAGGGTCATCTCGTTTGATCTTATACCGCAATGCACCGCATATCGAGCATGCGTTCAGATCCTTGTAGGCATCACGGTAGAGGATGCAGTCATTAGGGCATGCATGTATCTTCTCCACCTCCAATCCTAGAGGGCATACGACCTTCTTTGCTGCGTATGTACTTGTCGGAAATTCGTTATCCTTTGGAAGCTTCTTCTTCATTATTTTCAGTAGCTTCTCAAATCCTTTATCGCACAGCATTCTCTCGCCTTCCACCGCAGCAATTCGAGTACGGCACCGAGCTTTGTGTTGCCATCTTCGCAATTGGGGTACAACCCTTTTTGTGATCCTCTAACATGCGATCGAACTTCAGCTTCTCCTTTTGACTTTCGTGATTGTGTCCTTGCATCGACAATGACCCGCGGAGATCATCATCATCGGGCACATCGTCTGGTTCCTCTTGATCTTCAGCAGCTTCGCCCGCTCCAGCACCATCGTGCACATCGTCAGTGCATCTTGATGTTCAGTAGCATCACCGTATTCAGGGGGCACATAGTTGTCATCGTACTCTTCTTCCTCGCCGCCTTCCATCATAACCCCTATTTCTCCGTGCCTCGTCCAAACATTATAGTGTGGCATGAAACCCTTGTAAAGCAGGTGGGTGTGAAGGATTTTCCGGTCGAGTAAGACTTCGTATTCCACATATAGGGCATGGACAACACATAAAACCATTCTGCTTGTTTGCTTCAGCCACTTGAGAAAATCATGCACGCCTTAATGTACTCGGAGGTGTGTCTGTCACCGTACATCCATTGCGGTTCATCTGCGTGCATTATATATAATTAATGTGTCGTAAATCATTACGTAACATCATGAATAGATAATTAAGTGACCAAATTAATAGAAGTTCATCATCACATAAAACCAAAGTACATACATAGTTCTCATCTAACAACATAAAGCTCTACAGAGCATCTAAATTAATTAAACCATACATTGAAACTATGTAAAATATTTCAATGCGAAAACAAATACGATCATAATCGCAACCAAGGTAACAACTGATCCAACGGCATAATGATACCAAGCCTCGGTATGAATGGCATATTTTCTAATCTTTCTCATCTTCAAGCGCATTGCATCCATCTTGATCTTGTGATCATCGACGACATCCGCAACATGCAACTCCAATATCATCTTCTCCTCCTCAAGTTTTTTTTATTTTTCCTTCAAGAAATTGTTTTCTTCTTCAACTAAATTTAACCTCTCGACAATAGGGTCGGTTGGAATTTCCGGTTCAACAACCTCCTAGATAAATAAAATCTATGTCACGTTGGTCGGCATAATTTTCATAAACAATAAATGAACCAATAGTTATGAAAAGATAATATATACCACATCCGAATCATAGACAGGACGAGGGCCGACGGGGGCGGATACCAAAACCATCGCACTATATAAGATGCAATAATAAAAGTAAGAAAATAATACAAGTATCTATCTAAACAAACAAGTAATAATATTTTTCCTTTCAGAAAGAAGATAAGAACAAGAGGCTCACCACGGTGGTGCCGGCGATGAGATCGGCGTGGGTGATCGACGGCGATGAAGACGGGGACGGGGCGTGACGGACCGCTAAACCTAGATAAATATTGAGGAAAATGGAGCTTGGCGGTCGAGCTTGGAGAGGAGAAACCTTAAGTAGTGTGGCTCGGGCATTCCATCGAACACCTTGTGTGCATAGGAGGTGAGCTAGAGCACCACCAAGCCCTCTCCCCCTCGGCCAGAAAAAAACAGAGCAAAGTGTGCTCGCTCTTCTTGCGAGGGGCTATATATAGGCAGCACCATTAGACCCGGTTGATGGCATGAACCGGGACTAAAGGGAAGCCTTTGGTCCCGGTTCATGCCACCAACCGGGACCAATAGTGGTGGGCCAGGAGCCATGCCCATTGGTCCCGGTTCGTCCCACCAACCGGGATCAAAAGGTCCGGACGAACCGGGACCAATGGCCCACGTGGCCCGGCCGGCCCCCTGGGCTCACGAACCGGGGCAAATAGCTCCATTGGTCTCGGTTCTGGATTGAACCGGGACTAATGGGCTGAACTGGCCTGGACGAAAGCCCTGTTTTCTACTAGTGTCTGCGGTCAAAGCATTCTAGTGATCTTAGTAAAAGAGGAAAGCGGTCTCTATGGAAAATCTAATTAAATTTGTAGTTAAAAAACGAATGGGAATTGTGTGTGATCCTTCTTCATGAGCCAGTCATCATCTCCAAAAGGTCCCCTATTATTTGAGCTCGAACTCTCATCAAGACCAAGAAAACAAGAGATTGTAATAGAAGAAATCTAGTAACACCCAAAATAATGAGAATATGAGCTCTTTATTCTTCCCCATGCTTTTTGGTAGCTAGATCCATCACTTGTACCACACGTTGCCTTTCATTTTTGAAAGCCACTAATGTTGTCTAGCTTTGTTGTGAGTACTATCATGTTTACCAACATGTGTATCAAAAACACTAGGTCCATCCTATCAATTTCTAAATCTGACCGTTGTGAATGCCTCAATACCATAATTTCTTGCTCCAGATTGCGTAAAAAGAAAGTAATATAAACAAAAGGACACATCTTTAGCAACACTACATTCAAAGCAACCAGAATGCTTCTTGAATGAATTAGCATGAAAGATTCATTGTTTTGAAGAATTTCCTTGAGGTGCTTTTTATGTTTTATGATCAGTTGGTTGGCATAGACACATATTAATATAATCCTTCTAGCAGCACTCTATTGTCCAGATCTTAGCTTTCAATAGGTTTTCTAAGACCTGGATAAGGTTCAATTACACCTTTACGGAATTGTACACGGTCATTATCAGGAATACAAATATTGTTACTCTCTCGAATTGACATTGTAGATGGGTTGCTTGAAGAAAAAGTCGATGATTCCATTTCTTTAGTTGTCTTAGTACGTGGTGTTTATTAAGTGCCTTCAGCCGCTTGATTCCCACCATCTGAAACGGTAGGTGTAGTCATCCGCATTGCGGGTACCGGTGAAGAAAATCTCATCACCTTTGTTTGTCTACAACATGAAATGAAATTGGCAAATACATCAATTTTGAGTTCAACAATACCCTGCATATATGACTGAACACACGTGAACGCACGTGCGCGCGTGCACACACACACACACACACACACACATTTTTTCCAATAATTTTTTTTTTGATCAATGTGGTTCATACACAAAGGTCACATGTAGAATACAATGCAAGTGGAAAAATAAAAAATTACCAAGGCCAGGCCGCCAGTCAGGTAGCGAAGCAGGGCTGGCGCGAGGCGGGTAATGACACATAGGAGAGCGGGGACCAGGACCAGGGGAGTAGGGGCCTATCTGGGGAAGTTGGGACAGCCGAAGGAGGCGCTGAGGCAAAGTTAAAGCCAGTCGAGCATCTCCTGTGCGGACGAGTTAGTTTATGCGTTTCCACCGGTGAGCCAACCTATCCGTGCTTTGGGCATCCTTTGATTGGACTGAACCCCGTGACAACGCAAAATATACTCCCTCCGTTCCTAAATAATTGTCTTTTTAGAGATTTCAACAAATGACTACATACGAAGCAAAATGAGTGAATCTACACTCTAAAACATGTCTACATACATCCGTATGTTGTAGACCATTTGAGATGGCTAGAAAGACAATTATTTGGAAACGGAGGGAGTATATAGTAGTTGGGAATTTTTCACACAGCCCGGGCTTAGATCTTGGGTAGCCAGGCCCAGCTCCACTCTCATGGCCTAATGGTCTGCTTCTAAGAATAAAGGGGGTCTGGCTCTGTTGTTCTTTGAGCACCAAGGCGTCGATCTGCTTCAAGTTTTCCTCCTCGATTTCCGGTCTTCTTCTTGGAGATTTCCGTAGTTTGGCGCAGGGCGCTACTGGATATCTATAGTGAATTCAACACGGTCGCGCGCGCCCGTATCATCAGCCAGAGTGGCTTCATTTGGGCGAGGCACGAAGCTTCACCTTCTTGTTAGTACAGTGGGACATGTCTTTATATAGATTTTTATGAAACTAACATAGGTGGAGAAATCATGGTGGCTGCGATCCGAGGTTGGTATTGGCAGAGAGGGTACTAGTTGTGTTGAAGACAATGTGGCACAGGTTATCCCTGTGTGTCAGGTGTTTGACGACTTGCAGCAGCAACATTGGCAAGAAGAGGTGGCAACATAGGCGCAACGCATCCTTGGTGGTGCTCCTCAAGTATCGGGCCATGATTTCCAGGGTGTAAATCCAAGGTCAGGCCTTCATTGGTTGTATCTGACAATGACCTTCTTGAAATCATTGTTTTGGAACTCGGACTTTCACCAGGGTGAAAACCTAAGATCTTGCCGAGCTACACCTTAATCTTGGCGGATTCCATCCCACATATAATATAAGAAATTAGGAAACGTATGTCACTCACACGGATAGTCTAAATTAGTTAGTTAGTTGTACTACTTTCCTGTGAATTTCATTCACTCGGATGTTCACAAATGACTATTAATAGAAGCTCCATGCCAACATTCCATTCACTGAAACAAAGAAGGCAGTTGTTTAAAAATATTTGTTGCACACCCACATGTTACAAGCACAAATGTTGCAGAACACCAACCATCTGTTGGTTGCAACATCGAAGAAAGAGACTGAATTAGTGCAAAAGAAAGTAAACTTGATTGTAAAAGAAACTTCCAAACTTTTGTGACTTTTTATTATTACTATTTTTTCTATATGAGAATGAGATATATATACACCATGGAACTAAAGGGTATCTCCCACCGGGGCATGCTCTACCATATTTGATGATTTACAGGTCACATACTTATATTTATACCCAATAAAATAAAATTTAAAATTCATTTGAATTCTTTGGGCGGTAAAACACGAAGATTTCTTAGTTTTTTACAAAAACCGATTCTTTTTGTGCCTACAAAAAAAACATGGTATCAAGAAGGGTGTGGACGGTAGCTGCTCGAATTACAAAGCGCTTTGAGTAACACCATATAGAGAACTACAAGCAAAATTAGATACAGTTACATTTGTAACAATTCAATCTATCTTTATATTATTTTGATGTTACCAAGCTAGACCTTAATCTTGGCGGCTTCCATCCCTTTGATATAATACAAGTAGGAAACACACATCATTCTTGATACAGATAGTCTCAACTAGTTACTTACACTACTTCACTGTGAATGTCATTCACTCGGATGTTCACGCATGTCTCCACCTCGACTATTAAAGGGAGCTCCATGCCAAAAGTTAGTTCACTAAAGTAAAGAAGAGACGGCTGTTTAAAAATATATGTTGCACGCCCAAATGCTACAAGCTCGAAGGTTGCAGAACATCAACCATCTCTGGGTTACAAAACCGAAGAAATGAGACTGAATTAGCATACCCAGTTGCATGAGCAGTTGTTGTTAGTTGGGGCTTGTGCCCTATATAAAGAACATGGATCAACCAATATATCCTCACAAACGCACAAGCACAAATTGCATATTTGCAAGCAACGTGAGTACCTTACAGACATGGCTAACTTGAAGAAGCTACTAGTTATGTTTGCTCTCTTGATGTTCCTGTCACACCTCCGTGTCCATGGCGTCTCCGTGTCCATAGGTAGTAGTGCGAACGTTGCTACAGAGAGCAGCCACAGTCGCGGCAGGTGCCACATCAGTGGCTTCCTGCATGGCAAATCCGGCGACTGCAACAGGGATCACGACTCGGTCTGCTGTAAAGACGGTCACCGCTACCCGCAATTCAGGTGCTCGCCCCCGGTGTCGGCCGACACGTCGGTGATCCTAACTCTGAACAGCTTCGCACGAGGTGGAGACGGCGGCGGCAAATCGTTCTGCGACAACCGCTTCCACAAGGACACCGAGCTGGTGATGGCGCTGTCCACGGGGTGGCTGCGCCTGGACGGCAAGCGCAGGTGCAACAAGATGATCCGCATCAACGGGAACAGGTGTGCCGTGCTGGCCAAGGTCGTCGACGAGTTCGACTTGGTGTACGGCTGCGACGCCGAGCACAACTTCGAGCCACCGTGCCCATACAACGACGTAGACGCGTCACCAACCGTGTGGAAGGCGCTGGGGCTCAAGGCAGGGCCGGGCCCATAGTTGTGCAGAGTGTGCGGCCCGCACAGGGCCCATAAATATTAGGGGCCCCAAATTTTCCTCTAGGCCTATGTACATTTCCTCCTGGGTGCTGGGCCACGCATGGCACTGGGCCACTAGCGCCTGGCGCGTCCGCGTGAGGCCGCTGCTCGATGTGATGCCTGGATCAGAAACAGAAAGAGATCGATCGCATCCGGAGGAAATTGGTAGGCGAGACGGCACATCCTGACCAGGTCAAAATCGATCGCATCGCATCCAGAGCCGGCGGCGGGCGACACAACGACATGCTGGGCAACGAGCCTTCTGAGTTTCGATTAACTTCGTCTGAACTCTGATGAACATGTTCCTCTCGCCATCGCCAAAACAGGTAGATCAACGGAACATGTTCCTCTCGCCACGCTAGTTATGTGATATCATGTGAAGGATCGGTCCTGGAGGGTTCCCCGTCTTGATTTGACACCGGCAGGAGTTAAAAAAATCATCAATACTTGCATGGTCCAGGCCCTAGTTTAAGTATTTAACTACTCCTGCCGGCTGCTTGCTTGACCTCCTAATTAACTTTGGCTTCTACAATCCTACTCCTAATTTCTAAATTCTAATTAAGTTTTGGCAGGGATCGTTACTTAGTTTGAGATCGTTTCTTGCCTCCTTGGTGAAAGATTAGTATAGCAGTTCATCCGGACAGGATATGAAACTAGGTGGAGTTGGATGGTTCATCTAATTGCTAAACGTTGAGGGGGCAATGCTACATCTACGTAACTGTTTTTACGTATTTTACGTAATGGCAAACGTGGCAACTCAGGATTGGAGAGGGAGAGAGGAAGGGGCCCACCCCCATTAAAATCAGGTGGGAGAGAGGTTTAGATTAGGTATAGTTTACGTAACATCACGTAGTGGTTTACGTAGGTGTAGGATTATTGACATTGAGGCATAATCCATACTGATATTTGCTAACTGATGCCGTATCACTTCAAAACAAAATTATTTATCTCTTGTATCTTGTGTATCAATAATACAGGTTTGAGTCATCATGGGGAGAAGATTCATTACGAGGATATCATTGAAGATTTCATTTCAAAGAATACTAAAAGACTGATGTTGTTCAAATAAATATTATGCAACCTGAAGTTGAATAGGTATGATTTTTTATGTATCCAATTGTTATCAAAGGCATTATATCACATACCCGGGAGTACATTATAATTGCTCGTTAGTTTTTTTCTAGCGAGATAGGCCCCATTTTCTAGTTTTGCACAGGGCCCTAGATTTTGCCGGCCCGGCCCTGGCTCAAGGAGGCGATTGGACTGTTCAAGATCACATGGTCTGATGTGTGAGCTATGCCATGAAGACCTTGCATTAAGCTATGTACACGCAGACATGCGGAAGCGTAGATGTGTGTGTTGTTCTCTCTATGGTGGATTGCTGCTAATTAAAATAAGCCACCACTCGCTTGTTTTTGATATTTTCTCAACTTTATGTATTTGTCCTGTTTCGGTGCTATATTTACCATTCACATGTATAAGATATTTTCCTTTATTTATGTATTTACCTTGTTTCGGTGCTATATGAATTATTTACGTGTATTTAATATTTTTCCAGATTTATGTATTTTCCCAGTTTGGGTGCAATATGAAATGAAATTGGGAAATACATCAATTTGTAGTTCAACAACACCTTGCATATATGACTGAGCGCGCGCGCGCGCACACACACACACACTACCATATGTGATGTTATGCAGGTCATAGACATATATTTCACTATTTATAGACAAAAACTTTGAATTCTTCGGGTGGTAAAACTCGATGATTTCTGAGATGTTCCAAGAACCGGTTCTTTTCCCGCCTCTTGGAAAGAAGCACCGGTACTGAGCAAAAAAAAGAACCCTAAACGATGTGGAGGGAGCTAGTGAAATTACAAAGCGCTTTGAGTACCACGAAACAACAAATTGCAAGGGAATTAGATACAGAGGTAAATTCTAGTGAGTTACATTTGTAATAATATAATCAGTTGGTGTATTACTTTGATGTTGCTGAGCTACACCTTAATCTTGGCGGATTCCATTCCATATATAATATATGATATTAGGAAACGTATGTCACTCATACGGATAGTCTAAACTATTTAGTTAGTTGCACTACTTTCCCGTGAATTTCATTCACTCAGATGTTCACAAATGACTATTAATGGATGCTCATTGCCAAAATTCCATTCACTAGAACAAAGAAGGCGGCTGCTTAAAAATATTTGTTGCACACCCAGATGTTACAAGCCCAAAGGTTGCAGAACACCAACCATCCGTTGGTTACAAAATCGAAGAAAGAGACTGAATTAGTGCAAAAGTGAGTCAAGTTTATTGTAAAAAAAACTTCCAAACTTTTGTGAGTTATTATTATTACTATTATATATATATGAGGTGTGTATACACCCTGGAACTAAAGGGTATCTCCCACTGGGGCATGCTCTATCAGATTTGATGATTTACAGGTTACATACTTATATTTATACCCAATAAATTTGAATTCAAAATTCATTTGAATTCTTTGGGCGGTAAAACATCGAGATTTCTGAGTTTTTACAAAAACCGATTCTTCTGGTGCTTCCAAAAAGAACACCTGGTATCGAAAAGGGTGTGGAAGGTAGCTGCTGGAATTACAAAGCGCTTTGACTAACACCAAATAGAAAATTACAAGAAAAAATAGATACAAGTTTAATCACAAGTGAGTTACATTTGTAACAATTCAATCTGTCTTTATATTATTTTGATATTACCAAGCTAGACCTTAATCTTGGCGGCTTCCATCCCATAGATATAATACAAGTAGGAAACGTACATCACTCTTGATACAGATAGTCTCAACTAGTTACTTACACTACTTCACTGTGAATGTCATTCACTCGGATGTTCATGCATGTCTCCACCTCGACTATTAATGGAAGCTCCATTTCAAAAGTTCGTTCACAAAAATAAAGAAGAGACGGTTGTTTAAAAATATATGTTGCACGCCCAAATGCTACAAGCCCGAAGGTTGCAGAACATCAACCATCTCTGGGTTATAAAATCGAAGAAACGAGACTGAATTAGCATACCCAGTTGCATGAGCAGTTGTTGTTAGTTGGGGCTTGTGCCCTATATAAAGAACATGGATCAACCAATATATCCTCACAAACGCACAAGCACAAATTGCATATTTGCAAGCAACGTGAGTACCTCACAGACATGGCTAACTTGAAGAAGCTACTAGCTATGTTTGCTCTCTTGATGTTCCTGTCACACCTCCGTGTCCATGGCGTCTCCGTGTCCGTGGGCAGTAGCGCGAACGTTACTACAGAGAGCAGCCACAGTCGTGGCAGGTGCCACATCAGTGGCTTCCTGCATGGCAAATCCGGCGATTGCAACAGGGATCACGGCTCGGTCTGCTGTAAAGACGGTCACTGCTACCCGCAATTCAGGTGCTCGCCCCCGGTGTCGGCCGACACGCCGGCGATCCTAACTTTGAACAGCTTCGCACGAGGAGGAGACGTCGGCGGCAAATCGTTCTGCGACAACCGCTTCCACAAGGACACCGAGCTGGGGGTGGCGCTGTCCACGGGGTGGCTGCGCCTGGACGGCAAGCGCAGGTGCAACAAGATGATCCGCGTCAACGGGAACGGGCGTGCCGTGCTGGCCAAGGTCGTCGAGGAGTGCGACTCGGTGTACGGCTGCGACGCCGAGCACAACTTCGAGCCACCGTGCCCATACAACGACGTAGACGCGTCACCAGCCGTTTGGAAGGAGCTGGGGCTCAAGGAGGCGATTGGAGTGTTCAAGATCACATGGTCTGATGTGTGAGCTATGCCATGAAGACCTTGCATTAAGCTATGTACACGCAGACATGCAGAAGCGCAGATGTGTGCTTTGTTCTCTCGGTGGTGGAGTTGCTGCTAATTAAAATAAGCCACCACTCGCTTGTATTTGATATTTTCTCAACTTTACGTATTTGTCCTGTTTCGGTGCTATATTTACCATTCATATGTATAGGATATTTTCCTTTTATTTATGTATTTACCTTGTTTCGATGCTATATGTATTATTTACATGTATTTAATATTTTTCCAGATTTATGTATTTGCCCAGTTTGGGTGCAATATGAAATGAAATTGACAAATACATCAATTTGTAGTTCAACAACACCTTGCATATATGACTGAGCACACACACACACACACACACACACACACACACACACACACACACACACACACACACGCACACACTACCATATGTGATGTTATGCAGGTCATAGACATATATTTCACTATTTATAGACAAAAACTTTGAATTCTTTGGGTGGTAAAACTCGATGATTTCTGAGCTGTTCCAAGAACCAGTTCTTTTCCCGCCTCTTGGAAAGAAGCACCGGTATTGAGAAAAAAAAAGAACCCTAAACGATGTGGAGGGAGCTAGTGAAATTACAAAGCGCTTTGAGTACCACGAAACAACAAATTGCAAGGGAACTAAATACAAAGGTAAATTCTAGTGAGTTACATTTGTAATAATTTAATCAGATGGTGTATTACTTTGATGTTGCCGAGCTACACCTTAATCTTGGCGGATTCCATCCCATATATAATATATGATATTAATAAACGTATGTCACTCATACGGATAGTCTAAACTAGTTAGTTCGTTGCACTACTTTCCCGTGAATTTCATTCACTCGGATGTTCACAAATAACTATTAATGGATGCTCATTGCCAAATTTCCATTCACCGGAACAAAGAAGGCGGCTGCTTAAAAATATTTGTTACACACCGAGATGTTACAAGCCCGAAGGTTGCAGAACACCAACCATCCCTTGGTTACAAAATCGAAGAAAGAGAGTGAATTAGTGCAAAAGTGAGTCAAGTTTATTGTAAAAAAAACTTCCAAACTTTTGTGAGTTATTATTACTACTATTTTTCCTATATGAGGTGTGTATACACCTTGGAACTAAAGGGTATTTGCCACTGGGGCATGCTCTATCAGATTTGATGATTTACTGGTTACATACTTATATTTTTACCCAATAAATTAGAATTCAAAATTCATTTGAATTCTTTGGGCGGTAAAACACCGAGATTTCTGAGTTTTTACAAAAACCGATTCTTCTGGTGCTTCCCAGAAAAACACCTGGTATCGAAAAGGGCGTGGAAGGTAGCTGCTGGAATTACAAAGCGCTTTGAGTAACACCAAATAGAAAATTACAAGAAAAATTACATACAAGGTTAATCACAAATGAGTTACATTTGTAACAATTCAATCTGTCTTTATATTATTTTGATATTACCAAGCTAGACCTTAATCTTGGCGGCTTCCATCCCACAGATATAATACAAGTAGGAAACGTACATCACTCTTCATACAGATAGTCTCAACTAATTACTTACACTACTTCACTGTGAATGTCATTCACTCGGATGTTCACGCATGTCTCCACCTCGACTATTAATGGAAGCTCCATGCCAAAAGTTCGTTCACTAAAATAAAGAAGAGACGGCTGTATAAAAATATATGCTGCACGCCCAAATGCTACCAGCCCTAAGGTTGCAGAACATCAACCATCTCTGGTTTACGAAACCGAAGAAAGGAGACTGAATTAGCATACCCAGTTGCATGAGCAGTTGTTGTTCGTTGGGGCTTGTGCCCTATATAAAGAACATGGATCAACCAATATATCCTCACAAACGCATAAGCACAAATTGCAGATTTGCAAGAAACGTGAGTACCTCACAGACATGGCTAACTTGAAGAAGCTACTAGCTATCTTTGCTCTCTTGATGTTCCTGTCACACCTCCGTGTCCATGGCGTCTCCGTGTCCGTGGGCAGTAGCGCGAACGTTACTACAGAGAGCAGCCACAGTCACGGCAGGTGCCACATCAGTGGCTTCCTGCATGGCAAATCCGGCGATTGCAACAGGGATCACGGCTCGGTCTGCTGTAAAGACGGTCACCGCTACCCGCAATTCAGGTGCTCGCCCCCGGTGTCGGCTGATACGCCGGCGATCCTAACTTTGAACAGCTTCGCACGAGGTGGAGACAGCGGCGGCAAATCGTTCTGCGACAACCGCTTTCACAAGGACACCGAGCTAGTGGTGGCGCTGTCCACGGGGTGGCTGCGCCTGGATGGCAAGCGCAGGTGCAACAAGATGATCCGCGTCAACGGGAACGGGCGTGCCGTGCTGGCCAAGGTCGTCGACGAGTGCGACTCGGTGTACGGCTGCGACGCCGAGCACAACTTCGAGCCACCGTGCCCATACAACGACGTAGACGCGTCACCAGCCGTGTGGAAGGCGCTGGGGCTCAAGGAGGCGATTGGAGTGTTCAAGATCACATGGTCTGATGTGTGAGCTATGCCATGAAGACCTTGCATTAAGCTATGTACATGCAGACATGCAGAAGCGTAGATTTGTGCGTTGTTCTCTCGGTGGTGGAGTTGCTGCTAATTAAAATAAGCCACCACTCGCTTGTATTTGATATTTTCTCAACTTTACGTATTTGTCCTGTTTCGGTGCTATATTTACCATTCACATGTATAGGATATTTTCCTTTTATTTGTGTATTTACCTTGTTTCGGTGCTATATGTATTATTTACATGTATTTAATATTTTTCCAGATTTATGTATTTGCCCAGTTTGGGTGCAATATGAAATGAAATTGGCAAATACATCAATTTGTAGTTCAACAACACCTTGCATATATGACTGACACACACACACACACACACACACACACACAAACACACACACACACACACACACACTACCATATGTGATGTTATGCAGGTCATAGACATATATTTCACTATTTATAGACAAAAACTTTGAATTCTTTGGGTGGTAAAACTCGATGATTTCTGAGCTGTTCCAAGAACCAGTTCTTTTCCCGCCTCTTGGAAAGAAGCACCGGTACTGAGAAAAAAAAAGAACCCTAAACGATGTGGAGGAAGCTAGTGAAATTACAAAGCGCTTTGAGTACCACGAAACAACAAATTGCAAGGGAATTAGATACAAAGGTAAATTCTAGTGAGTTACATTTGTAATAATTTAATCAGATGGTGTATTACTTTGATGTTGCCGAGCTACACCTTAATCTTGGCGGATTCCATCCCATATATAATATATGATATTAATAAACGTATGTCACTCATACGGATAGTCTAAACTAGTTAGTTAGTTGCACTACTTTCCCGTGAATTTCATTCACTCGGATGTTCACAAATAACTATTAATGGATGCTCATTGCCAAAATTCCATTCACTGGAACAAAGAAGGCGGCTGCTTAAAAATATTTGTTACACACCGAGATGTTACAAGCCCGAAGGTTGCAGAACACCAACCATCCCTTGGTTACAAAATCGAAGAAAGAGAGTGAATTAGTGCAAAAGTGAGTCAAGTTTATTGTAAAAAAAACTTCCAAACTTTTGTGAGTTTTTATTATTACTATTTTTCCTATATGAGGTGTGTATACACCTTGGAACTAAAGGGTATTTGCCACTGGGGCATGCTCTATCAGATTTGATGATTTACAGGTTACATACTTATATTTATACCCAATAAATTAGAATTCAAAATTCCTTTGAATTATTTTGGTGGTAAAACACCGAGATTTCTGGGTTTTTACAAAAAACTGATTCTTCTGGTGCTTCCCAAAAAACACCTGGTATCGAAAAGGGCGTGGAAGGTAGCTGCTGGAATTACAAAGCGCTTTGAGTAACACCAAATAGAAAATTACAAGAAAAATTAGATACAAGGTTAATCACAAGTGAGTTACATTTGTAAAAATTCAATCTGTCTTTATATTATTTTGATATTACCAAGCTAGACCTTAATCTTGGCGGCTTCCATCCCATAGATATAATACAAGTAGGAAACGTACATCACTCTTCATACAGATAGTCTCAACTAGTTACTTACACTACTTCACTGTGAATGTCATTCACTCGGATGTTCACGCATGTCTCCACCTCGACTATTAATGGAAGCTCCATGCCAAAAGTTCGTTCACTAAAATAAAGAAGAGACGGCTGTATAAAAATATATGCTGCACGCCCAAATGCTACCAGCCCTAAGGTTGCAGAACATCAACCATCTCTGGGTTACGAAACCGAAGAAACGAGACTGAATTAGCATACCCAGTTGCATGAGCAGTTGTTGTTCGTTGGGGCTTGTGCCCTATATAAAGAACATGGATCAACCAATATATCCTAACAAACGCATAAGCACAAATTGCAGATTTGCAAGCAACGTGAGTACCTCACAGACATGGCTAACTTGAAGAAGCTACTAGCTATGTTTGCTCTCTTGATGTTCCTGTCACACCTCCGTGTCCATGGTGTCTCCGTGTCCGTGGGCAGTAGCGCGAACGTTACTACAGAGAGCAGCCACAGTCACGGCAGGTGCCACATCAGTGGCTTCCTGCATGGCAAATCCGGCGACTGCAACAGGGATCACGGCTCGGTCTGCTGTAAAGACGGTCACCGCTACCCGCAATTCAGGTGCTCGCCCCCGGTGTCGGCTGATACGCCGGCGATCCTAACTCTAAACAGCTTCGCACGAGGTGGAGACGGCGGCGGCAAATCGTCCTGCGACAACCGCTTCCACAAGGACACCGAGCTGGTGGTGGCGCTGTCCACGGGGTGGCTGCGCCTGGATGGCAAGCGCAGGTGCAACAAGATGATCCGCATCAATGGGAACGGGCGTGCTGTGCTGGCCAAGGTCGTCGACGAGTGCGACTCGGTGTACGGCTGCGACGCAGAGCACAACTTCGAGCCACCGTGCCCATACAACGACGTAGACGCGTCACCAGCCGTGTGGAAGGCGCTGGGGCTCAAGGAGGCGATTGGAGTGTTCAAGATCACATGGTCTGATGTGTGAGCTATGCCATGAAGACCTTGCATTAAGCTATGTACATGAAGACATGCAGAAGCGTAGATGTGTGCGTTGTTCTCTCGGTGGTGGAGTTGCTCCTAATTAAAATAAGCCACCACTCGCTTGTATTTGATATTTTCTCAACTTTACGTATTTGTCCTGTTCCGGTGCTATATTTACCATTCACATGTATAGGATATTTTCCTTTTATTTATGTATTTACCTTGTTTCGGTGCTATATGTATTATTTACATGTATTTAATATTTTTCCAGATTTATGTATTTGCCCAGTTTGGGTGCAATATGAAATGAAATTGGCAAATACATCAATTTGTAGTTCAACAACACCTTGCATATATGACGGAGCGCGCACACACACACACACACACACACACACACACACACACACACACACACACACACACACACACACACACACACACACACAAACAAACACACACGCACACTCGCACACACTACCATATGTGATGTTATGCAGGTCATAGACATATATTTCACTATTTATAGACAAAAACTTTGAATTCTTTGGGTGGTAAAACTCGATGATTTCTGAGCTGTTCCAAGAACCAGTTCTTTTCCCGCCTCTTGGAAAGAAGCACCGGTACTGAGAAAAAAAAAGAACCCTAAACGATGTGGAGGGAGCTAGTGAAATTACAAAGCCCTTTGAGTACCACGAAACAACAAATTGCAAGGGAATTAGATACAAAGGTAAATTCTAGTGAGTTACATTTGTAATAATTTAATCAGATGGTGTATTACTTTGATGTTGCCGAGATACACCTTAATCTTGGCGGATTCCATCCCATATATAATATATGATATTAATAAACGTATGTCACTCATACGGATAGTCTAAACTAGTTAGTTAGTTGCACTACTTTCCCGTGAATTTCATTCACTCGGATGTTCACAAATAACTATTAATGGATGCTCATTGCCAAAATTCCATTCACTGGAACAAAGAAGGCGGCTGCTCCCGAAGGTTGCAGAACACCAACCATCCCTTGGTTACAAAATCGAAGAAAGAGAGTGAATTAGTGCAAAAGTGAGTCAAGTTTATTGTAAAAAAAACTTCCAAACTTTTGTGAGTTATTATTATTACTATTTTTCCTATATGAGGTGTGTATACACCTTGGAACTAAAGGGTATTTGCCACTGGGGCATGCTCTATCAGATTTGATGATTTACAGGTTACATACTTATATTTTTACCCAATAAATTAGAATTCAAAATTCATTTGAATTCTTTGGGCGGTAAAACACCGAGATTTCTGAGTTTTTACGAAAACCGATTCTTCTGGTGCTTCCCAAAAAAACACCTGGTATCGAAAAGGGCGTGGAAGGTAGCTGCTGGAATTACAAAGCGCTTTGAGTAACACCAAATAGAAAATTACAAGAAAAATTAGATACAAGGTTAATCACAAGTGAGTTACATTTGTAACAATTCAATCTGTCTTTAAATTATTTTGATATTACCAAGCTAGACCTTAATCTTGGCGGCTTCCATCCCATAGATATAATACAAGTAGGAAACGTACATCACTCTTCATACAGATAGTCTCAACTAGTTACTTACACTACTTCACTGTGAATGTCATTCACTCGGATGTTCACGCATGTCTCCACCTCGACTATTAATGGAAGCTCCATGCCAAAAGTTCGTTCACTAAAATAAAGAAGAGATGGCTGTATAAAAATATATGCTGCACGCCCAAATGCTACCAGCCCTAAGGTTGCAGAACATCAACCATCTCTGGGTTACGAAACCGAAGAAACGAGACTGAATTAGCATACCCAGTTGCATGAGCAGTTGTTGTTCGTTGGGGCTTGTGCCCTATATAAAGAACATGGATCAACCAATATATCCTCACAAACGCATAAGCACAAATTGCAGATTTGCAAGCAACGTGAGTACCTCACAGACATGGCTAACTTGAAGAAGCTACTAGCTATGTTTGCTCTCTTGATGTTCCTGTCACACCTCCGTGTCCATGGCGTCTCCGTGTCCGTGGGCAGTAGCGCGAACGTTACTACAGAGAGCAGCCATAGTCACGGCAGGTACCACATCAGTGGCTTCCTGCATGGCAAATCCGGCGACTGCAACAGGGATCACGGCTCGGTCTGCTGTAAGGACGGTCACCGCTACCCGCAATTCAGGTGCTCGCCCCCGGTGTTGGCCGATACGCCGGCGATCCTAACTCTGAACAGCTTCGCACGAGGTGGAGACGGCGGCGGCAAATCGTTCTGCGACAACCGCTTCCACAAGGACACCGAGCTTGTGGTGGCGCTGTCCACGGGGTGGCTGCGCCTGGATGGCAAGCGCAGGTGCAACAAGATGATCCGCATCAACGGGAACGGGCGTGCCGTGCTGGCCAAGGTCGTCGACGAGTGCGACTCGGTGTACGGCTGCGACGCCGAGCACAACTTCGAGCCACCATGCCCATACAACGACGTAGACGCGTCACCAGCCGTGTGGAAGGCGCTGGGGCTCAAGGAGGCGATTGGAGTGTTCAAGATCACATGGTCTGATGTGTGAGCTATGCCATGAAGACCTTGCATTAAGCTATGTACATGCAGACATGCAGAAGCGTAGATGTGTGCGTTGTTCTCTCGGTGGTGGAGTTGCTGCTAATTAAAATAAGCCACCACTCGCTTGTATTTGATATTTTCTCAACTTTATGTATTTGTCCTGTTTCGGTGCTATATTTACCATTCACATGTATAGGATATTTTCCTTTTATTTATGTATTTACCTTGTTTCGGTGCTATATGTATTATTTACATGTATTTAATATTTTTCCAGATTTATGTATTTGCCCAGTTTGGGTGCAATATGAAATGAAATTGGCAAATACATCAATTTGTAGTTCAACAACACCTTGCATATATGACTGAGCACACACACACACACACACACACACACACACACACACACACACACACACACACACACACACACACACACACACACACACACACACACACACACAACAAACACACACGCACACACTACCATATGTGATGTTATGCAGGTCATAGACATATATTTCACTATTTATAGACAAAAACGTTGAATTCTTTGGGTGGTAAAACTCGATGATTTCTAAGCTGTTCCAAGAACCAGTTCTTTTCCCGCCTCTTGGAAAGAAGAACGGGTACTGAGAAAAAAAAAGAACCCTAAACGATGTGGAGGGAGCTAGTGAAATTACAAAGCGCTTTGAGTACCACGAAACAACAAATTGCAAGGGAAATAGATACAAAGGTAAATTCTAGTGAGTTACATTTGTAATAATTTAATCAGATGGTGTATTAGTTTGACGTTGCCGAGCTACACCTTAATCTTGGCGGATTCCATCCCATATATAATATATGATATTAATAAACGTATGTCACTCATACGGATATTCTAAACTAGTTAGTTAGTTGCACTACCTTCCGGTGAATTTCATTCACTCGGATGTTCACAAATAACTATTAATGGATGCTCATTGCCAAAATTCCATTCACTGGAACAAAGAAGGCGGCTGCTTAAAAATATTTGTTACACACCGAGATGTTACAAGCCTGAAGGTTGCAGAACACCAACCATCCCTTGGTTACAAAATCAAAGAAAGAGAGTGAATTAGTGCAAAAGATAGTCAAGTTTATTGTAAAAAAAACTTCCAAACTTTTGTGAGTTATTATTATTACTATTTTTCCTATATGAGGTGTGTATACACCATGGAACTAAAGGGTATTTGCCACTGGGGCATGCTCTATCAGATTTGATGATTTACAGGTTACATACTTATATTTTTACCCAATAAATTAGAATTCAAAATTCATTTGAATTCTTTGGGCGGTAAAACACCGAGATTTCTGAGTTTTTACAAAAACCGATTCTTCTGGTGCTTCCCAAAAAAACACCTGGTATCGAAAAGGGCGTGGAAGGTAGCTGCTGGAATTACAAAGCGCTTTGAGTAACACCAAATAGAAAATTACAAGAAAAATTAGATACAAGGTTAATCACAAGTGAGTTACATTTGTAACAATTCAATCTGTCTTTATATTATTTTGATATTACCAAGCTAGACCTTAATCTTGGTGGCTTCCATCCCATAGATATAATACAAGTAGGAAACGTACATCACTCTTCATACAGATAGTCTCAACTAGTTACTTACACTACTGCACTGTGAATGTCATTCACTCGGATGTTCACGCATGTCTCCACCTCGACTATTAATGGAAGCTCCATGCCAAAAGTTCGTTCACTAAAATAAAGAAGAGACGGCTGTATAAAAATATATGCTGCACGCCCAAATGCTACCAGCCCTAAGGTTGCAGAACATCAACCATCTCTGGGTTACGAAACCGAAGAAACGAGACTGAATTAGCATACCCAGTTGCATGAGCAGTTGTTGTTCGTTGGGGCTTGTGCCCTATATAAAGAACATGGATCAACCAATATATCCTCACAAACGCATAAGCACAAATTGCAGATTTGCAAGCAACGTGAGTACCTCACAGACATGGCTAACTTGAAGAAGCTACTAGCTATGTTTGCTCTCTTGATGTTCCTGTCACACCTCCGTGTCCATGGCGTCTCCGTGTCCGTGGGCAGTAGCGCGAACGTTACTACAGAGAGCAGCCATAGTCACGGCAGGTGCCACATCAGTGGCTTCCTGCATGGCAAATCCGGCGACTGCAACAGGGATCACGGCTCGGTCTGCTGTAAGGACGGTCACCGCTACCCGCAATTCAGGTGCTCGCCCCCGGTGTCGGCCGATACGCCGGCGATCCTAACTCTGAACAGCTTCGCACGAGGTGGAGACGGCGGCGGCAAATCGTTCTGCGACAACCGCTTCCACAAGGACACCGAGCTTGTGGTGGCGCTGTCCACGGGGTGGCTGCGCCTGGATGGCAAGCGCAGGTGCAACAAGATGATCCGCATCAACGGAACGGGCGTGCCGTGCTGGCCAAGGTCGTCGACGAGTGCGACTCGGTGTACGGCTGCGACGCCGAGCACAACTTCGAGCCACCATGCCCATCAACTTGCATACAATCTCTCGAATATTCATAGTAGTCTTGACTTTCCTCGTGATACCTTGAGTAATTAGAGTTATGCTAATAGTTTTGAGATACTATTCACCGGATGTTAAATCATAAGTAAGCGTTTATTCCAATCACAATCAGTTGACTAAATATAGCAACCAAGTTGAATATAGAAGTAAATTAACTTGTTGGCTGACATAGTATTAGAATTTAGGAATGATACATAAACTGTGAACTAAGTTATTCAGAATTATTTATTTTATTTGTACATATACTAGTTATATCATGAATATAATGGAATAGTAATCATTCATGAGACTTACAATATGTTTTGTCAATATATTATACGAAGTAATAGAATTATGTATCAATATGTCAAGCATTGTACAATCTAAATTGGTAAATTTAAGAAAATTATATTTTAGGGTGAATTAACAGATTGAATTGGACTAATTCTTAAATATCTGATGTTGATAGCAATATACATTAAGCTTTATCTAATAAGTACTAAGCTGTTGAGTGTTTAAAGTATACAACGGTATGTATACACTATAGGTTCTTACACACTTTATTTAATGCACATTCCTATTACATCTCAGACTTCTATGATGTTAGATTTCTAAGTCTAGAATTAATTAGCGTATTTGTAGTCAAAGTAACCTGATTCTATAAAACTGTAACCAATGTCTGATTACAACTAACGTGAGTTAATTGGGAGACATTAGTATCAACAATTTACGTATGACAAATCTTACAAGTATACTTCACTATATAAGATTGAGTCAACAAATATATTAGCATTATATGAAATCAATTCTGATTGCTGTACTTATTAGTATCAGAGACAATGGATTGCACATAGCAACACTATGCTTCATCACAGACAGTATGCAGTGCAAGTCATACGTACTGGATCCACGAATGCAGCGCTCGCCATAGCGTATCAGAAACGATGGTAGAGCAATGCAAGTACAAGGTTAAAGTCTCGTAGCTTACTAGTACAGATTACTGGTATCAGCATAATTCAAGTGATCATGTCACGTCTGCAACTGAATGACGGTCCTGAGGCGGTACAGCTACTGAAAGTATAGTACACGTGAGTATGTATCAGGTCTGATGTTGCAAGTCTGCCTAATGATGCAACATCGTGTACATAGTCAGGTTGAAGGTCATGCAGACCACTGGGCACAGGACGGTCAGGTAGTCATGTGAACGATCAACCTGAGATGAACGTAAGCACGTGTGCATAATGCAAAGAGACGCTGTGCTACACGTATCAGATGATGCAGCGAGCACAATCAGATCATAGGAACGGATCGATTGGGCCTTCTACAGTGAACTGATCTTGCACAGGCCTCATAGGAGCTCTGTCGCATCAGCACTGTACGTCTCAAGATGTGAGTCAGTGATGGTAGCAGCTGCGTCGATGACTCGGATCGTGATCAATAGAGTCATGAGTCGCCAGACAGTAATCAATTCACGCTACTGGGCAATCAGCTGCGCCAACGACCTGTCACAAGTCATTACTATGGTAAACTCGACTCAATTCAGGTAATGCGACATGTTTTCGTGACGCTAACTGTAATCCCGATATCAAGTCGCATGACGATATAGCTGGCAGCATCGTGATGTAACGAAGTCTAATGACTAGTGAGTCTTCTGATCTGCCAACGTCTGACTTCAACGCAAAGTGGCCTCCGAGTTGCAAGTCGCACGAATGGTCAAACTCATGATGCAATCGTTGACTAGGAGATGTGCATGCTGTCAAGTACGATCGCTCTGCTTTGAACGGAATCGTTCGCACGTAACCAGGTAGATTACTAACTTGGCAGCTTCGCGTATGTAATTATTCACTGTTAGCATGATCACTAGTGCTGTGAACAGTTGATGTCAGACGTGGCACGCAGAGTTAAGATAGTGGATTACTCTAGGTTCTGCATAGATAGTTAGACGTTGTCAATAGGCTGCACGTGAAGCATTAAGTATTGTCTAGCATCTGCATGCACTAGGACTTCTTCTATAAGCTTGCAGATCACGGTCATTAGATGCATCGTTGTTTAGTAATTAAGATATCGATGCAGTATTGTCATCATGTGGATGGTCCTATTGCAAATTACATTGATCAGGTATAGTACATTGTACAATGATTATGCAATATATGATTGATATTTGATAGCTATTCAGTGTGAGTGATAGGCAATTGATCTATTCATGCATATTCCAAGTGATCAGAGGCAATATGTCATTGCAGGTCAGACTAAGTCTGCTCAGCACTGTCAGATGTGATTACTAATGTCATCGATCTTCTAAGAATATTGCTAAGTTTGTTAGTATTCTGCAGTTACATTTCACAGCGTATGTTTATTGAATTGTAAATTGACTTATCAATGTATCACATCATATTTAGTTTCAACTTAATTTGCATAATTACTTATGTTATATTTACATTGTATTGATTGTGTCTCATACATTATTCTATAGATAACTTTATTTGTTTGTATCGATATATTCTAGATTTACATATTTCCAGTTTACATTCCGATGAATATGAATATTGGCAGTTCATTCGATATGACTAATCAGAACTAAATTATGGAGTTCAGACACTGGTATACATCAGTATTCATATATAAGAACTTTACATTAACTATTGTAATATATCAATGCATAATGTATTTGCTAGAAAGCTCTGATTACAATAATTATGGAAGATTAGCGACTTATATGAATTAAAACATTAGTTATTACCTTGAAGATGAGATTAGTAAATTCAAGGTATTAATATAACATTGGATATTAATAGTTGCTACTAATCTGTATCATTCAATCAATAAATTGTATAATTGATTTCATTATCATCATTGAATCAAATAATATATTAGAATACTCATTTACATAGACAGCTGCTGATTAATGATGCTTGCACATTACCTATATGAATTAATACATAGTCTAAATAACATATTACTAGTGTACAACAATTTAAAACATATTGTTGCATACAGAGTGATATTGCAATAGTTGTCAAAGCACTTATTACATAGAAAGATCTACAAATAGTCTAGTTTATAACTAGAATGTTAATTTACAACATGAAATTGAGGTGTAGTTCAGTGATCTACAGGTGTATCAATAATTGATTAGAGTAACTTATACAATTCAATTGTAATCAAATCTTGGAGTACTAATTACATGATTTCTACTGATGTAATACATTAGATTCTTAGTGTCTTCATACATGCATGTCCAATCTGTATAGGTAAACTATTGCAATAACAACTTTCAATAGCATTGTAAAAATGAGTTCACAGTATTACATAAAGATCATCTAGTTAAATTATGTATTCGCTGATTTTGCTTATCCTTATTACAAATACATACGATAGAAAGTGGATTACACACTAATATTAATGATCAATCATTGATGCATACTCATTTAATTGCAATGACTATTACTCATTATCAAAATCTCAAATGGAGACCTTGATTAAGTATCACTATTATGCAGTACCAAGATCTGATTGATCCAACTAGAGTTACACTAATGCAAACTCAACTGTGCAAATAGCATCGGTATGTAACGATAGACAGCTGATTACCAACATTCTGCAAACGTGCATGCTGTCAGACAATGAACCATTACTTCAGAACGAAGATACACAGTTGCATATGCAGTTTGATCATGCTATTCATTCCAGCAAGCAAATTGCGAAGCAGATCATTCAATGATTAGAGACTCCTTCAGCTTGTAGATCGAGCGCTACTACTTAATGTTCTGACCATTTAATCGTCACTCCGCATTGGCATCCGCGTAGGTCGCGCATGTAATGACAGCACGGGAGCGCACTTGCAGAGGAACGTCCAAACTAACATCGAGTGCCACGGTTCGGCAGCTTAGAGCACGCTCACAAGCACAAGTGCGTCGCGTAGAGCCTCATCCGTTGGACGTACGCAAGAGGTGCAGAATCCAACGGAACGCTGCCGAAACGCTTCGCAGCTGAGCATGGTCAGTCGGTGGTGCAGCTTGCAGCACTGGCATGACTAGACCAGTAATGGAACGACAGTATTGCGCAATCGAGCAAGTCTGTGCTGGTAGATGATGCATATTATACGTGTCACACGACTATGATTGCCAGCTCGATCTAGTATCTCTATGAGTTCTAGATGTAGTATATGATTATGTATATACTTAGATATTGTATTCCACTTAGTAGCATTGTTAGATCTATCATGTACATTGTATGTGCAATGCAGCTCATTAACCTAATGTATGCTGCATAACTTCAACTTATGATTCCATTTCTGTTTGATCAAGTGATTTCTAGTTTACACTATCATATGTTAAGATACTATTCAGTATGTATGATTGCAGATTGCAATTGCTGATTTCGCAATACATCATGCATTCAACCTTAAATACCACATAATAGTCATTTAAACATATGATCATTCAACAAACAAACTCAACTGTGGATCAACAACTGCATGCTCACCAAATGTTTACTGTAAAACTAATCCTGTAGACAATATTAATTCGTAACCTTTGGACTGTAAGACCTTACCGTTCAAAACCATTCAGGAACCTATAAAAAAGCCTTAAATATAGGTTGACAAAATAATTGTAATATAATCAGGATGTTTAAATTATTTATATTTTAGCCATTATACCTATATAGAATTAATAATCTTGGTACAAATAGTCAACTAGTAGTTAACAGTTCATCTAAGTACCATTCCTACATTAATAGATGATTTCCAAATTTATAATAATGAAACCTAAATTTTGTAAATCTATGAATTTCAATAGTGTAAACAACCTATATTTTATAAAATGTTTTTTGATTTTTCCCTTATTTAAATTTTGTGGAATTATAAATTATATATTGGTAAAATTAATTAAAATTTATGCCCTCAATGGAAAACGGAACTTTACAACCCCAATTCAATTAAATTTGGGAAAACGGAATTACTTTAAAAATTAAAGTTGACCGAAATCCGAAATAAACGAACCACTTTTCCAAAACGGATTAAAAAGGAATAAAGATTAAGTTGGAAATCAAATTATAAAAAATGAACGTTCCAAATCGAGTATTCAAAATTATTTCATAATTTAATCAACTAAAATGTCCACCTATAAGGATCCAAAAACATCAATTTAAAGAATAAAATAACCTTAATCTCTTCTAGTTTAAAAGGGCTTTCTATTTTCAAGAAAGATCCAAATTCATACAAAAAGAAGCCTTTTTTGACCCAATACGAATGGTACAGTAAACCCATTTTTAAATTGAATTTAAGTCCATTCATGCTAAAATTAAATTTTGTTTAATTCCCAAATGGCTTCCCAAAAATGGCAATTCCATGGGTCCTTAAAGGCCTTGCTTCAGCCCCCTTAACGGACAACCCAATCATCGGGCCGAATCGTTTGCAAAGGAGCCGCTTCCCCAAACCACGTTTACGCTGGACGGGCTCGTGGACGGTTTAAAAACCGAAGGGGATGAAACGTACATCACTCTTGATACAGATAGTCTCAACTAGTTACTTACACTACTTCACTGTGAATGTCATTCACTCGGATGTTCACGCATGTCTCCACCTCGACTATGGAAGCTCCATGCCAAAAGTTCGTTCACTAAAATAAAGAAGAGACGACTGTTTAAAAATATATGTTGCACGCCCAAATGCTACAAGCCCAAAGGTTGCAGAACATCAACTATCTCTGGGTTACAAAACCGAAGAAACGAGACTGAATTAGCATACCCAGTTGCATGAGCAGTTGTTGTTCGTTGGGGCTTGTGCCCTATATAAAGAACATGGATCAACCAATATATCCTCACAAACGCACAAGCACAAATTGCAGATTTGCAAGCAACGTGAGTACCTCACAGACATGGCTAACTTGAAGAAGCTACTAGCTATGTTTGCTCTCTTGATGTTCCTGTCACACCTCCGTGTCCGTGGGCAGTAGCGCAAACGTTACTACAGAGAGCAGCCACTGTCGCGCCAGGTGCCACATCAGTGGCTTCCTGCATGGCAAATCCGGCGACCTCAACAGGGATCACGGCTTGGTCTGCTGTAAAGACGGTCACCGCTACCCGCAATTCAGGTGCTCGCCCCGGGTGTCGGCCGACACGCTGGCGATCCTAACTCTGAACAGCTTCGCACGAGGTGGAGACAGCGGAGGCAAATCGTTCTGCGACAACCTCTTCCACAAGGACACCGAGCTGGTGGTGGCGCTGTCCACGTGGTGGATGCGCCTGGACGGCAAGCGCAGGTGCAACAAGATGATCCGCATCAACGGGAACGGGCGTGCCGTGCTGGCCAAGGTCGTCGAGGAGTGCGACTCGGTGTACGGCTGCGACGCCGAGCACAACTTCGAGCAACGGTGCCCATACAACGACGTAGGGTAGCGACCCGACCTCAGACGGTCAAGTCTCTGTGCTTAGGTGTCATCCCTGGATCGGTATGCTGACACACACAGTACTCGAGGATTTATAACAGAGGTAAATCACATGTATAAAATAACGTAAATACTATTACCTCAATCCAAAATATAGCGGAAGCAACAAGGTTGTGGATTCCCATCAACACCAACGGCAAAGTTGAGTATAGGAAATCGTAACCCTAACGTATCACTTACTCGTCGTCTGAAAAGTCTGCAACATGAAAATTTGCAGCCGGAAAACGGGTCAGCACATGGAATATGCTGGCAATGTAACACATAGAGAATAATGAAGGAATAAGCCTATACTACATGCATATATGGCTGGTAGAAAGCTCTATGGTTACAGTTTTGCATAAAGCTAATTTTTCCCTATGTCAAAGGAATAAATTTTATTTTAACTATCATGGTGGTTGTAACATCATTGAGAAGGTATAACCCCAACTCAATCCCAATTAAAGTGATTAACAACCCAACAATATTAATTTAGAGTGATGAGATACATGTGAATACTCAAGTACTAGATACTCAGAATTGTCCATAATCGGGGACACGACTAACCATGATTAGATTGTACACTCTGCAGCGGTTTGCGCACTTTTCCCCACAAGACTCGATCGCCTCAGTTGGTTTCTCGCACTACATGGTGTTTGAGAAACGGATGACCGAGACACAGTCTTTCAGAAACATTAACTCTCTACTCCGGATAGATCATACCAAACCTATAAAACCCACTACCTGCTGATCTACCTCTTCGAGAGCTTCACGTAACTTACTGAACTATGCTAGAGCCCATAATAGCTTGTGGCTGCACACGGAAGTTTCTAGCATGAATAATCTCAGTTCCTTTGAGCCTGGTGGCGGTCCATAGGAAGATCACACGGGTACCCGGATTTCAAAAAATAAAACAGACAACTTTGGGTTCCCTGGTGCCTCAATCCACCCAGATGTGTATTTAAGTTGCCACCTTAAAGTAAACCATTAATTAACAATCTCACATCTGTCGTGAATATCTCTCAAACCCAAACCACGTCTACGAGCATAGCATAGCAATATAAGCAACACGTAGAAGTAACTCCCAAGGGTTTGATAGTAACAGGGCAAAGGTTCCTACCTCATCATCTACTTCCCAACCCACAAATTAATGACATCCTAATCATGCAACGTTTGAGGGTTGAAACTAATGCATAAAAACTGGGTATGAAAAGAGTATGATCAAAGTGTTACTTGCCTGCAATGTTGATGAAGATGATTCGCACTCAAAACTCTTGATAGTTCTACTCGTCACACTCCGGTCAATCTATCGTAATCACGCAATGGTAACCACACATAAGCAATCACTCAAAAGATCGGAAAGAACGAAGAAAACAATTCGAAAAACGTCAAAACCAATCAAATAACTATTGCAACATAAAACAATTTCTAACAGTACCAACATTATGTGAATTTGGCCTTATCAGAAAGTTTAGGTCAAGAGCTTCGATTTGCAAAAAGAATCAACTAAATCGGAGTTACGAAACTCAAGTTATGATCAAACGAAGTATGAATTCAAATCTGATCTAGTTCAAATTTTAAACTTTCAAAAACATGTTTGAGTTGGATTACTGGATAGAGGGGATCATAACAAAGAAGTGGGTGTTGGTTTCGTTGGATTTCGACTAACGAGTAAAAAGTTATGAGGGTTTGAAAATTGGGGACTAATCTGTGAAGAAAATTAATAACATACGGGTCCCTGGCAGAAAACTAAAATAAAAAGAAAAATCTAAATAGCGAACGTTCGTTACTGAACGCTCAACAGTGAAAATTGTTCGCTACCGAATACTAACGGAAGAACGTCCACTAATTAACTAACAAAAAAAATAAAACCGATTTTTAAAAGAAAAACCGGAGGAAAAAAATAAACCGGACCGGGGAGGTATTATACCGGTTCGGGCGTCGGTCGAGAAAAACCAACCATGGCGGCGGTGGTTGCCGGGCGGCGAGGGACAGGCGCGGCGGGTCGGACGTCGACGGGCGGCGGCTCGATGGCCCTCGGCTCGTGAGTGGGACGGGAATGCGGCGTGGTCGGCGGTGGCGATGGTGGTGGCGGCAGCACTTGAGGCGACGGAGTGGAGCGGCGGCGGTGGCTGGATCTTGCCGGAGCGGCGGCTTCCACGAGCGCGGCAAGAGGTCTGCGGGTAAGTGCGAGGAGGAGAGAGAGGGCCGGGCGGGCGCCCTTTTATAGGAGGGGAGGAGAGGTGAGATGGCGTGGAGGAGGGGGCAAGCGGCAAGGCGCCAGGCGGCAGACGACGTCGGCGTGGCGATGCCGTGTGGTGGTGGAGTCCGGCCGGGAGGAGGAAGGCGGTGCGGGCGCGGGCTGTTGGGCCGCGGCCTGGCTGGGTTGGCTGGGCCGGCCCAGAGAGAGAGAGAGAGAGAGAGAGAGAGAGAGAGAGAGAGAGAGAGAGAGAAGTCTTTGGGCTTGACTGGCACTGTTCGAAGCGTTTTTTTTTAAACAAAATTTCATAGAACTAAAATAATAAAAACAAAAATAATTAAAACCTTTATATAGGCATATAATATATCAAAATTTTCAGAAAAGGATTTCCTACAAGATGAACTTTATTCTAGCTTCAAATAAAATACACACAAATTCAAATAAAACAAAGAGTGCTTCTGCCCTAATAAAGTCCAACAAAAATCATTTTAAAAATACCAAAATTAATTCAAATTTATTTCTCTCCAATTTTCTGATGTAGGGAATCATGTTACCCTATTTTCCATATATTTTATTTTTGGAGAAAAATAATTTGAATAAAACTCAAATAACTCCAAATTAAAAATAAATTCAAAAGAACTTTGAATTTAATTCTTTGAAACTCCCAACTCATATTTCATATAATTTGAAGAAGTAATTTTATCTTCACTCGTGAAAATCATTGTGTTGCATAAAGTTTCAGAATTGGAAATGTTTTCCAAATGAAATTCAAATATTTTCAACACCGCTTGTCATTTAAATAAATGGAAGAAGTCATGTCATCTTCTCTCCAGGGTTTTGTGATGAAAAGAATTTGAATTCCCGAAGATCATAAAATGAAAAATGAAAGTTTGGGAAAGTCCTTTTATTCCCTCTCATTTAACTTTCAAAAGTTTCGAATTCACTCACTTTCAGTCAGTCAATCAAACAATCAAATCAAATCTATCTATTTGTTTATAACATTCCAAAATTTAGAATTTTGGGATGTTACAAACTACCACCCTTAAAATGAATCTCGTCCTCGAGATTCGGAGAGGCTAGCAAGAAATAGGTTAGGGTTTGGGGGTCTTCCCAGAAATCCATCGATCATCACAAGGGGTCTGGGGTGCTACCACCCTTAGAAGCATGGTTACGGTTCCAACGAAACTCATATACTCCATCCTTATTACTGACAATGTCGGTCTTCTCAGATCCTTTGGATAATTACTTCTCTGGGCTCTTCCGGTAGTGGCATAACCTTTTCCTCAATAATTTTGTCCATTCCTCTTGGTAAGGTTATTCCGAGATTGGGTCTTCATAGCTGACGGGTCTGGCGCCAATTCTAAACTGTTGGGGAACGTAGTAATTTCAAAAAATTTCCTACGCACACGCAAGACCATGGTGATGGCATAGCAACGAGAGGGGAGAGTGTCTGTCCACGTACCCTCGTAGACCGTAAGCGGAAGCGTTATAACAACGCGGTTGATGTAGTCGTACGTCTTCACGATCCGACCGATCCAAGTACCGAACGTACGGCACCTCCATGTTCAGCACACGTTCAGCTCGATGCCGATCCCGGGCTCCGATCCAGCAAAGCGTCGGGGATGAGTTCCGTCAGGACGACGGCGGCGTGGGAGCGATGATGATGCTCCACCGACGCAGGGCTTCGCCTAAGCTCATGACGATATGACTTCACCGGCGCAGGGCTTCGCCTAAGCTCCGCGACGATATGACCGAAGTGGAATATGGTGGAGGGGGGCACCGCACACGGCTAAGGAACGATCCGTAGATCAACTTGTGTGTTATGGGGTGCCCCCTGCCCCCGTATATAAAGGAGCAAGGAGGAGGGGGCCGGCCAAGGAGAGAGGCGCGCCCTAGGGGTGTCCTACTCCCACCGGGAGTAGGATTCCCCTTTTCCTAGTCCAACTAGGAGTCCTTCCAAGTAGTAGGAGTAGGAGACTAGGAAGGGGAAAAGAGAAGGGAAGGAAGGAGGGGTTGCGGCCCCTCCCCCTAGTCCAATTCGGACTAGGCCATGGGGGGGCGCGCGGCCTGCCCTAGGCAGCCCCTCTCTCTTTCCCGCAGGGCCCAATAAGTCCCAATACTTCTCCCGGCGAATTCCGTAACTCTCCGGTACTCGAAAAATACCGAATCATTCGAACCTTTCCGAACTCGAATATAGTCGTCCAATATATCGATTTTACGTCTCGACCATTTCGAGACTCCTCGTCATGTCCCCGATCTCATCCGGGACTCGAACTCCTTCGGTACATCAAAACTCATTAACTCATAATATAACATCATCGAAACCTTAAGCGTGCGGACCCTACGGGTTCGAGAACTATGTAGACATGACCTAGAACTATTCTTGGTCAATAACCAATAAGCGGAACCTGGATGCCCATATTGGCTCCTACATATTCTCTGAAGATCTTTATCGGTCAAACCGCATAACAACATACTTTGTTCCCTTTGTCATCGGTATGTTACTTGCCCGAGATTCGATCGTCGGTATCCAATACCTAGTTCAATCTCGTTACGGCAAGTCTCTTTACTCGTTCCGTAATACATCATCTCGCAACTAACTTATTAGTTGCAATGCTTGCAAGGCTTATATGATGTGTATTACCGAGAAGGCCAGAGATACCTCTCCGACAATCGGAGTGACAAAACCTAATCTCAAATCGCCAACCCAACATGTACCTTTTGGAGACACCTGTAGTACTCCTTTATAATCACCTAGTTACGTTGTGACGTTTGGTAGTACCAAAGTGTTCCTCCGTAAGCGGAGTTGCATAATCTCATAGTTACAGGAACATGTATAAGTCATGAAGAAAGCAATAGCAACATACTAAGCGATCAAGTGCTAGGCTAACGGAATGGGTCATGTCAATCAGATCATTCTCCTAATGATGTGATCCCGTTAATCAAATGACAACTCATGTCTATGGTTAGGAAACATAACCATCTTTAATTAACGAGCTAGTTAAGTAGAGGCATACTAGTGACACTCTGTTTGTCTATGTATTCACACATGTATTATGTTTCGGTTAATACAATTCTAGCATGAATAATAAACATTTATCATGATATAAGGAAATAAATAATAACTTTATTATTGCCTCTAGGGCATATTTCCTTCAGTCTCCCACTTGCACTAGAGTCAATAATCTAGTTCACATCGCCATGTGATTTAACATCAATAGTTCACATCTATATGTGGTTAACACCCATAGTTCACATCGACATGTGACCAACACCCAAAGGGTTTACTAGAGTCAGTAATCTAGTTCACATCGCTATGTGATTAACACCCAAAGAGTACTAAGGTGTGATCATGTTTTGCTTGTGAGATAATTTTAGTCAACGGATGCATCACATTCAGAGCCGTAAGTATTTTGCAAATTTCTATGTCTACAATGCTCGCACGGAGCTACTCTAGCTAATTGCTCCCACTTTCAATATGTATCCAGATTGAGACTCGAGTCATCTAGATTAGTGTTAAAACTTGCATCGGCGTAACCCTTTACTGACGAACCTTTTTCACTTCCATAATCGAGAAACATATCCTTATTCTACTAAGGATAATTTTGACCGCCATCCATTGATCTACTCCTAGATCACTATTGCACTCCCTTGCCAAGCTTAGTGGTAGGGTATGCAATAGATCTGGTACATAGCATGACATACTTTATAGAACCTATGGCTGATGCATAGGAATGACTTTCATTCTCTTTCTATCTTCTGCCGTGGTCGGGTTTTGAGTCTTACTCAATCTCACACCTTGTAACACAGGCAAGAACTCTTTCTTTGACTGTTCCATTTTGAACTACTTCAAAATCTTGTCAAGGTATGTATTCATTGAAAAACATATCAAGCGTCTTGATCTATCTCTATAGATCTTGATGCTCAATATGTAAGCAGCTTCACCGAGGTCTTTCTTTGAAAAAACTCCTTTCAAACACTCCTTTATGCTTTGCAGAATAATTCTACATTATTTCCGATCAACAATATGTCATTCACATATACTTATCAGAAAGGCTGTAGTGCTCCCACTCACTTACTTGTAAATACAGGCCTTTCCAAAAGTCTGTATAAAATCATATGCTTTGATCAACACATCAAAGCGTATATTCCAACTCCGAGATGCTTGCACCAGTCCATTGATGGATCGCTGGAGCTTGCACATTTTGTTAGCACCTTTAGGATTGACAAAATCTTCTGGTTGCATCATATACAACTCTTCTTTAAGAAAACCATTAAGGAATGCAGTTTTGACATTCATTTGCCAGATTTCATAAAATGTGGCAATTGCTAACATGATTCGGACAGACTTTTAAGCATCGATACAAGTGAGAAAATCTCATTGTATTCAACATCTTGAACTTTGTCTAAAACCTTTTCGACAAGTCTAGCTTTGTAGATAGTAACACTACTATCAGTGTCCATCTTCCTCTTGAAGATCCATTTATTTAACATGGCTTGCTGATCATAGAGCAAGTCAATCAAAGTCCATACTTTGTTCTCATACATGGATCCTATCTCAGATTTCATGGCCTCAAGCCATTTCGCGGAATCTGGGCTCATCATCGCTTCCTCATAGTTCGTAGGTTCATCATGGTCTAGTAACATGACTTCCAGAACATGATTACCGTACCACTCAGTGCGGATCTTACTCTGGAAGACCTACGAGGTTTGGTAGCAACTTGATCTGAAGTTTCATGATCATCATCATTAACTTCCTCACTAATTGGTGTAGGAATCACTGGAACTGATTTCTGTGATGAACTACTTTCCAATAAGGGAGAAGGTACAATTACCTCATCAAGTTCTACTTTCCTCCCACTCACTTCTTTCGAGAGAAACTTCTTCTCTAGAAAGGATCCATCTTAGCAACGAAAAACTTGCCTTTGGATCTGTGATAGAAGGTGTACCCAATAGTTACCTTTGGGTATTCTATGAAGACGCACTTTTCCGATTTGGGTTCGAGCTTATCGGTGAAAACTTTTCACATAAGCATCACAATTCAAACTTTAAGAAAGCGACAACTTAGGTTTCTGCTAAACCATAGTTCATACGGTGTCATCTCAACGTATTTAGATGGTGCCCTTTTAAGCGTGAATGCAGCTGTCTCTAATGCATAACCCCAAAATGATAGTGGTAAACCGATCATAGATCGCATCATATCCAATAAAGTGCGATTCTGACGTTCGGACACACCATAACATTGTGGTGTTCCGGTGGCGTGAGCTGTGAAACTATTCCACATTATTTTAATTGAAGACCAAACTCGTAACTCAATTATTCGTCTTCGCGATCAGATCGCAGAAACTTTATTTTCTTGTTACGATGATTTTTCCACTTCACTCTGAAATTCTTTGAACCTTTCAACTATTTCAGACTTATGTTTCATCAAGTAGATATACCCATATCTGCTTAAATCATCATGTGAAGGTTAGAAAATAACGATACTTGCCACGAGCATCAACACTCATTGGATCGCATACATCGGTATGTATTATTTCCAATAAGTCAGTAGCTTGTTCCATTGTTCCGGAGAACGGAGTTTTAGTCATCTTGACCAAACGGCACGGTTCGCAAGCATCAAATGATTCATAACCAAGTGATTTCGAAAATCCATCTTTATGGAGTTTCTTCATGCGCTTTACACCGATATGACCCCAAGCGGCGGTGCCACAAATAAATTGCACTATCATTATTAACTTTACATCTTTTGGTTTCAATATTATGAATATGTGTATCACACGATCGAGATCCAACAAACCATTTTCATTGGGTGTATGACCATAGAAGGTTTTATTCATGTAAGCAGAACAATAATTATTCTCTAACTTACATGAATAACCGTATTGCAATAAACATGATCAAATCATATCCATGCTCAAGCATAACGCCAAATAACATTTATTTAGGTTCAACACTAATCCCGATAGTATAGGGAGTGTGCGATGATGATCATATCAATCTTGGAACTACTTCCAACACTCATCGTTACTTCCCTTCAACTAGTTTCATTTATTCTGTAACTCCTGTTTGAGTTACTAATCTTAGCAACCGAACAAGTATCAAATACTCGGGGCTACTATAAACACTAATCTCGATAGTATAGGAGTGTGCGATGATGATCATATCAATCTTGGAACTACTTCCAACACTCATCGTCACTTCCCTTCAACTAGTCTCTGTTTATTCAGTAACTCCTGTTTGAGTTACTAATCTTAGCAACCGAACAAGTATCAAATACTGGGGCTACTATAAACACTAGTAAAGCACACATCAATAACCTGTGTATCAAATATACCCTTGTTCACTTTGCCATCCTTCTTATCCACCAAATATTTGGGGTATTTCCGTTTCAAATGACCATTTCCTATGCGTGTAAGCACTCGGTTTCAGGCTTTGGTTCAGCTTTGGGTTTCTTCGTGGGAGTGACAACTTGCTTGTCATTCTACTTGAAGTTCCCTTTCTTTCCCTTTGCCATTCTCTTGAAACTAGTGGTCTTGTCAATCATCAACACTTGATGCTCTTTCTTGATTTCTACCTTCGTCGATTTCAACATCACAAAGAGCTCGGAATTTTTCCGTCATCCCTTGCATACTATAGTTCATCACGAAGTTCTAGTAACTTAGTGATGGTGACTAGAGAATTCTGTCAATCACTATCTTATCCGGAAGATTAACTCCCACTTGATTCAAGCGATTGAAGTACCTGACAATCTGAGCACATGCTCACTAGTTGAGCGATTCTCCTCCATCTTTTAGCTATAGAACTTGTTGGAGACTTCATATCTCTCAACTCGGGTATTTGCTTGAAATATTAACTTCAATTCCCGGAACATCTCATATGGTCCATGATGTTCAAAACGTCTTTGTAGTCCCGATTCTAAGCCGTTAAGTATGGTGCACTAAACTATCAAGTAGTCATCATATTGAGCTAGCCAAGCGTTCATAACGCCCGCATCGCTGCTCCTGCAATAGGTCTGTCACCTAGCGGTGCATTAAGGACATAATTGTTCGTGCAGCAATGAGGATAAACCTCAGATCACTGATCCAATCCGCATCATTGCTACTAACATTTTTCAATACAATTTTCTCTAGGAACATATTAAAATAAACATATGAAAGCAATAAACATAGGGAAACAACAACGCGAGCTATTGATCTACAACATAATTTGCAAAAATACTACTAGGACTAAGTTCATGATAAATTAAAGTTCAATTAATCATATTACTTAAGAACTCCCACTTAGATAGACATCTCTCTAGTCATCTAAGTGATTACGTGATCCAAATCAACTAAACCATGTCCGATCATCACGTGAGATGGAGTAGTTTCAATGGTGAACATCACTATGTTGATCATATCTACTATATGATTCACGTTCGACCTTCGGTCTCCGTGTTCGAGGCCATATCTGTTATATGCTAGGCTCGTCAAGTTTAACTGAGTATTCTGCGTGTGCAACTGTTTTGCACCCGTTGTATTTGAACGTAGAGCCTATCACACCCGATCATCACGTGGTGTCTCAGCACGAAGAACTTTCATAGCGGTGCATACTCAGGAGAACACTTCTTGATAATTTTAGTGAGAGATCATCTTATAATGCTACCGTCAATCAAAGCAAGATAAGATGCATAAATGATAAACATCACATGCAATCAATATAAGTGATATGATATGGTCATCATCATCTTGTGCTTGTGATCTCCATCTCCGAAGCACCGTCATGATCACCATCATCACCGGCGCGACACCTTGATCTCCATCGTAGCATCGTTGTCATCTCGCCAACTATTGCTTCTACGACTATCGCTACTGCTTAGTGATAAAGTAAAGCAATTACATGGCGTTTGCATTTCATACAATAAAGCGACAACCATATGGCTCCTGCCAGTTGCCGATAACTCGGTTACAAAACATGATCATCTCATACAATAAAATATAGCATCACGTCTTGACCACATCACATCACAACATGCCCTGCAAAAACAAGTTAGACGTCATCTACTTTGTTGTTGCAAGTTTTACGTGGCTGCTACGGGCTGAGCAAGAACCGTTCTTACCACGCATCAAAACCACAACGATAGTTTGTCAAGTTGGTGCTGTTTTAACCTTCGCAAGGACCGGGCGTAGCCACACTCGGTTCAACTAAAGTGAGAGAGAGAGACACCCGCGGTCACCTTTAAGCAACGAGTGCTCAAAGCGGTGAAACCAGTCTCGCGTAAGCGTCTGGCGTAATGTCGGTCCGGCCGCTTCATCTCACAATACCGCCGAACCAAAGTATGACATGCTGGTAAGCAGTATGACTTATATCGCCCACAACTCACTTGTGTTCTACTCGTGCATATGACATCAACGCATAAAACCAGGCTCGATACCACTGTTGGGGAGCGAGTAATTTCAAAAATTCCTACACACACGCAAGACCATGGTGATGGCATAGCAACGAGAGGGAGAATGTCGTCCACGTACCCTCGTGACCGTAAGCGAAGCGTTATAACAACGCGGTTGATGTAGTCGACGTCTTCACGATCCGACCGATCCAAGTACCGAGCGTCGACGGCACCTCCATGTTCAGCACACATTCAGCTCGATGACGATCCCGGGCTCCGATCCAGCAAAGCGTCGGGATGAGTTCACAAGACGACGGCGTGGTGGCGATGATGATGCTCCACCGACGCGGGGCTTCGCCTAAGCTCGCGACGATATGACTTCACCGGCGAGGGCTTCGCCTAAGCTCCGCGACGATATGACCGAAGTGGAATATGGTGGAGGGGGCACCGACACAGCTAAGGAACGATCCGTAGATCAACTTGTGTGTTATGGGGTGCCCCCTGCCCCGTATATAAAGGAGCAAGGAGGAGGGGCCGGCCAAGGAGAGAGGCACGCCCTAGGGGTGTCCTACTCCCACCGGAGTAGGATTCCCCTTCCTAGTCCAACTAGGAGTCCTTCCAAGTAGTAGGAGTAGGAGACTAGGAAGGGAAAAGAGAAGGGAAGGAAGGAGGGTTGCGCCCCTCCCCTAGTCCAATTCGGACTAGGCCATGGGGGGGCGCGCGGCCTGCCCTAGGCAGCCCCTCTCTCTTTCCCGCAGGGCCCAATAAGGCCCAATACTTCTCCCGGCGAATTCCGTAACTCTCCGGTACTCGAAAAATACCGAATCATTCGAACCTTTCCGAACTCCGAATATAGTCGTCCAATATATCGATTTTTACGTCTTGACCATTTCGAGACTCCTCGTCATGGCCCCGATCTCATCCGGGACTCCGAACTCCTTCGGTACATCAAACTCATTAACTCATAATATAACTGTCATCGAAACCTTAAGCGTGCGGACCCTACGGGTTCGAGAACTATGTAGACATGACCTAGAACTATTCTTGGTCAATAACCAATAGCAGAACCTGGATGCCCATATTGGCTCCTACATATTCTACGAAGATCTTTATCGGTCAAACCGCATAACAACATACTTTGTTCCCTTTGTCATCGGTATGTTACTTGCCCGAGATTCGATCGTCGGTATCCAATACCTAGTTCAATCTCGTTACCGGCAAGTCTCTTTACTCGTTCCGTAATACATCATCTCGCAACTAACTTATTAGTTGCAATGCTTGCAAGGCTTATATGATGTGTATTACCGAGAAGGCCAGAGATACCTCTCCGACAATCGGAGTGACAAAACCTAATCTCAAATACGCCAACCCAACATGTACCTTTTGGAGACACCTGTAGTACTCCTTTATAATCACCCATTCGTTGTGACGTTTGGTAGTACCAAAGTGTTCCTCCGTAAACGGAGTTGCATAATCTCATAGTTACAGGAACATGTATAAGTCATGAAGAAAGCAATAGCAACATACTAAACGATCAAGTGCTAGGCTAACGGAATGGGTCATGTCAATCAGATCATTCTCCTAATGATGTGATCCCGTTAATCAAATGACAACTCATGTCTATGGTTAGGAAACATAACCATCTTTGATTAACGAGCTAGTTAAGTAGAGGCATACTAGTGACACTGTTTGTCTATGTATTCACACATGTATTATGTTTCGGTTAATACAATTCTAGCATGAATAATAAACATTTATCATGATATAAGGAAATAAATAATAACTTTATTATTGCCTCTAGGGCATATTTCCTTCATAAACAACTATCAATATCTCATGTTGGTCATCAATTTATGGTTTCTCCTGCAGAAAACGGGTCTGGATTGAACCTCACCGTATAACCTACGGTTGGCAACAACTGCTTTGTATAAGGGAAAAATACTTATACCATTCTAAGGTTCAAACAAGGTTTTGATCGTCGTCTCTCTACTATAGGTAAGTCACTCAGATTTACCATCCCATATAGCAAAGCGAATAATAAGAGTAAGTCGGTATGGTGATCAATCCATCCCGCACCCAAATCATTACCTTGTACATGGTTTAGCGAATCTCGAATTCTAACACTCGGTCATCCTCACAAGCATTGCAGAAATTCTCGAAAATCCATTGATTCTGCAGGCCAAACAAACATTTATCGTTCCTTAACGACTCTCAGGTTTTGCGTAAACTCCTATAGAATCGTCTATCGATAAAATCGTAACTTGTTCCAAGGTTTTTCCTTCAGCAAAAGAAAGTGTGCTTGCTTATTGGCAGGTCCTGGGGCCTGTGGGTTATGGCCCATCTCTTCACTTATAATCCTTGAACTCATCATCGGGGCAGCTGATCGTTATCCCAACATTCAATTCCAGCTTCCTAACATACTTAAAATCCATCCTGTAATGTCTTTCTTCCTTCTATTGGCACCAAACTAGGACATGATTACTCAGACTCATCATGGAATTTCCATTGATCCATATTTCCAACATCATACCTCCTTTCTATCCAATAGTAATTCATCTCTTCATCCTCGTGGGATATCCCACATAGCGAGATAAAAACTTATACTTATGAAGTCCATACTCCACTTCGTGTGACATCATTATCCTTTCCAGGGTCAAGCGTCCTTATAGGGGAATATTGGCCATCTCTGCATGGCACTTCTTCAACTGGGAAACGTGAAACACATCCTGAACTCCTAACAGTCCTTCGGTTGACTCCAATTTGTTGGCCACTTCTCCCATACGCTCCAAAACACTGTATGGTCCTACCAATCTCGGGGCTAACTTTCCCTTAACTCCAAATCGTTTAACTCCTCGCAGAGGGGACACACGAAGACATGCTCTATCTCCAATTTCGGACTTCCTCCTTGCGTTTTTGAGTCTGCATAAGTCTTCTGCCAGGACTGAGCTACCTTCAGTTTATCTCGAATCAACTTAACATTCTCTTCTGACATCCTTGATCACATTTGGTCCAAACAACTGACGGTCTCCAACTTCATCCCATATCAATGGTGTGTGGCTGGGTAACTGTTGTTGTATGTGTTGGGGAACGTAGTAATTTCAAAAATTTTCCTACGATCACGCAAGACCATGGTGATGGCATAGCAACGAGAGGGGAGAGTGTCCGTCCACGTACCCTCGTAGACCGAAAGCGGAAGCGTTATATTAACGCGGTTGATGTAGTCGTACGTCTTCACGATCCGACCGATCCAAGCACCGTTACTCCGGCACCTCCGAGTTCTTGGCACACGTTCAGCTCGATGGCGATCCCGGGCTCCGATCCAGCAAAGCGTCGGGAAGGAGTTCCGTCGACCGACGGCGTGGTAGCGATCTTGATGTTTTACCGTCGCAGGGCTTCGCCTAAGCACCGCTACAATATGACCGAGGTGGAATATGGTGGAGGGGGCACCGCGACACAGCTAAGGAGCGATCACGAAGATCAACTTGTGTGTCCATGGGGTGCCCCTGCCCCGTATATAAAGGAGTGGAGGAGGGAGGGCGGCCCTCTACTATGGCGGCATACTGGGAGTCCTACTCCCACCGGGAGTAGGATTCCCCTTCCTAGTCCAACTAGGAGACCTTCCATGTATTAGG